>CM019919.1:1121278-1257393 GCA_009764595.1 Geothlypis trichas | reverse complement strand
GTGTCCCTGCTCTGTGCACAGAGCTCAGCATGCCCTGATGTGAGCCCAGCCCCACACACTAAAGCAGCACAGAATCTGAAAAATATAAAAAAAATATAGAAAGCATCATGCCCACAGCAGTGGAGGCAGCTCAGACCTTCTGTCCTTTTGGTGCAGGTTCCAGGCCTCCATCCAAAGACAGACCCCACCTGTGCAGAGCTTTGGCTGTAAGTGAGCAGGGAGGAATCTGCAATCAGTGAATCTGGATGCCAGTGGGGGCTTCACCCCAGTGGGAATTGAGTTTGGGATCAACAAGATTTTCAGACCAGCTGAAGCTTTGGGTTCATGGTATTTTTCCCTCTTGGACTGACACACCAAATGTGGGTTGTGCATCAGGGGTGATGTGTCAGGACCCATAAAGAAATCTTAATTCCCATAGGAATGTTCTCCCATCCATCTGGTGTTAGGTTTGCCATCCCAGGAATGGCAGAGGAAGTGCCCAGGATGGTCAGTGAGGGCCTTGCACCTTGGAGGAGCACTCACTTCTTAATTAACATGCAGGAAAATGGGCACAGAGACCTTCTGTGCTAAACTCCATAAGAAATGACTGAAAACCTGGAAAGCCCTGCTCCCATTTCCTGCTGCAAATCCCCCACAACAGACCCTGATATCCAGGGCTGGCAGCCAAACCCTCTCGAGTCAATGGAAAGATTCCTCTTGACTTTAATGGTCTTTGCATGAGTGCCTAATTCCTTCCTGTTCACAGCCTCTCTTGGCCTCAGCCATGGAAACAACAGCAGCTCTAAATGCTGCAGTGAGCTGTAAACCCTTCAAAGCAGCACCATGGCACATTTCCCTGTGCTGCCAGCCACTTGGAATGGGATTTGTTTGACAAAAAGCACAAAAAGCCTGATCTGTGTGCTGTGGCTGCAGTGTGAATGAGGGTTTGAACAGAGGAGGCAGTGAGGCTGGGGAAGGGCTGGGAACACACAAACCCTGTGAGGAACCCTGAGGGAGCTGGGGTGCTCAGCCTGGAGAAAAGGAGACTCAGGACTGCCCCCAGCACTCTGCAGCTCCTGAAAGGTGCCTGAGCTCAGCTGGGGCTGGGCTCTGTCTCCAGCAGCACTGACACACCCAGAGCACACAGCCTCGAGCTGCACCAAGGGAAATACAGGTTGGAGAGCAGGGAAAAGTGTTTTACACAAAGGGGGATAAAGTTCTGGAATGTTCTGCCTGGGAGGTGGTGCAGTCCCCACCTGGGTGTTTGACAAGCCTGGATGTGGCACTGGGGGCCAGGGGGTTGGGTGAGGGCTGGGCTGGGTTGGACTCGGTGGTCTTGAAGGTCTTGATCCCAAAATGTGATCCCAAGATGTGACCCCAAAATGTGACCCAAAATATGATCCCAATATGTGACCTCAAAGTGTGACCCCAAAATGTGACCCTGAAATGTGACCCCAAGATGTGACCCGAAGCTGTGACCCTGAAATGTGACCCCAAGATGTGATC
This sequence comes from Geothlypis trichas, assembly GCA_009764595.1. Lineage (NCBI taxonomy): Eukaryota > Metazoa > Chordata > Aves > Passeriformes > Parulidae > Geothlypis > Geothlypis trichas. The sequence continues at coordinate 1,255,908 of CM019919.1, read as the reverse complement.
CCAAAATATGACCCCAAGATGTGACCCAAAATGTGACCCCAAAATGTGATCCCTGAAATGTGACCCCAAAATGTGACCCTGAAATGTGGCCCCAAGATGTGACCCCAAGATGTGATCCCAAAATGTGACCCCAAAGTGTGACCCTGAAATGTGATCCCAAAGTGTGATCCAAAAATGTGACCTCAAAATGTGACCCAAAGCATGATCCCATATGTGATCCCAGAATGTGACCCGAAATGTGATCCCAAAGTGTGAACCCAAAATGTGACTCCAAATTGTGACCCTAAAATGTGATCCCATCCGGGCCTCCACGGCCTGGGCCCAAATCCCCAGTTCTGGAGCAGGTCCTGCCAGAGGAATCTCTCCTCACTTTCCCAGCTGTGCATTCCTGAGATGAACAGGGCAGCTCAGGCTGGGGATTTCTCTCAGCAGAAAATCCAAACTGGGCAATCCATGGAAAGGTCTGGAAAAGCCTGGGCTGAGCTCCCTCCTGACACCCCTGTTGGGGAGCTCTGCCCCTTTGGATTTGGGGGTGTTTGCCCATCAGTCTCCCTGGAAACGTGGCTGCTTGAGGCTCCCAGGGCAGCCACGTGGGAATTGTGCTGGCCTGGCTCTTTTGGAAGGATTATTTGCTTTTTCAAGGCCTTGTCTGATGGTTCTGCTGCAGAGGAAAAAGGCAGGAGCCTGAGACGTGGATGAAGAATGAGTCATCTCTCTGCAGTCTGGCCAGGTACACTTTTATTTCTGCTCCCAGGACTTAATTGAAATGCAGGCATTCATCTTTCCTCACATTTTATGAAGCTCAATGGCAAATAAAGGCCACTCTCTTGTTACATCACCATGAATTTGGTTTTATTTGTCTGAAAAGGAGAGATCCAAGGGCAATATCCTTGCTTGCCCTGCATTTGGTCACTCTGGGATGTGCTGTCTCCAGCAAGCAGCCAGAAATTCAGGGTTTATACCAGGACTCATGGGCTGGAATGTTTGGGGACAGATGGAGGGACTTGTCCAGTGGAAAATACCTGCATTAGCCCTGGGTGGCTGATAATCCTCACCTGGCTGAGGCTCTCCCTGTTCTGGTTTGCTTTGGCACTGACCCCATGGACCTCATCCTGCCTGGGATCTGAGCCCACTGTCTCTGGAGAAAGGGAATAAAAAATCCAGGCAACTTTGATTGAATAATGAGTTTATTTACTTTGCCCAGCCCCAAAACAAAGCATATCCACCCAGAAGGAAATGAAAGAGGTGCAACAGACTCATCTGTCCTACAAAGGAAACCACCAGCTCCTTGTGGGAGGGGTGTAAAGCTGTTGATGGGAATGATCATGCCATGGTGCTGTGGCCTTGCAGTGCTCTGTGATTTTGGTTACTCCAGGCTGTGATCAGACCAGTCCTCATCCCAGCCCAGCTGGCCACTGGCCCCAGTGGCTGTGGCTGCTGAGCCTCGTGGCTTCAGTTCACACAGTCCCAGAATGTCTCTGTGCTGCTTTCTGCAGCTTGGCTGCACCCTGCAGGGGTCTTGGTTATGAAAACTACAGGGCAATTAAAAAATTCAGCTCTTTTAATACAGAATTGGGGTCTCCTGGTATGAATATTGCAGTGCTGTGTTCTGCTTGGAATGATGCTGCTCCAGCAGTCAGCACTGCTTGTTCATTTTCCTGTCTGAACCTGGCCAGGCCCATCAAATCAAAACCTGCCCTAAAATGCTGCAGTTGCTCAGATTACACGCATGGGGATGGAATACATTTAGATGATGCTGCCAGGATGGCTGCACTGGGAGAGAAGGTTCTGCAAATGAGGAGAGAAGGTTTGCTCTGTATGGAGGAGGTTTTGCACTTGGGAGAGAAGGTTTTGCACTTTGGAAGAAGGTTCTGCACAAAGAGAGTATGTTTGCTGTGTGTGGAGAAGGGTCTGCTCTGTGGAGAAGGTTTTGCTCCATGGAGAAGGTTTTGCTCCATGGAGAAGGTTTTGCTCAGTGTGGAGAAGGTTCTGCACTGTGTGGAGAAGGTTTGCTCTATGGGGAGAAGGTTTTGCTCAGTGGAGAAGGTTTTGCTCAGTGGAGAAGGTTTTGCACCGTGGTAGAAATTTTGCATGAAGAATAAGAAGGTTTTGCACTGTGGAAGAAGGTTTTGCCTGAGAAAGAAGGTTTTGCGCTGTAGGAGAAGGTTCTGCATGTGGAGAGAAGGTTTTGCTCCAGGAAAAGGGTTTGATCTGTGTATGGAGAAGGTTTTGCTCCATGGAGAAGGATTTGATGTGTGTATGGAGAAGGTTTTGCACTATGAGGAGAAGGTTTTGCTCATGGAGAAGGGCTTGATCGTGTATGGAGAAGGCTTTACTCCATGGAGAAGGTTCTGCACGAGGAATTGGCACTGTGTGGGCTGTGCAGCCCAGCACACCCCACAGGTGGGTGCTTTGGGCCAGGTCCCAGGGCAGAGTGCAGGAAGGGTGGCTCTGGCCATCTGCAGGGGGAGGAGGAGGAGGAGGTGCCATCCCTCAATCCACCCCCAACTTCTGGAACTGGAGCTGGAAGGTGCCGTGGGTATGAAACAGGATCGAGTGACAAATGGCTCCTCCCTTGGGATTCCCTCGTGGCTGGAGTGATGGGAACAGCAGCAGGAGCAGAGGGTCCAGAGGGCTGAGCTGGCCCCAGGCTGAGTGAAGCAGCTGGAGCACAGGGCTTGGGGAGAACAGGGAGGCTGTGGGGATAAAGGGCAACAGGGACAGCACAGAACCCTCCTGGTGTTGGGAGGGTCCCCAGGATGAGCTGAGAGATGAGAATTGACTCCAAGTTCTCAGAAGGCTGATATATTATTATATATATTAAGTATATTATATTATATATATTATATATATATATTATATTTATTATATTATATATATATATTATATTATATTATATTATATTATTTATATTATATTATATTATATAGATTATATTATATGATTATTATATTATATTAATTGCATTATATTATATTATTATATTATTATATTATATATATTCATTATTATTGTATTATATTACTATACTATATATATATACTATACTATACTAACTATATTATTATTATTATAAAATCATATGGATACATATACTTCTATATAAAAAGTATTATTTATTATATTTTCTATAATATTATTATTATATTGCATTATATATGCATTATATTATATTATTATATTAATATAATATTTATTATATTATATTATATATTATTATTATTATATATGTTATGTTATTATATGTTATATTATATTATATATATTATTTATATTATATTATTATATTATATTATATTATTATATTATATTATATTATATTATATTATATATTATATTCCATTATATATATCATATAATATCATATCATATATTGTATTATATGAAAATTATGTACTAAAACTATAATAAAGGAAGAGAAAGGACACTCAGAAGGCTAGACAAGAATGAATAATAAAAAACCTGTGACTGACCAGAGAGTCTGGCACAGCTGGACTGTGATTGGTCATTAATTAAAAACAATTCACATGGGACCATCAAGATGCACCTGTTGGTCAGCAACCTCCAGAGCACATTCCAAGCTATCAGATATTATTTACATTTATTTTCTGAGCTTCTCAGCTTCTGAGGAGAAAAAACCCTGGCGAAGGGATTTTTCAGAAAACACCATGGTGACATGGTGGCAATGTGATTATGGAGCTGGGAGGGTGTCCCTCCTTCCAGTGGCAGATGCCTGGTGGCGTGTGACATTTGAGCAGGGTGGGACAGGGACAGCAGCCCTGTCTGCCAGGGGGGCGCTGGGCTGAGCTGGTTTGTGGGGGAGGGAATTTCTAAATCAGATTTTTACGAGGTGTCTAATTGAGTCATCATCCCTGCCCCCCCTCCGTGCACAAACATTTGCTCTGCCCTGAAATGTGAGATGAGCAAGGCTGCTGAGAAATGTCTGCGTGCAGCAGGGGAGGGCGAGGAAAGAGAGAATTCTCCCTTGCCAGCCCTTGAAACGAGATTGTAAAAAATCCCATATTAAAAATAACAACAGCAGAAAGAGCTTGTGGTTTCCAAGTCAGTTTGCATTTCTGGAAGTTGATGACCCCCTGGATTACTGTTGTTTTTTTAAGATGTCTTTCAATTTTTTTTTTAGGATGGTTTGTCTGCAGTGTGGCTGTGTGTGGGTAGAGAACTGGAAATATGCAGAGGGGAAAAAAGAGCTAAAAATGGGCAGGAAAAGGAGGACTGCATATGCTTTCTTCTCCTTTTATAATATAAAAAAATAAATTAAAAAGAGCTTGAAGCGTTACAGATTTGGGTTTGTAGGGGTGGAGCACAGGCAGATGAAGCTGATCCTGAGCACCATGAATAATACAAATAATTCAGGATATTTTTTGCCTCCGTGCTCGACTGCAGGAGAGCTGTGTTCAGTTTGCAGAACAACCTCTCCAAACTTGTGATTTACATCCCTTGGAAGCTGCAGAGAGGAGAGGGCTGCAGCCAAGCCATGGCAGGGAGCTGTGCTGGACCTGCAGGAAATTGGTTCCTTTTTTTGCTGCCCAGTTTTTGGTGTCACATCTCATTTGGCGTTTTTTGCTCTGAAAACAGTCTGGCCCTGCAAATATTTCTATTTTCTCGTGCATGTGCTGAGCTGAGCCCTGCTGGTCTCCTTGGGACGTGGTGTTGCAAGAATTCCAGAAAAAGGGAATTTTTGTCCTGAGTGGGACAGAGGGAAAGTGGGGCCTGAGGGCCAAGGGCTGCTCCTGTCCCCTCTGGCTCTGGATTTTTATTGCTTGCACTGCCAGAGACTCCAGAAGGGACCAGAGGAGGGAAATTAGAGCAAAAAAACCAATTTAGCATCCTTGTCTGGAGGTGATAAATGCAACTTCCCACTCTGCAGGGTGTGAGTGGCTCTGTGCTGGCAGGGGTTGGCGGGCACCAATGCCCATTAAATTTGCATTTTTTCTCCACCTGAAGCTCTGGAGACATGCCAAGAAAACTTTTTCTTTTTTTTTTCTTTTTCTTTTTTTTTCTTTTTTGGGAGGATTTTTTTTTGGTGGATTTTGTGGTTTTTTTTTTGTTTGTTTGGGGTTTTTTGTTTTTTTGTTTTGTTGTTTTTTATATTTTCCCAGTACCAGCCAGTATCCACCTTTTATCTGTCCATTCCTCCTTTCCAGCACTAAAAGGTTTTATTGCATTTATGTTTATTTTATTAGGAAACTTCAGCTTTGCTCTCTCCCTTTGTTTCCCTCAACTGAAGCTTCCCTTTAAAAACATTATATCCCTATTTTATTTTTTTTTACTGCCAGCAGGTTACTTAATACTTGATTCATCACCTTGAGAGCTGAGGGTGTTTATCCAGATTCTGAATGCTTGCTATAAATAAATCCCCCATCTTTATGGATGCTCCTTCAGGAAGAGCTCAAAGGATTAATCCCAAACTTCTCCCAGGCTTAGTTTAGGATTGGCCTGGCTCCACCTTCTCCTGCCTGAGCTTTGCTGTGCAAACACGGTGCCTTTAATGAGGGAAAAAATCAGATTTATTGTGGAGAGAGACCCAGACAGCCTCAGCAGGATCTCTCCACCCAGGTCAGCAAAATCCACTCAGTTTGTGGTGTTTTTATGAGAGCTCTGGATCTCTCTGAAATATTATTTCGTTTTGGTTTTTGGAGAGCTTTTTCCAAGTTCTCATCTGCTTCAAATAAATGCTGTTTATCATCTTTGTCTCCAGCCATTGTCATCGGTGACCTTAATTAGGTCAGATTGAAAATAATGTTGAGTTTGTCACTCATGCAGAATTTTAAAAAATCTATTTGCTCCTGCTGTTAACTCACACGTTCCTCCTGGGTGCTGCTATGTCCCCACAAGCAGATTTGGGGTTTCTCCATAAGTGAGGCAAATTTTGGGGTTCGGAATTTGGGTTTTCCCATAAATAGGCCATTTTGGGGTTCAGAATTTGGGTTTTCTTCCCATAAGTGACCCCATTTCTGGGGTTAAAATTTGGCTTTTCCCATAAGTGAGTCCAATTTTGGGGTTAGAATTGGGTTTTCCCATAAGTTGGAGCTCAGAATTGGGTTTTCCCATAGTGAGCCCATTTTGGGCTCAGAATTTGGGTTTCCCCATAAGTGAGTCCACTTTTGGGGCTCAGAATTTGGGGTTCCCCAAGTGAGGCAATTTTGGGGCTCAGAATTTGGATTTCCCCAAATAGGCCATTTGGGTGTTAGAATTTGGGTTTTCTTCATAAGTGACCCCATTTCGGGTTTAAAATTTGGCTTTTCCCCATAAGTGAGTCCAATTTTGGGGTTCAGAATTTGGTTTTTCCTCATAAGTGAGGCCGTTTCTGGGGCTCAAAATTTTGGTTTTCCATAAGTTGGAGCTCAGAATTTGGGTTTCCCCATAAGTGAGTCCAATTTTAAGGTTCAGAACTTGGGTTTTCCTCATAAATGAGGCCAATTTTGGGGTTCAGAATTTGAGGTTTCCTTATAAGTGAGGCCAATTTTAAGGTTCAGAATTTGGTTTTTCCCATAAGTGAGGCCATTGCTGGGGTTTAAAATTTGGCTTTTCCCCACAAGTGAGCCCATTTTTGGGGTTCGAATTTGGGGTTTCCCTACAAGTGAGCCCATTTTTGGGCTCAGAATTTGGGTTTTTTTCCCCCATAAGTGAGGCCAATTTTAAGGTTCAGAATTTAGGATTTCCCACAATGAGCCATTTTTGGGGCTCAGAATTTGGCTTTCCCCATAATTGAGGCCATTTTTGGGGCTCAGAATTTGGCTTTCCCCATAACTGAGGCCATTTTTGGGGCTGCCCCCAGGAAGCTCCAGCCCCTGACTCCCATGATTGTGTAACATTCTCATTTTTGTACATTTTCCCACCCCTCATAGAAGTGTCAAGCCCAAAGGAGCAGCCAGACATTTTTCATGATTATTTTAAAATCCGTGCTGCTCTGGATGATGAACTTTTTTCATTTCTTTTTTTTTTCCTTTCCAGGCACACGGCTCATCCATTTTTTAATTCTTGATTTGGCAGCGCTGGTTGAATTAGAAACAGAAAAGTGAGTTTAATGAGTGTGAGATTAATGCAGATGAGCTTGGCGGGCTGTGATCCAGCTGAGGAGGGGTGATTGTCTCTGCCAGCTCCTCCTTGTGGGCTGTCCCACTGGAGCAGGGAATGTCCTCAGCCCAGCCCTGCCCTGCAGGAGGGATGCTCATTAAAGCTTCACTCAGGATATTTTGCTCATTAACCCTGGCAGCTGCTCTGGACCACCAGCCTGCAAGGTGAGGAAGGTGAGGATGATGAGCACGGGCAGAGGAGGATCCTCCCTCTGGATGATTTTGGCTGTTGTGTGAGGCCACCACTGTGATGTGGTCACAGGGGTTGTTGAGGATGGAAGAGAAGGATCTTGATCATGATCAGAAGGCTTGATTTATTATATTATATATATAACATTATAACTATACTAACAGAGATAGAAAAGAAAAGGAGCTTCTTCAGAAGCTGGCTAGCTAAGAAAAGAGAGGAAAGAATAATAACAAAGGTCTGTGTCTCACAGAGAGATAGCAGCTCCACATGAATGGTCAGTAGATCCAAACCCACAGGGGACCAGTCACAGGTGGACCTGTTGCATTCCCCAGCAGCAGATAATAATTGTTTACATTTGTTACTGAGCTTCTCAGCTCCAGCAGGAGAAATCCTGCAAAAGGATTTTTCACAAAGGATGTCTGTGACACACCACAGCTCCAGGAGTGGTTGTGATCCACACCTCTTTGCCTGTCCCTCTGTGGAGAGGATTCTGTTTTATTTTTGGGCTCATATAAGCAGCAGTGAGTGATGAGAGAGAGCCCAGGGCATCCCTCACTGGGCTGAGCTCTCCACTGCCCATCTGAGCTCCAGGCTTGCTTTCCCACATAAACTCCCATATTTGCAGAGGGAGTGCTTTATTACCAAGGAAAAATGGGGGAGGCTGAGCTGAACGAATTCAATTTGATTCTGTGGACAACTGGCAGCTTTATATCCCTGTTTTATTTATTTCTTTATGTGTTTTAATCAGGTGGTGCTTGAGGAGATCAGAGAGCTTTTTTCCTCAGCTCTGTCCTTCCCACAGTGTCCTCAGCATCTCCCAGCCTGGCTTGGGCTCAGTTCTGTGCTGCTGACTTGACAGGTTGATGTCCAAGACAAGTCAGGCTTGGTTTTTTTGGCTTTTTTTCCCATTTCCAGCTTGTACAAACCATTGTTGCCTTCACATCAGCCAGCTCAGGGACAGGAGTGCTGCTTTAGCTCCGTGTCACCAAGGAGAAATTAAATATTGTCATTAAAAAATTCCAGCCTTGCCATCGTCTTCTCAGGCACACAGGAAGAAACCTTTGCAATTAAATTTCCCTCTGCTGCAGCAGGAGGGCAGAGGTTCCTCCTTTTTTCCCCCCTTTTCTGTGATGATGATATTCTGGGATTTTAGAGCAGCAGGAGGGGGAAAAAAGCCTGTTTGATTTTCCTCATTATGTTAAGCCTGGTTTTATTTTCTGATTTGGCCAAAGCATGATAAATGGAACACAGATTACTAGAGATTTTTCAAAGATTTGCTTTCAATTTTATTTTTCCTGAGCCTATTAAGCCTGCAGGTGTTATCTACACTTTGTTCTTCCAGTGGAGTAACATTACCCTGTATTAATAGCCATATTTTTTTTCCATTTTAAATAAAAACCAGACAGAGGCTGTCTCATACTTGCTTTCAAATCCTATTTTAAAAAATATTGATCATGTGTGTGTGTGTGTGTGTTGTTTTTCCTTTCCCCCTGACCCTGCTGGCTCTGTAAAGGACATTTCCAGGGAAATGCTTCCAGTTGTGGATCTCTGGGCATTGCTGGGTGCAGTTTTGGGGATTAAGGGATGCATTTCAGAGGGTGTATAATGTCATAGATAATAATAAAAATGTGGTTTCTAAAAGAAAATTAACGGTGTAAAATCAGGAAGTACAGAGGAGCTTAGGCAGGGTAAGGTAACCCTTGATGTTCTCAGGTGCATCTTGCAGCAGTTAATGCCATTGGAAGGGTTTTTCCTCCATGATTTTAGGAGAAACAGCCCCAAATCCATGGCTGTAGGCGAAATGGCACTGCCCGAGTGCTGCTCTCTGGGAGAGCCTCAGAGGGTGGCAGGGACATGGGGACAGCACAGGACACACAGACAGACCAAAGCCACCCTGACACACCTGTGTGCTCCTGCTGCTGCAGCCAGGAAACCTGAGCCACCTCTGGGGCTTTGCAGGGGGGGTTCTGTTAACGGTGGTCACAGGGGTTTTGTAGAGGATGGAAGAGACAGGATCTTGATTCCATGATCAGAAGGCTTGATTTATTATATTATGATATATATAACATTATAACTATACTACATAGAGATAGAAAAGAAAGAGGCTTCTTCAGAAGCTGGCTAAGCTAAGAATAGAGATAGAAAAGAATGAATAACAAAGGTCTGTGTCTCAGCAGAGAGGATAGCAGCTCCACTGTGAGTGGTCAGTAAATCCAAACATCTACAGGGACCAACCACGGGTGGACCTGTTGCATTCCACAGCAGCAGATAATAATTGTTTACATTTGTTACTGAGCTTCTCAGCTCTAGCAGGAAAAATCTTACAGAAAGGATTTTTCACAAAGGATGTCTGCGACAGGGTTCAGGCCAGGGAGGGCCCAGAGCATCCTCCCATGGCTGTGCCCAGCCAGAGCCTCAGGGCAGCTTGAACTGGTGATGGAAAATCTGCCTGCATCCTCGTGTGACAGGGCTGGCTGTGTCCCCTGAGTCCTGGGGGATGGAACCCCCCAGGAGCTGCTCAGGGAGCACAGAGGGGTGAGAGCAGAGCATCCTTGGGGTGCCCCAGCCAGGGAGCTGGTGCAGAGCTGGAACCCTCATTGCCAGAGCTGTCTCCATGAGCTGAGGTGATGTGGCATCCACATTCTCTGGAAAATCCCCTCACCCAGGATTCTTCACCTGGGAAGATGAAAAACCTCAGGGAAAAAGGAAAACAGTTCTGATCTCATTTGCTTCTCCTGTGTTGTGCTCATGTGGAATGTGTTTGGAGATTGTTTACCCACAGGTGATTGTTCCATTGCATTCTGCTGGAGTTGTTTTCACTCTTTGGCCAATCAGGGCCAAGCTGTGGCAGGACTCTGGAAAGAGTCAGGAGTTTTCATATTATCTTTTAGCCTTCTCTAAGTATCCTTTCTGTATTAGTATAGTATAGTTTAATATTCTTTAATATATTATAGTATTCATAAATCATAATTTAGAAAACATGGAGTCAAGTTCATCATTCCCTCCTTCATCAGGACACCCTGCAAATACAATAAGGGGCTTCTTGGGATGATTCTCCTCCACATGCCAGCCCAGGAGCTGTGCTTGAATGGAGACAGCTCTTCTGGAGAGGTTCCCTGCTGCTTCTCCAGCCCCACTTGATGAAACTCTATAATTATATATATATATTAATATTAATATATATTATATATATAATATATAATTATAACTCATATTTATATTAATTCATAATTTTTATTTATATTTTTATCTTTTGTTTATGTTTATATGTATATTTTATTATATTTCATTTTTAGTATATTATATATTATAGTTATATTATATATAAATATAAACTATAATATTTATATTATATATAAATATAGATGTATAGATGTAATAAAAATGTGGTTTCTAAAGAAAATTAAGGGTGTACAATCAGGAAGTACAGAGGAGCTTAGGCAGGGTAAGGTAACCCTGATGTTCTCAGGTGCATCTTGCAGGCAGTTAATGCATGGAAGGGTTTTTTCCTCCATGATTTAGGAGAAACAGCCCCAAATCCATGGCTGTAGGCGAAAGCAGCCACTGAGAGCTGAGGCCACCACAGCCCTGGTGGTCCCAGCCCAGCCCATCCCACACTCTTCCCCCCTGTGCCACAAAATTCTTCATCTCCACTGCCCTTCCAGAGCCTCATCCTGCATTAGAAAAGGCATTTCCCACTCCTCTTTCCTTTGCATGTACACACACGTGGGTTTTTTTTTTTTCCCCACTTGTTTACAAGTGAATGTTTCTTTTTAAGAACAGGGATTGTTTTGCAGCAGCTCCAGCCCCGCCCCATAAACCAAACATTGCCCAAGCACTCCGAGGCTCAGGGTGAAGTTGTTGTTGCTGGAATGCCAAATGCTGAATATCCAAAATGTGTTTCTTGGTGGAGCCAGGGGGGTTTTGGCCTCCATTGTCCCCAGATGTGACCCAGAGGGGTGGTGGGTCCTTGTGGCTGAGCCAGGGGGATGTGGCTGGACCTGGGGCTGAGCTGGGGATGCATTTGGGTTTATTTTAACACAATAACACAATAACCCAAGGCCAGCTCTCACCTGTCCTGCAGCAGGGGAGCATCCCCTCCATTTCTCAGGCTGGAGCTGGTCCCAGTGTGACAGGGACTGCACTTTGCTGCTGGTTCTGGTTTTACCTCAGCGTTTCCTCTGCCCCCCTTCCCAACAGCATCAAGCACCTGCACTTCTGAGAGAATCCAGAGAGTTTTCCCCCAGGAACACCCTCTCACTATCACCACTCCATGCAGGATGCCAGATTTGATGAAAATGCTCTGATCTGTTCTGACAAATCCTCCGTTCCTAAGTAGATAATAACCAGAAAATCTTCCTGAATAAGTCCTGGTTTCGGATCTGTGCCTGCACTTTGTTATTCTTTCCTTACCAATTAACTGCTCTCTCTTGCCCTGAACGGGAAGCATCCTCCAGGGGAAAGGAGACACAAATTTATGGAGGTTGGTGTGGGACTGGGAGGAGAGTTATGACTGCAAAAAATCAGAGTCTGATTTGGCAGCACTGAGGCAGCACTGACCAGAACCCCGTTCCTCATCTGAGCAGGAATTAAAAGTTGCAGATAGCCAGAATCCCAAACTGCAGCAGGAAGGGCTGGCATACCTTCCCATGATACAGAATCAAAGAATGGCTTGGGTTTGGATAAAAATCCCCTAATTCACCTGCCCATGATACAGAATCAAAGAATGGCTTGGGTTTGGATAAAATCCCCTAATTCCACCTCCCCTGGCCATGGGCATAGCAGGATTTCAGGGAAGCTGGCACTGGAGGAGAGACAGGGATATATTTAAATAACAAATGTTTCTTTTCCTCTCTTTCCCTACAGTATCAAGCGGATATATTTGATATTGATTTCCCTTTGGGCAAAGGGAATTCCAGAACCCGTCTGCCCCCAAAACTCTGCTGCCATTGATGAGCTCAGAGCTCCACCACGGACAGGTTGAGAAGGGAACATCCCTGTTGCTCCCCCGAGCCCACCAGCCACATCCCAGCACCTGTGGGGCGGCTTCTCCATCTCCTCCTTCCCAAAGCCCCCCAGACGCGGCACCGAGCTGCAAGAAAGGCCTGGGAGTAAAAGCTGGGCTTGGGAATAAAAGTTGGGTTTGGGAATAAAAGTTGAGCTGGCTCAGCTGGGCAACAAAACCAAAAAATCCTGGTGATGCAGACCTGCGGGGGGCTGGAGTTTGGGCAGGGATGGAAGGATGTGGGGATGCAGGGACACCAGGGATGTGGGGATGCAGGGATTCAGGGTTGCAAGGATTCAGGGATGAGGGGATGGAGGGATGCAGGGACACAGAGATGTGGGGATTCAGAGATGCAGGGATTAAGGGATGTGGGGATTCAGGGACACAGGGATGCAGGGATTTGAGGTTGCAGGGATATGGGGACACAGAGATGCAGGGATGGAGAGACAAAGAGATGCAGGGTTGCAGGGATATGGGGTTGCAGGGATGGAGGGATGTGGGGATAGAGGGATTCAGTGATGCAGGATTTCAGGACGCCAGGGTGCAGGGACGTGGGGGATGCAGATATTCAGGGATGTGGGAATTCAGGGATGTGGGAATTCAGGGATGCAGGGACGTGGGGTTGCAGAGATCCAGGGTGCAGGAAAATTCAGGGTTGCAAGGATTCAGGGACACCAAGATTTGGGGACACAGGGATTCAGGGACACCAGGATTCAGGGACACCAGTAGCTCAGGGACACCAGGATAGAGGGACACCAGGATTCAGGAACACCGGGATTTCAGGGATACCCGGGATTCAGGGACACCGGGATTGCAGGGACACAGGACTCAGGGACACCAGGATTCAGGGACACCAGTGATTCAGGGACACAAGGGTGCACCGCCCGCTGCCACCAGGAGGTGGCAACAGCCCGAGCGCGGATGTCGCTCCCGGGTCGCGCCCCTTCTGAAGCCGGGACACCCCTAAAAAGGAGCGGGGTGATTCATCCTTCCAGGAAAGCCAAGGGAAAAATCCCGCATAGTTTTTCTGGGAAAGCCTTTGTGCCGAATTGCTTTAGCGTGCAAAACAAAGGAACAGAAAAAGGGCACAAACTGTGTTTGGCTTGGAGAGAAGGGAAAAGGAGCCCGCAGCTGTCGGGACACCCTGTGGCCGTCTCCCCCCAGAGCCAGAGGCTCTGCTGGCCCCCATTCCCTGCTCCCACATCCGGCTCTCGGGATTTTCCCTATGGAAGCTGCACCCATGGCCCGTGGCAGCAGCAGCAGCTCGCAGAGAGTTCCCTGTGTCTGTGTTCACAGGGGCTTTCAGACTGGAAGAGATAAGAATGTCTCTCTGCGTTTCAGAAGGCTTGATTTATTATAAATATATATATTTATAAAAATATTATATATTTTATGATAAATATTACATTAAAAAGATAATAAAAGAATAGAAGAAAAGTTTTCATCAGAAGGCCAGCTAAGAATAAAAAAAGAAAGAATGATAGCAAAGCTTCTGTCCGGACAGAGAGTCTGAAGCCAGCTGACTGTGATTGGCCATTAATTAGAAACAACCACATGAGACCAATCACAGATGCACCTGTTGCATTCCACAGCAGCAGATAATCATTGTTTGCATTTTGTTCCTGAGGCCTCTCAGCTTCTCAGGAGGGAAAAATCCTAAGGAAAGGATTTTTCATGAAAGATGTCTGTGACATATCCCTGCAGGAGCAGATCCAGCAGCACAAAAAGCAGGAGAGATCCTGGCAGAGCAAGGACAAGGTGGCCCTGAGCATCCCACCTGTAGTGTCCCTCTCTTCCCAGGTGGGATCAGGAGCATTTTCATTTTTTTGTGCATTTTCCCCACTGGACACGTTCAGCCCTTATGGGAGTGCTCCACAGGCAGCTGTGGCTGAGGTGAGACAGCAGCAAATTGCAAATCAAGGCTTTTTTTCCCCTCAAAAACTTCAATTTTCCCTTTTTTACAAAGCAGAGAGGCTGCAAAAGGAAGAGATCAGCCAGTAATGGCTGGGTTTGATCTTAGAGACTTTTCCCAACCTTATGATGACAGAGCAAAATGTTTTCTTGGGAGGCAGCACTGACCTGCAGCCCTGCTGCTGGAAAAGCTGCAGCTCAAGAAAATGAATGTCTGTGTTTCTTTTGAGGGGATGATTTTGAAGTGCATTGCTATTGCTGGTAAAACACAGAATCCCAGAATGGTTTGGGTTGGAAAGGACCTTAAAATTCATCTAATTCCACTCCCTGCCATGGGCAGGGACACCTCCCATTATCCCAGGTGCTCAGAGCCACATCCAGCCTGGCCTTGGGCACTTGGCCATCACACACTTGCTGCTTTGTGCACATGCCCAGTTTTTAATAAAATTAATAAATTGTAATAAATATTTTTAATATATAATATTTTAATAAATAATTTTTAATAAAGGTTATTTCTTCCCCCCCCCAAAAGAGTTTCTTCACTCCCAGTTTTCCCATCTTGGGTTTCCACACTCAAAGTTAACCAAAATCTGTTCATTCCCCTCTGTTTGCCCTGTAACTGCTCTCCCTCAGCTTCCAGGAAAGCCCCAGGGCAGGGGAGGGATGTTCTGCAAACACAGCAATCAGATGGAGGAGGTGTTGTGCAATCATTTCCTCAGCAGAGCTCATTTCTCGCTCCTCAGTCCTTTGTGAGAGGCAACCACAAACCCTCGTGTGAAATGTGGTGGTGCCCTGAACACCACGTTGGCAGGAGGCTTCTGTCCTCTCCCGAGAAGGAAACACATGGCAGGTTCAAATCCAGTTATTTTTTAAATTAAAACAAAAAATAATTAAACAAAACCCACCTCATTTGATTATTTTTTGCTATTTTTTTTTTAATTCCTCCTTAGCATCCTGAGAATCCTTGAGAGGATTTGCATTTGGAACATGAAATGAATTCCTCACAGTGAGGGCAAAGAAAAGCAAGGTCTGTGGGAAGGGAAGGGAAAAGGAAAGGGAAAAGAAAGGGAAAAGGGAAAAGGAAGGGAAGGGAAGGGAAAGGAAAGGAAAGGAAAGGAAAGGAAAGGAAAGGAAAGGAAAGGAAAGGAAAGGAAAGAAAGGAAAGGAAAGGAAAGGAAAGGAAAGGGAAAAGGAAAGGGTAAAGGAGAGGAAAAGGAGAGGAAAAAGGAAAGGAAAACATTAGTTTAAAAGCAAGGGCCAAGCTGCTGGAGCCACCTGCAAGAGCAGATTATTTACAGGCATTTTAATTTCCTAAAGCTGCATCCATTTTCCTGGCACAGACAGGGATGTGACAGCAGTGACAGCTCCTGCAGCAAACCTGTGATATTTCACAGGCACAGCCACCCAGGGGAACCTGCTCAAGCAAGCCCCAAACCCACAGGAATGGTTTCCCTTTGCTCCCAGTGTGCTGCTGACATCCATCCCCACCTCTGAGCCAAGCCAGCTCCCACCAGGGAAATTGCTGTGATGGTGAGGCACCCCCAGCCAGGTGTGCAAACCCAGGGCACCACAGGGAATATTCCTGTGTCTGCTCTGGGGTGCCCTGACCCCCAGGGCAGCTCTGACTTTGACCCTCATCCATGGAGAAAGTTTCCTAAACTTTAAGATAGACTGGAACCCACAAAAGTGTGAAATAGATTATAGAGAGTAGTGTAGGTGAATCACTGGGTGAGAAATTGAGGTTTTGGGATTTTTAGTGTGTTGTGGATGGGAGCAAGATGGAGGGCACAGGGTGTTGTCCTGGGTTTCATCTTCATGCCTTTTCTTCCTCCTTCCTCATGGGTTTGGGTGGCATTCTGTAATTGGGCAGAAAAGTCCCCATTGTGAGCTCTGTGGGATCAGTTATTGTGTTAAAGGGAAAATAGTCCAGGTGTCAGTTCTTAATTGGATAGTTCAGTCTTAAAAAACCTTGGAACACGAGATTGTTGGCCATTTTGTGCCTTCTAATGAAAAGCTGCCAAACTCACAGTAGTGAGACTGTTTTACTGATAAGAAATAATAAACACTTGAGTCTGAACATGAATTACTGTCTCGAGTGCCTTCAATGCAGACCCAGAGAAACCAGTGACTAGTACCACCACAGCCAGGTAATAATTAGCATTGATTCCATGTATTACAGAAGGTGGATCAATAATAACCATTATTAAGTTTATTTTATCCTTTTCTTTTTTCTTCCCTATTAAAGAACTGTTATTTCCTGCTCCCATATTTTTGCCTGAGAGCCCCTTAATTTAAAATTCATAGCAATTCAGAGGGGTGGGGAGGGTTTACATTCTCCATTTCAGAGGAGGCTCCTGCCTTCCTTAGCAGCCTCCTGGCTTTCCAAACCAAGACAGAACCCCATTGCTTTTATAGACAGTTGTGGTACAGCTGGACCTAATTGGTCCTGCAATCCAAACACCATTGGCTAATTAAGAAACCACCCTTTGGTGAACAAATCTCTGTAACACATTCTACATGCTCACAATACCAGGTGCAGCAAGTGAAGATGAGAATTCTTACTCATTCTCTTCTCTGATCTTCTCAGAGCCTCTCCCAGGACAATGCCTGGCACAGTTGTGTTTCTCTCTGTGCCCACAGAGCTGCTGCCACAGTGGCCCAGATGGATTCTGGTATTTTCAAACTGCCAGAACTCATCCTGAACGCACAAATCCCAGCACGAGGGGTGGGTTCCATCCTCCTGCCAGTGCTGTCCCCTGGGGTCACACACACTCAGGGGTGATGCACAGCCCATGTCCCCCCTCACATGCCCATAAAACCATCTGCTGTTTGTGCCAGGATGGAGCTGCACAGGAACAAATCCAACATCTGCACTCTGCCTAGAACACGAGTTCATGAACTGCTGCTATCATTCAGGACTGTTCTAATTGAAACATCATAACCTAATTGGTCCTCCAATCCAAACACCATCGGCTAATTAAGAAACCACCCTTTGGTGAACAAATCTCTGCAACACATTCTACATGCTCACAAAATCAGTGCAGCAAGTGAAGATGAGAATTCTTACTCATTCTCTTCTCTGATCTTCTCACAGCCTTTCCCAGGACAATGCCTGGCACAGTTGTGTTTCTCTCTGTGCCCACAGAGCTGCTGCCACACTGGCCCAGATGGATTCTGGTATTTTCAAACTGCCAGAACTCATCCTGAAAACACAAATCCCAGCACGAGGGGTGGATTCCATCCTCCTGCCAGTGCTGTCCACTGGGGTCACACACACCCAGGGGTGATGCACAGCCCATGTCCCCCCTCACATGCCCATAAAACCATCTGCTGTTTGTGCCAGGATGGAGCTGCACAGGAACAAATCCAACATCTGCCTAGAACACGAGTTCATGAACTGCTGCTATCATTCAGGACTGTTCTAATTGAAACATCATGTCTTACACAATCATCCCCTTCTCCATCCCTTCTTTCACTCTTTCTGAAACCATTTCCTGCTTTTCCCAGCTGCACACGCTGTCCTTCCTCCTGCTTTGAAGAAAATATTTTGTTTGGTTTGGCTTCTGCCACAGCCACACATCCTTTTCTGCCTGATATTTGAGCCATCTGCTGCTAAAGAGAATATTTGGGGCTGGAAGTCTCCAAAGGGGTTTGAGGTGCTGAGATGAATCAGGAAGGAGCAGAGCAGGAGGAAAATCCTTCTCAGCTTCTCCTGCAGAGTAATTCAGGCTGAAATGCTTCAAAAACTAAAAGCTGAGAGATGCTTTTCCAACAGCCTGGTACTCCCAGGCTCTGGAGCTGACCCACCCTGCTCCCCTCCACATGTGGACACAGAATCCAACCCCCATTTCCTATTTTGTCTCAAGTGAATGGAAAAAGAGAATTGGCCTCTGGGCCGTGGAGGTTGCCAGCATCTGCCTTGCCTCCATTCTGCTGCTTGGAGTGATGCCTCAGGTTCAGCTTTTCTATGTTTCAGGTTCTGTGCTGCTTTAGTGAGTGGGGCTGGGCTCCCATCAGGGCATGCTGAGCTCTGTGCACAGAGCAGGGACACAAAACAATTCCTGCTCCAGCTGGGCACCAAGGACAAATGATCCAAATCTCAGCCCAGGAGCACAAACAGCGTGGGCTGGAGAGAGAAAAACAAGCAGGGTGGGACTGGATGGGCTAAAGCTGGGATGGGACAATGAACTGCAAGATGCAAATGGAGCAGAACTGATCCCAGGGACAGACCCCGTGCGCGGCCGTGCATTTTGGGACCATTTTGGTTCATCTTGGGTTCATTTTGTGACCATTTTGGGTTCATTTTGTGCCCATTTTGGTTCATCTTGGGTGCAGCCCTGGCTGGGCTCTTGTGCTGCCCAAGGTGGATCCATGGAGGAGATGCTTTGAATAAATCCCTGCTTTATTCTGTGACTCTGCCCACCTCAGCCTTCCCAAGGCTTCAGGAGCAGATCTGGCTCTGCTCTGGGATGGAGCAGAGATGCTGCAGGGACAGGAGCTGTGCTGAAGGGGCTGGAGGTGCCCAGAGCAGGTGACACCCCCTGCTCACAGTGCTTTTCCTCCCAGGACACACACAAGGAGCTTTCTCCTTGGTGTCACTCCTCTCTCCTGTCATTTTGGGGTTTTTTCCCCCTGGGTTCTTTGGAACAAAGGCTGTTTCTTCCAAGCTCTGGAGGTGCCCACAGGGGGATACAGGGGGCTCTGAGGGGCTGCACAGGGCTGGGGATGTGCCAGGCTCCTGCACAGGACTCAGACTCACAGCCCCACCTCAGGATTCCTCTGCAGGACACCAGCCCTGGGCTTGGCTTCCCAAACCTCCCCCTCCTCCCACGCCCCAGGATTCAGCCTCACTGCTCTGGAGCTTGCACCACTGCTTCTTGGGAAGCTCCTTGGGCTTCTCAGAAATGCCACTTTTGCTGGGTTTGCTTCCTTGCACTTCAGGGGTGTTGCTTAATTAACATTTAATGCTGACTTCCTTCACAGCTTTAAGGAGACGTGGAAAATCTCAATTCCTGTCCAGACACCAAACACCCCTTTGGTCCCCAAATCCCACAGGGTCAAACGCTGTCCCCAAGCTCCCAAACCTTGAGCACACACATGCCTGTCTTTCTTGGTCCTCAACCCTCAAAAAAAAAACCCAACAGGGTGAGTTTTTCTCACCTGGCCTGGAAGGCTTGGGCTGCTCCTTGCTGTCACTGCAGGGGGACAATTTGGGATGTGGTGCCTGGGGATCAGCACTGGAGGCAGCTGCTGAATGGCCCTTTGTGTGCTTTGTCCTTTTGCTGGATAAAGGGGGCATTATTAAATGTAAAAAACGAGAATCTCTCTGTTGGTCAGGCCGAGTGCATGCTGGTCTCCTGCAGGGAGCAGTGGGAGCTGGGAGGATGGATTCAAATTTTCTAGAAAATCTCCTTGCCCAGGATTTTTCACCTGGGAAGCTGAGAAGCCTCAGAGAAAAGGAAAACGGTTCTAACTTCATTTGCTTCTCCTGTGTTTTACCCCTTTGGGATGTGTGTGGAGATTGTTTACCCTCAGGTGATTCTATCATTGGATTCTGCTGTGAGTTGTTTTCACTCTTTGGCCAATCAGGGCCAAGCTGTGTTGGGGCTCTGGAGAGAGTCACAAGTTTTCATTATTATATTTTTAGCCTAAATTCCCAATTTATTCTCATTTCCCCCCAAAATTCCTGATTTTTCCCCCCATTTTCCCCCTAAAATTCCTCGTTTATTCCCACTTTCCCCCAAAATTTCCAGGTTTTCTCTACAAAATACCCAATTTTTCTGATTTTCCCCTGCCAAATTCCCAATTTATTCCCATTTTTCCCTCCAAAAATTCCCAATTTATTCCCATAATTTCCCCCCCCAAAATTCCCATTTTTCCCATAAATTCCAAATTTATTGTGTGCTTTCTGTATTCTTTAGTATAGCATAATATAATAAATATAATATAATATAATATAATATAATATAATATAATATAATATAATATAATATAATAAATATAATATAATATTTATATAATTAATATAATTAATATATAATTAATATAATATAAATAATATAAATAATATAAATAATATAATATAATATAATATAATATAATATAATATAATATAATATAATATAATATAATATAATATAATATATAATATAGTAATAAATTAGCCTTCTGAGAACATGGAGTCAGATTCATTGTTCCTTCCACCCTGCCATGAGGGTCTCTGCAAATACAGTAGGGAGGATGGATTCACCCCCAGGCCTGGCCAGCAGGCTCTGCTCCAGCTTTAGCAGCAAAGGAGGCTCGTGCTGGCCTGGAAATGGGGAGAATAATCAGAGTTGGGGTACTTCTGGGGCTGGTTTTGTGCTGGAGCAGGAATCCACACCCCAGTGGGATCTGCCATCCCCTCCTCTCACAGGCAGAGTTCCTGGGGATGCTCCTCCTCCCTCAGCCCTTCAGCTCAAGGGGAGAGGCAAATTCCAAAGGGAATATTTAAGGAGTCAGTTCATTTCCAGGAAACCCTTCTCTTGTTCTTTCTTTTCTTTTCTATTTTTCCCCCAATGGAAAAGTTAAGTCTGCGTGAACATTTTGAGAACTTTTGTTCGTTCCCTCTTGCCAGCTGAACTCTGAACTTGTGCTGGTGACAGAGCCCCTTTCTCCCAGTGCTGGCCATGGGCCAGGGGCTGGAGCTGTCCCCTGTGTGCTGGCAGTGCCACCAGCCCTGTCCCCCTTCCCTCCAGCCTCCAGCTCCACCAGCTCCATTTGGGGGCTCTTTGGGGTCCTTTCCTTCTCCTCCATGTGCACGAGGGGATGCAGTGAGCTCTGCTTGCTTCACCTTCCCCTCAGTGGAAAATGTCCAATATCGGGGGAATGGTCCCTCAGAGCTGAGAGAGGGAGGGGAGGTGTCTCCTTGGGAGGAGCAGCAGCAGAAATGGTGTCAGAAGGAATTCCTCCTTCCCTCCCCAGCTCCAGAGATGCTCTCTCTGGGACAGGACTTGTTTGCTGGGGATTTTGATGCTGTCTGAGTCTTTACACCATGCAAAGGTCTGCAAAGGGAGCAGGTCCATCATGCTGGGTGGCCAAGGGAAGGTTTCCCAGATTTCTGTGTCACAGCAGGACACAGCGGGCAGAGCAGAGTGGATTTCACAAACCCACTCAAATCAGCCTTCTGAAACATGGAGTCAGATCCTCATCTCTTCCCTCAGGCTGAGACCCCTGTGAACACCATCACACCCCATCCCCAGGGGAGGCAGCTGGAGCTGCTCCTCAGGGTCCCCTGCAATGATGACAGATGAGGATGAGCAGCTTGTTCTATAGAGACATTTATTGGAAGCTATAAAAATAGAGTGCAAATTCCAGTTAGAACACATCATAGGCAGAGTCCCAGACATGGGTGGGAGAGGAACCCAGGAGGGCAAAGCATGTCCAGATTCCCAGATCCAGAGCGATTCCATCCCCAGGGATGGGTTGGGACCTTTTTGTCTGCAAAGCTTTCAGTCCTCCTGCTTCACCCTGCCTGGCTTGCCAAGAGCTCTCACCAGGGCAGGCACCCTTGGATCAGCCAGCTTTGGAAGTGCAGCTTGGAGCAGAGAGCCCTGCAGGTGAGACATCTTCTGCAGCACAGAGGAGCCTCCTCCCCTCGCCGTGGTACACTGAGAGTGGCAGTAAATATGTGCACTTTGGTTAATACTGAGCAATGCATAAATGAGCATTCAACAGTCCTCCTGCTGCAGCTGCTTCCAGTCATAAGTCCCATCCAAAGTCAGATCAAAATTTTCCTTTTCCTGCTCTCGGGAGAGCTCCAGAAACACCTGAAATGAGCAAGGCAGTGCTTGGGTTATTTCTCTATGATGCTCCTTTGCAGGAGGCACAGCTCTGCAGCCCTGGGAGGGGTGTGGGGAGGCTTTTTGGGAGCAGGAGCTGAGACCTCTGTGCTCTCTGGAGTAAGCAGAGAGGCACCCCCTGCCTGTAGGTATTCCCATACAGGTTTTCCCCATAGATATCTGCTTTTATGGATGTAAGGATGTAGAGAAGCTGAGCCTCCTTTGCTCTCTGGAGTAACCAGACAGGATCCCCTGCCTGTAGGTATTCCCATACAGGTTTTCCCCACAGATGGTATAACTGCATTATAAAATAATGCCAATTCCAATAAGATGTAGGAATGTGTCTCCTTAAAAAGGAAAAAAAGCCCAGAAGTTTCTTTCCTCAAGGAGCAAAAAAGACACCTCATAGGACCTGGGGGACTTCAGCTCAAATTTAAGGATAACCAATTGGAGGATCCTGCCTGAGCAATTTACTAGAAAAAGAAGAGAAAAAAGGAACTCATGGCTTTTGTGAGGTGTTTTACCAGGAGCAAGAACCTGTTGTACCTGACTCGGGTTTCCACTGTAAAGAAATGCCTTTTATTTGCCTTTTATTAAAACTGTTTTGTTCCCAACACTACCAGAGAAGCCATCCTGCTGATTTTATGCCTTCTGTGGTAGCTGAGCTATCTTGGGTGTGATACAGATCTCCAAGAGCTTATGAGACCTGGCTTGAGGAGACCATTGTATCACACAGGTTTTTCCCCATACATTTATGCTTTTATGGATGTAAGGATGTAGAGAAGCTGAGCCTCCTGTGCTCTCTGGAGTAATCAGACAGGCATCCTCTGCCTGTAGGTATTCCCATACAGGTTTTCCCCACCAATAGATGGACTTAAACGTTCCTCATCTTTGCCACCAGCCTTGTACCAGCAGCAATCAATGATCTGCTGGTTCCAGGGCACCCAGAGGGGCTGGGCATGGGCAGCTCCCTCTTTGGGTGTGCTGTGTGCCTTTCTGGACCAAGGGTGTCTGAGATTTCATCCAGACTTGTTCCCACCACGAAAAATCCCAGCAGTAAAAAATACAAACCACTTCCCACCACTTTGCCAGTAGAGAACCCCTCACCCACCACCCTTGGACAGTTTTTTGGTGGAGCTGCCTTTGGGAACTGCACCAGCCTGGGTTTGGCTGCAGCTTTTGTCCCTGCTCCTGCCTTTACAGCACAAATAAAATTCACCTGCCTGAGACAGAGTATTCAAGGAGAAGCTGTACTCCTCGAGGCTGCAGCTTCGTTTGGCTGTGGAGAAATGGGGAAAAGGTTGAAAATGAGCAGTTGCTGTTCTGCCTTTTGAAAAAGTCACCTGGTTTTGCTCTTACCTTCTTCCAGCTTGGAGAAGGACTGGGACAGAGGCAGGGCATCTGTCATTGGGACTTTGTAGACAAGCAAAGAGGGGAACCTTGAGGAAACAGAAGAAAAGGTGATTTCTGCTCTGTGTTGAGGTTCTGGGGTCAAACCTGTATGGGTGCCCTGCTGCTGGGATCACAGGAGGGCTGGCTGTGGTGACATTATAAATCACGGAGCTGTCCATCCCTCTCCAGCTGAGTCTGGCCATCCCACCAGGGATGTTCTCAGCGATGAGGCAGTGTTGAATCCCCTCCTCGTCCCACATTTTGCAGTTACCTCTCCTGGCAGGCCGCACCAGGGAAAATCTTCAGAACCTCAGCATGCACAGCATCAGAGCTCTCTGCATCCTTGGCCTTGATTTCCAGGAGATATCCTCTGCCAAACTTGTTCTTCAGGTACTGGATGGAGCCAATGCACCTGCAGGGCAGGGAGGCACAGAGGTGACAGTGAAATCATTGTCACCTCAGCTCCTTCCTGAGAAGGAAACCATGGCACACTTCATGAAATATATTGCTTTGTGATTTCAGGGTTTACCTCAGAACCTCGGATCCTTGTCCTGATAATTCCCTCACAGGTGTGTCAGGCGCTCTCCTTTCCCCTCCCAGCACTGTCTGCCAGTCCTGGCATTCCAGAAGGGCACTGAGTGATTGGCAGATTCAAAGGATGCCCTCTACTCCGGGGGGCATTGGGCCATCCAGGTGTCCTCTGTCCCTTTGTTCCTCCCCTCCTGTCCCTGCTTGGTGGCTCCCTGCCCCTTCCCTGCCCCTCTGCCCGGGGTTCAAAGGAGCAGCAGCCACGGGCTCAGGGAGTTCTGTTGGAGCTGCTGCTGCATTTAGAGGCCTGAGGGCCAGAATAAAGCTCCGGATCCAAACCCTCCATCAGAACCGACTCCTTTCCTTCACCAACACCTTAAAGCTTCTCCACAGAGGGAAACCTGAGGAGCAGCCCCTGTTCTGGGGGGAAGCTCCATCCCACCACCACCAGAGCTGCTGCAGGCCTGGCCTTGTCCCCACGTGCCAACTGCAGCACCCAGCCAGCCCAAAGTGTCTGTGGGTGAAACACCACACACCCAGCCAGCCCAAAGTGTCTGTGGGTGAAACACCACACACCCAGCCAGCCCAAAGTGTCTGTGGGGTGAAACACCACACACCCAGCCAGCCAAAAGTGTCTATGGGGTGAAACACCACCAACACCCAGCCAGCCCAAAGTGTCTGTGGGGTGAAAACACCACACACCCAGCCAGCCCAAAGTGTCTGTGGGTGAAACACCAATGCCCAGCCGGCCAAAAGTGTCTCTGGGGTGAAACACCAACATCCACCAGGCCAAAGTGTCTGTGGGGTGAAACACCAATGCCCAGCATAGCCAAAGGTGTCTGTGGGTGAAACACCAATACCCAGCCAAAAGTGTCTCTGGGGTGAAACACCACACACCCAGCCAGCCCAAAGTGTCTGTGGGGTGAAACACCAACATCCACCAGGCCAAAGTGTCTGTGTGTGAAACACCACACACCCAGCCAGCCCAAAGTGTCTGTGGGGTGAAACACCAACATCCACCAGGCCAAAGTGTCTGTGGGTGAAACACCACACATCCAGCCAGCCAAAGGTGTCTGTGGGGTGAAAACACCACACACCCAGGCAGCCCAAAGTGTCTGTGGGATCAAACACCACACACCCAGCCAGCCCAAAGTGTCCCTGGGATGAAACACCATACACCCAGCCAGCCCAAAGTGTCTGTGGGGTGAAACACCAACATCCACCAGGCCAAAGTGTCTGTGGGTGAAACATCAACACCCAGCCGGTCCAAAGTGTCTGTGGGGTGAAACACCAACATCCACCAGGCCAAAAGCATCTGTGGGGTGAAACACCACACACCCAGCCAGCCCAAAGTGTCTGTGGGTGAAACACCACACACCCAGCCAGCCCAAAGTGTCTGTGGGGTGAAACAACACAGTGCCACTGTTTGGTTCAGCACCAAGGGCCAGGCAAGCGCAGGTACGTCCCATCTGCAATATTGGTAATTATTCCAATAAAACCCCTGGCAGGAGAGGCTGGAGGAGCAGCCTGGGTGAGCTCCACCTCAGCCAGGCTCTGTCACCCACCGGAGCTGCCCTGACACCAGGATGGCCACACGGTCACACACGGCCTCTGCCTCCTCCATGTAGTGTGTGGTCAGGATGGCTCCTGACTCCTTGCTTTTCAGGGCATCCCGGATGGTTTTCCTGAAAATCAGAGTGAAAAAAAATATATAAAAGAAAATCCAACACTCCTTAGAAATATAATTTGTGGTGGTGTTTGTGGGTCCCCAGGATGAGGGAAGAGATGAGAATCTTGACTCCATGTTTCAGAAGGCTGATTTATTAGGATATTATATTATATTAATTATATATTATATTAATTATATACTATATTAATATATTGTTATATTATACTAAAATAATATAATTAATTAATTAATATAATATATTATATTATAATATAATATAAT
Organism: Geothlypis trichas; assembly: GCA_009764595.1. Taxonomy (NCBI): domain Eukaryota; kingdom Metazoa; phylum Chordata; class Aves; order Passeriformes; family Parulidae; genus Geothlypis; species Geothlypis trichas. Next base: position 1,230,014 of record CM019919.1, on the reverse strand, counting down.
CATATCATATTGATATATTACAACTCTACTAAAAGAATAGAAGAAAGGATTTCATCAGAAGTCCAGCAAAGAAAGGAATGGAATGAATAATAAAACCTTGTGACTGCTCACAGCCTCGACACAGCTGGACCTAGGATTGGTCATTAAATAAAAACAACCACATGAGACCAATCAAAGATGCACCTCTTGGTAAACCATCTCCAGACCACATTCCACAGCCATCACAGATAATTATTGTTTACATTTCTTTTCTGAGGCTTCTCAGCTCCTCAGAAGAAAAATCCTAGCAAAGGTATTTTTCAGAAAATATGTCAGTGACATTCACTGTTCTTTGTCCATCCAAATGCCTTTCCCCTAAAATAAGAATAAAATTTTCACGTGCAGAAACTTTAGATTAATGAGCACATGGTAATGCTTTGAAATAATGACAAAAAATACTTTTGACTCAAGTTCTTTCATGAATTGTCCCAAATCCCATTTAGGACTGCCCTAAATCTTGCAAAAAGCATGAAGGTAAAATAGTTTTTCATCCCTGAGTTAGAGAGAGACAAGAAATGCATCTTCCAACAGAACCATTGCAACGTGAGGGACAGCACCATCTGTGGATGGAGTAAAATCCTTTCCATGTAACTTAAAATATCTCCTTTTGGCTTCCCACCCCTTTCCCATGGTGGGAACAGCAATTTTCTGTAGTGGTTTTGGTTTGCTAATTTGAAATTTCTCCAATTTTGAGATTTTCTGGCTAATGTACTAATGAGTGTGGTGTAATTAATAGTGCACTCACTTCCAGCTATGAGGTGTGATTAGGAGAAAGGCAAAGTACGCTCAAAACTTTAAAAGGGCAAAAAGAAAAATGTATTGACAGCAACTAAAAGAAAGAGTAATAAGAATCAGAACAAAGCTTTCAGAACACTTCTCTGTAACATTTTCCTGCTCACCAGACACAGCGCTGCCCGTTGGGATCCATGCCGGTGGAGGGCTCGTCCAGGAGCAGCACGGAGGGGTTGCCCAGCAAGGACAGTGCCACACACAGCTGTGACACAGAGAAGGGACTCAGCCAAACCTCCTGGCACTGTGCCCACACACAGCTGTGGACAGCACTTCCTCATTTATGGGAATTGTGCTTTTTGAAATGTGGGTTTGGGAAAGGCTCATTTCCATCACCCCACCCAGCACGAGTGGTAGCTCAGGGCACAGCTTGGTCCCTCCACTCAGAAAGGGGAGTTTTAATTAGTGTTTGAGCATTGCAGTGCTCATTATAGGTGACCCAAAACACACCTTTCTGGTTATCCCAGGAGGTAATTTTCTGACTTTTTTGTTTAAGTAGTCTTGAAGCTGCAGAGCGTTCACAATTCTGCAGGGAAAATGAAAAAAGAACATCTTTATAATGCCAAATCAATACTCTCATCAAATGTCCCCAAAATGACAAGAAAAATGGAGCTTTTCTCCCCTTGCTCTCAACTCCTGCTTGTTTTCATTAAACATTTATTGTGTTACTGAAATGCAGTGACTATTTGAAGCAGAGTGCACTGAAGAAGCCACAAACTCTTTTCTAAACCCATCACCAGTGTCAAGAGCATTTCAAATCCATTCCCCTTGCCAGTGTCAGCTCAGCACCTTTCTTGTGGTGCCAAACTCTAACCTCAGAGATTTCAGAAAAGCTGCCTAAAGATAACATTCTTAAGAGGGCATTAGTGATAAATTTATCCCCACCAAACACACTCAGGAAAATTGGAGGTTTTCTAAACCCACTCACTAAATCACAGCACAAAAGCATTTTTGCAGCTGAGTTTCCTGATTTCTTTCCAGGTTTCTTCAGTGAATTTTGACTCTCTGGTCCCCTCCCCATGACTGAGGGGTGGAACTTGGACCATCCCAACCCTCCATGTGTGAAAAATGCATATTTAATTATTGGATTTTTGCAAATATTAAAATGAATATTATATGTGTTATGTTAGAAAGTTATGCTGTAGTAGTGTGTTAAATATAGTTTAGGTTATAACATAATGTTAAAATAGAAACTATGTATGTGAGATATTATTTTAAGAAAATAATGAGGCACTTGCACCAGATAGAAGCCACAGGACACCTAAATCTTTCAGAGAAAGAGAATTTATTTCTTTCTTATCAGAAGAAACGAATTTTTTCCCACCCCGCTCAGCCATGAAGATGCTGTCAGGGTTCAGAGGAAGAAGCTGACACTGCCCAGACAGAATCCTGTGTTTGAGTGGAATTTATGCATCATGTATGAGGTGTATGAATGTGCAACAGGCTGTTGTTTTTAAGGGTTAATCCTCTGTTAACGTGGGTCCTTTTTTTGGGCTTATGTTGCCCAGAAAAATGTACCCGAACATCCATAACTCTTTGTTCTATTGTCTCATATTGTCCTAATCCAAATTGTTATTACTCTAATTATATTACTACTTTATTATAGCCATTTTATTACCATTAAACTTTAAAAATTTTCAAACTAAATGATGTGTTTCACACACGTGTACCTGTGCACAGCAGCTGCTGCATCCTCCTGGCGCAGCCCCTTGACGGCCGCGTAGATCCGCAGGTGCTGCAGCGGGGTCAGCTCCAGCCAGAGGGGCTTCTCCTGGGGGCAGTACCCCAGGAATGCAGGAGCCTGCTCCAGGGAGCCTCCTCCATCTCCCCTCTTCATCAGCACCTGCACAACCAGGCTGGGCTTTGTCCTCTCACACAGCCTTGCCCAGCACGAAGCTGCGCTGGGGCTTTTCAGGAGCAGGGTGGGACTGCTGGGATCTGCTCCTTGAGCTTTTATCAGCCTCAGCACATGGTTGAGACAATTGGAAGGTGGCAACAGCTCATGTACAGCCAGCAGCAGCCAAAGATTTCTTTGTTACAGAGCATTTTAAAAGCTTTCTGGCCAACAGCACATGCTAAAGCTTACAGACAGTTGTTCTAGGCAGTCACTGACAATTGGAAGATGGCAACAGCTCACGTACAGCCAGCAGCAGCCAAAGATTTCTTTGTTACAGAGAATTTAAAAAACTTTCTAGCCAACAGCACATTGCTAAAGCTTACAGACAGTTGTTCTAGGAAAAAAGCACATTAAAGTACACTAAAAGTACATTAGAGTACACCTGCTTCACACCATGTTGGCTTGTCTGCTCTCTATTAACAACACACAATATTCCAATACTAAACTTAAAACCTTCTACCATAAACCTTAAACCTTCTGCCTTTATACTCTAAAAACCCCAATTCATATACTGGGCACATTTTTCTGCAATCTTAAGGTCTATCTTGGCCAAGCCTAAAACTCAAACCATTGTTTCATATCCTTGCCTGCTTTACTGTTGTAACTTTTCTACTTTCAGACTCTGCAGTTGCAGCCAGCTCTGAGTTCTCTGCTCTCTGCTGTCACAGCTTTCTGAAAGTCTTCTTACCTTTACTATTTTTCCCACCCAAGGGGTGGCTCAGGGGGAGATTATGGGGTTTGGGTGAGGAAACTCACAGGGAAGGGAGTGATTTGATACTGCATATAAATATAAATGTAAATATAAACAATTATAAATATAAACATAGATATAGATATAGATATAAATATAAATATAGCAATTAGGGCAGATGCAGCAGCTTATCAAAATTAGAAGTAGCTCACCATAATCTTATTAAAACATTATTTAATTTAATAGCACGATGGACTCGATTAAAACCCTGATCACCAATAATGCTCTGGCAAAAATTGCAGCCTTGATAGAAATGACAGCTTAGCTTAGGTGCAAGGTTTGGATTTTTGCCATGGGCCCATCCCTGGTCCCCAGGTGAATCCTACCTGCCCAGCAGTCAGGGCTGTCTCTCCAGTGATCATTTTGATAGTTGTGCTTTTACCAGCTCCATTGGGGCCCAGAAGTCCTAAGACTTCTCCTGCAATCAATAAACAGAATTTCTTATTCCCCATTCTAGAAATATATCATAAATATATAAGAATCATCATAAATACACAAGAAATATATCAATATATACAGTCCCACAAAAGAAAAAATAGAAAAGGCAGCATACTAATATCAAAGATCATATAAAATAAATGACTTTATTACATAAAATACACACTCAGAGAGCCCGTAAGATTTCAACTTAAAAGTGATGCTGTGAATTGCTCCCAGGAGCTGCTGCTAAAGTGGTCCCCTCTCCCCAGTCTTTATTTTATATTTATTTTAGATAATGGATCACAGGCCATCAATGGTCACAGGCCATCAATAGGATGCACCATTAACACATCAAGCCCAGACTGATGGTGCTTTAACAACAGGACAAATAGATTTGACCTGGCTGTCCTTGCTCAGATAACTGAGAATTAACTCTGGGTCCAACACAAGTCTGGCAGGACAGTCCCAGTTCTCACCTTTTTTAACACAGAAGGAAAGGCTTTTGGTGGCTATTTTCTTCTTCTTCTTAAAAAGTGAGCCAGCTTGCTTTATTTTATATTCCTTGCACAGATTGCTGACTATAATGACTGATTTCTGAAAGTGATGAGGAAAGGGCAAGATTAATTTATTATCTTGGCTAGCATCAGTCCTTCAATGACTTTTTCCATTAAAAAAGGCAGAAAACCTTCTGAAGATCTTTGTTTTATAGTTTACCACAAATATGAGGTGCAACAGGACAGTTTATTATCCAGGTTCTTTCAAAGAGCTTTCTTCTCCTGGGGGAACCCACTTTTGGAATTTTGATTTTCCCAGTGAGAACAACACAGCCAGAGCCCTGCCCTGCACAGGTTTGTGTTTTATCAGGTAGAAAATCCAACAAAGCAGGAAGGACAACACTCAGGGGTACCTCCTCCTGACTGGAAGCCACCAGAGCATTTCTCACTGCTTCCCTTTCAGCTCTGACATCTTCATCTTCCTCCTCGAGCTCCTTGGGGTGATGCTGGCTGCTTTCTTTTCTTGGGGAAATCCTGAAAACACACCAGGGTTAGTTTAGAATTTTGTTCTTTACCTCTGTTCTCCACCAGTGCATTTTAGATAAACCAAGAGGGAATTTCCCTGGGACTGAATTTATACAATACTGTAATGATCACTATGAAAATAATCATCATTATTGTTATTGTTGGGGATGATGATGATAATGATGAGGTTTATAATCTTTGGTTTTTTAGCAAAAAAAGAAGCTGGTACATCCCACAGCACAGGTAAAATCCTGTGGAGTCACTACATAACTTAAAAGCTGTTTTATATTATCACACCACTGCAGTATTTTAGGGGCTATTGAAGTCATCAAAAGATCACCAGTATTTAAAAATAGGGACACAAATGCAATGTTTTCAAGGAGAAGCAGTGGGGTGGGAGCTCAGATCTCATATGTGCATGTGTGTTTATACAAACCTAAATATGGGGTCCCGTCTCAGCACTGCTTTTCCATATTTTAACTCCAAAAAGCGAAGAAGAAGAATGAACAGCACAGAATGGAGGTAAGGCTGAAAAACAGAGGTTGCCATATTAACAGCCTTGCCTTTCCTCCCACCACAGCTGGCACTGAGGTGGTGGCAGAGCTTTAAAATATGTGGGGAAAACAGGATGTGTGAAAATGGCCCATTAACACTGAAACTCTGGGTAATCAACACTGCAGAAAACACTGAGGGGAGAAAAACCCCAATTCATAAAATAACAGGACAGCATGAGGTGATCTGGGCTTATTTCACTTTGCTTTCCCCATTTCAAAGGTGTGAAATTACTCTAGCACAGTGGGTAAAATGTCATCCAGACCCACCCAGATCTTCCTCCTGCTTCCTCATAACTGAGGAGGGGCTTTAGGATATGGTATTTCCTCATGGCAGGGAGGAATGATGAATCTGACTCCATGTTCTCAGAAGGCTAATCTATTATTTTATAATACTATATTATATTAAAGGATACTATACTAAACTTTACTAAACTAAAAAATACAGAAAGGATGATTAAAGAATGCTAAAAGATAATGAAAACTGGTGACTCTCTCCAGAGTCCTGACATGGCTTGGCCCTGATTGGCCAAAGAGTGAAAACAACTCACAGCAGAATCCAATGAAACAATCACCTGTGGGTAAACAATCCCCGAACACATTCCAAAGGGGCAAAACACAGGAGAAGCAAATGAGATAAGAATTGTTTCCTTTTTCTCTGAGGCTTCTCAGCTTCCCAGGAGAAAAATCCTGGGAGAAGGGATTTTACCAGAGAATGTGACATTAGGAGACCCACATTCCTAAATAAAAGCAATGTTAAATATTTTCTTACTGCAAAAACAGCAACCAGTACATGACTGCCTGGCTCAGAGTCCCCCACGGTCTGTAAGAATAAAAAAAAATACTCAGTGAAGAAGTGTAATTCTTTAGGATCATTCTGTTTAATGCAGTAACATTCAGAAACGCTTTGAAAATCTGCAAAACTTCTGATTTTTCCCAGATGAACAGATACAGATGTTTGGCTTTGGAAACCCTGGTCCTACACCAGAACATGTCACAGCTCTCAGTACACAGAGCAGACTCTCCTTCCAGATGTTCTGTCCCAGGAAAACATCTCTGCTTTGGGTCCCAGTGGAGAGGAGGTGAGTGGGACAGGACAGAGGAGACTTCACCCCTCAGTAATTTATCATTTATCAGCAGTGTTGCACACATCTGGGGGTTTTGTTAAATTCTCAGTTGACTTTCCACCACCCCTGTCAGCTGACATGGAGTAAAGCCCCTTGTGAGTATTCTAAATTTTAACTCAGGTTTTTGGTTTTTTTTCCATGCAAAGACAGATCCGTGGCTTCAGATTTTCTCTTAGGATTGGTCAAGCCAAGTTGATTGACTTTGTGCTTGCTCCATCCTTGGCACTGCCCAAGGCCAGCTTAGATGTGGCTTGGAGTAACGTGGTCTAATGGAAGGTGTCCCCTGCCATGGCAGGGGTGGAAGGAGATGGGCTTTAAGGTTCCTTCCAAACCAAACCATTCCATGATTCCATTCTGTGACTCTGCATGGAAGGAATTAAGAGTTTTCACTGAATCCACAGTCACAGCTGCACAAGAAGTCACCCCTAGCCCTGATGAGCAGCTGGGAAAATGAGATCTGAGCTGAAAGAGTCGTTTAACAACACACTCTGGAAAATCCCACCCAGGATCAGCCTTCCCAGACTGCAGCGTGCTGTTACTACCAGACTTTGGGGCAGTTAATGTCAGATTTTGGTGTAGTTAATCCCAGATTTTGGTGTAGTTAATCCCAGATTTTGGTGTAGTTAATCCCAGATTTTGGTGCAGTTATCCCCAGACTTTGGGGCAGTTGCCCCTGGATTTGGGTGCAGTTACTACCAAATTTTTCTGCAGTTACTGCCAGATTTTTCTGCAGTTACTGTCAGATTTTGGGGCAGTTACTGTCAGATTTTGGGGCAGTTACCCCTGGACTTTGGGGCAGTTATTGTCAGATTTTGGTGAAGTTACCACCAGACTTCGGGGCAGTTATCCCCAGACTTTGGGGCAGGACCTGTCAGATCTGGCTGCAGTTACCCCGAGATTTTGCTGCAGTTACTGTCAGAGTTTGGGGCAGTTACCATCAGACTTTGGGGCAGTTATCATCAAATTTTGCTGCAGTTACCCCGAGATTTTGGTGCAGTTACTCCTATATTTGGGTGCAGTTTCCACCAGATGTTACTGCAGTTACCCCCATATTTGGGTGCAATTACCCCCAGACTTTGGTGCAGTTACCCCAAGATTTTGGTGCAGTTACTGCCAGACTTTGGGGCAGTTACTGTCAGATTTTGGTGCAGTTACTGTCAGATTTTGGTGCAGTTACCCCCAGACTTTGGTCACGAGGACCCAGGGCTGTTTTTCAGGCCTCTCCTTGCCCAGAAGCAGCACTCACGTGGTAGTCAGTCCCAGAATCGATGGCAAAATGCATCAGGGAGTACATAGGAACCAAGAGGGACAGCATGTAGGGGATGATGGAGTGGATCAGGGTGTCCACGATTGTGCTGATGATAAGAGAAATAAGGCCCACCTGAAAATAAAACAAGAGGGTGACTCAGCTGATGGGAAGGGTTAAACTGCTCCTTAACACCGTGTGAGTCTAGCTCTGCAACTCCCTGTTGAATTTATAAAAATGGACAAAAAATTGAGGAAGATGAGACACAGAGAGGGCTCAGGAGATTCTCAGCTGTTTCTGTCTGAGGGTTGGCTGCTGCTTTGGGCTGCTGGGGACACTTCTTCCCAGGGACAGAGCTGCTCCAGGCAGACAAATCAAACATGGGATCCCATCCTGATCATTCCCATCCCCATCCATGGCAATAATCCCCCTTCCTTCCAGGTCAGGCTATCCTGATGGGTCCTGTCCCAACACTTTGCATCTCTTGGATGTGGGGTGTCAAGCAAAGTGATAAATTAATTTTTTGTCTCCATTCCTGCACCAGTTCAGGTTGGATCCAGGTATTCCCCCGTGTCACAGCAGGATTGTGGCAGCAGAACATGGTGACACAAATTTAATACAGAATTGGCTGCTATGAGACACACCCGGATTTTTGCTCCACATCTCTGCTTGGTTTTTTGACATCTAGCTCATCCTCAAGATCTCAGCATGTCTGCAATACCTGCAGTGCATTATCCAACCATGTGCTCACCATTATCAGGATGAAGGACCAAAGATCAGAGTTCCATCCTTTGCGAGAGCTGAAGGAGATCAGGTAGGTTAAGAAAACGAGGGAAATTCCATAACCCAACATCCCTGTGACCTACAGGGGAAAAAAGGCTTTTGTTGGAGAAAATGGAATGAGGTAAACCACCAGAAACCCATCTAAAGCAACAGGGAGCAGTGGAAGTGATCACAGAGTAAGATCAGGGCATTTAGAAATTACCACAATTTTACTCTGAGGTGTAAAGGAATACATTAAGGCAAGATTTATTGCCTTTTATTTCCAGCTGGAGAAACCCAAAGGATAGGAGGTGAAACGAGAAGGTCACTAAGAGGACCAAGAGTGTTCTAGCACCATCTGCACCCACGGTGCTCAGCTCTCCCACACAAAATATTTTCCCTCAATCCCTTCCAAGTAAAGCACCAAGGACCAGAATGGGATGTACCAGCAAGAAGGTGACGCTGGCGCTGCTAAAAATCTTGTTGTTCAGGGCAAACTGGAGCCCAAACATGGAGAAGAGCAGGATGCAGCAGAGTGGGACGTCCACCAGTGCCTGGCCACACCAGTAGGCCGAGGGAAAGAGCCCCGAGATCCTCAGCTGGGCACGAGCTCCCACCTGGGAAGGCAAAATTTTAAAGGGTAGATTATTGCCCGTGCATGGTTGGCCAACTGCACCCATGGGAATGGCCCCAGGAAATGAAAAGGGAATAAAATCTGTCACTGTTGTGATTCTGGGGTAAAATTCAACCTCCTTTTGTCTTTCAATATTTGGTGCTGGCTGCAGAACTTCTCATGGGTCAAAACACCCCAAGCTGCCAATCACAGGGCTGGGCTCAGTTACCTCAGAGGTGTTTTCCAACCTAAATGATTCCATGGTTCTGTACTCAAACATCCTTCTGGCAGTGCAGTTGTGATCCCTTCTGCCCACCCCAAACCTGCCCCATCCCAAGGAATTTACCTTGCAATCCTGCATGTAGCCCATGGCAAAGTGAGGAGGAAAACCAGGGAATAACAGCAGCGTATAAACGAGGTACACGTGCATAATATAATTCCAGTAGTTTGGATTGTACAGCTGAAAACAGAAGAACAAAGCATCGGTGGAAAATGCCTACAATTCATTTTACCATTCATTTTACTGCATTCCTCATGGCTTACAGGGCAGTATGAACAAAAAGAGGGATTTGAAATCAAATTTGGGGAGGTTTTCCCAAAGCAGAGCCATGCAAAGTGCTTGCTGATGAGGACAGATGGGTGGTGCAGGTCCAACATCTCCATCCCAGACTTGTGGGGAGCTCTCTCTTCCACCAACTGATGAGCCAAAGCTTGAATAATGTGCTGGAGAGAATAAAGAACCACCTGGAGAAACCCTCCCAGCCACCCTCTCCACCCAGCAGCCCTTGAGACCCACACGGGAAAAATCTGATTTTCCTGAACTCAAACGTGGTGGTTCCAGAGGCACGGTGAAGGAAGGTGGATTTACATGTGATAAAACCTGATGAATTAGTGAGACTTTAAACGGTTTTCTGACAGCTTCTGGCTTCACTTACAGAGAAGAAGGGGTGGCTCCAGACCTGGATGTGCCTGGTGGAGTTGAGGGATCTCAGCAGGGCGTTGCTGATGACGTTCACCAGCACTGGGAAGCAGTTGACAGCCTCCAAGTGGCACAGCACGGTGAACCTGTAGCTCTTCAAAGAGCAGGAAAACAAGGTGAGAACTCCTGGCTTTTGCCATCTGCAGGGAAGCAATAGAAAAGGAGCACACCAGGAAAATGCAGCCCTGAAACAGCTTTGCTTATGCCTTGTTTGATGAAAAAACAAATTATGAGGTATTGGAAGTCTGTATTGGTGTGCTAAAAATGTATATTTTGAGGTGGAATGTCAGGGAGATAAGGTCTCCTCTAGCAAGGACTTTACTGCTCAAACCACTTCCTAATTTTTGTAAGTAGTAAATTTTTGTACATAGTCAACAGGGCCATCCCACAGGGAGAGTTGATGGAGGTACTTTGCTTAATTATTGAGTTGTTGTGAGGAGACTGGAGGGAGAGGAGAAAAATCCTCACCTGATGTTCACGGTGCAATCGTAGAGCGCCGTTGTGTTCTAGCTCCTCTGTGATATTTTCCTCCTGTGCTATTTCCACTGTAATATCCTGGCTCTGGAGCAGATGGACTAAATCATCAATGTCTGTGCCTGGTGTGAGGACCAAAAACAGAGGAATTATAACACTGGAAAACAGTGTTTCCCTCTGGAAATAATTCCTCAGGAAAACAAAAGAGTCTTTGGCGATTTTATTTTTATTTTTAAATCCATTACCACAAAAAAACCCCAGAAGTAATCTAATAACTGTGGGGATCAGCCAGCACATGTGTGCTGGATCATTGCACATTAGTTTTTGGGAAGTTGATGGATTTCAGACTGAATTTTTGCATTGTCCTTTTTTCCCCCTAGCCTCTCCTGAAGTGCTACAAAATGAAGTTTCCTTTGGGCCCATCTGATGAAGATACCAGTGTCGTTCTCTGGCTGAATAACAGGAAATATCATCCACTCATGGGGATGTTGAAGGTGAAACTCTGGAAGCAGCTCATTAACTTGACTCAGCACGAGTGAGCCTGGAGTGTGGTGCCTGCTTTGAAGACCCCACACTCTGAAATTGCTTGGATAGAGACATGGATTTGTGGCAGGGGGAAAACCTTGTCCCCACTTTATCTCCCTTTTGCACATCTCTCATCAGAGTCTCACCAGCTGCTGAAGCCACAGTGGGTTTCCCCCACAACCCTCTAAAGACAATCCCTCCTCCCTTGTTAAAGCCTTCATCCCCCCTTGCATCCTCCTCATCTCCACCCATCTGCTCTGTCCTGCACTTTCCTTTGGAGCAGCAAGAACCCAGAGCTGGGGAGGATGAGGAGAAGCCTCTCCCCCTCACCTGTGTGGTTGTAGAGCAGGAGGGGGGTGGTCTCCAGGTAGGATTTCCTCCCCAGGGGCAGGAAGTACCGAGCAGGAGAGAGCTGCCAGGCACTCACACTCTGCCAGCCTGCCACCACGCACAGCTGCACCCCCAGAGGAAGCAGAAAAACCACATAGAGCAGCAAACTGCGTTGAGAAAGAGATGAATAAACACTCTGTAAAGAGATATTCAGCAGAAGTGCATCCACAATGCATTTGTGTGCTGGAAAGAGTGGATGATATTCAGATTACACAAGGCTCTGTTAAAAACTTTTGGCAATTTTCGTAGAATTATGGAATATCCTGACTTAGAAGGAACCCACAATGATTGAGCTCATGGCCCTGACATCCCAAAAATCCCACCCTGGGCATCCCTGAGAGTGGTGTCCAAACATCCTGGAGCTCTGGCAGCCTTGGGGTTGTGTCCATTCCCTGGGAGCTGGGCAGTGCTCCTGTGGGAAGAACCTTTCCCAAAATCCAACCTAACCCTCCCCTGGCACAGCTCCAGCCATTCCCTCAGGCCTTGTCACCAATGACCAGGGAGAATTTTATTTCCAGAAGTCTCAAACCTTGATCATTCACCAAATGATTCAAAATGTAGCAGGGAGAGAACCTCAGATCCACGCCTCTCAACTTTTGGGGCCGTGAAATGCCTTTCAGACTTCCATTAGGTACAAGGTTTTCATAAGTAAGCATCTTCTAAACATTTTAGGGCCATGAAATGCCTTTCAGACTTCCTTTAGATACAAATTTCTCATAAATCAGCATCTTCCTTTAGTTCCTTATGCCCCACCAGGAACTCCAGCTTGAACATCAGCAGGGCCAAATGAGTTCAAACACTGGCAACATGAGAGAATTTAAAAAAAAAATCTGAGGAAGCCTGAAAGCACTCTCAGTACACACTGACTTATTTTAAAACTTCCTCCATTTGACATAAAAGTATTTCTAAATGATTCTTTTATTTCGAGAGAAAATGGGTTTCTCTTGCATAAATTATTCAGCACAGAAATGAAAATGCACAAAAGGGAGATTTTGTGTTACTGGCACTGGAAAGCAAAAAAACTTTCCCCTCCTCTGAGTGCAGATGACCAAGATCCTTCCTAGCCAAGACCTCAATTAATCCAAACTCATGGAAACAGGGGTGTGGAAATTGTCCCCCCTGGTGTGACCTTGTCCAATTCCAGACCTCCAGGAGATAACCCTGTAGCAATGGGTTTGAACAGCTTGGGCTGCAGTGTGCTCCAGCCAAACCACTTTTGGTTGCTCTTGTCAGAGCCCTCTGGAATTCATCAAGGTTACTTGGACACAAATTGTGCTAAATTAAGAAAGAAGAGGCTGAGAAACAAAATGCCAAGACCACAAGAATTAGATAACGGCCATGAAAAGAGTGAAAGTCAGTGAAGCACTGGACAGTAACCAACGATATATCCTGAAAAGTGCAGAGCATGAGGACAAGGTAGAGGCACCAATCAAGAAATGTGTGATGAGTGTGCAGTAGGGTTAGAATGTACAAATAGAGCACAATGTAAACAATAAAGTGGCCTCTGCTCAATTCCACTGGTTAATTGTCCAGGAGTCCTGTGCTCCTGCAGAACCCCCATGGGACTTACATGGACCGCAGGTTCTTCACCGAGCTCTTGAGCTTCAAGAAGTGCACCCGTGCCATGGCAGAGACCTGCTGCCTCCAGAGGGCCAGGCCCTGCACTGATGCCATCCCGGTGTCCGAGAGCAGCAGGGAGCCCGACCTGGCCTCCTCAGGGCATCCTGGGGCTGCTTCTCCCCACTCCTCCCCAGGGATGTGCTCATCTGCAGAGAGTTTCACGTGCACAGTTATACCTAATTCTATAGAATGCAAGGTGGCCTTGATGTGAGGAGTGATTGGCACCTGACTCCATTGGTTCAGAATGCTGAACAATTTCTTTATTAATCTGTATTATATTACATTAATACATGTCCTGGATTGTCAAGCAAATTGTATTCTATTTGCCATCTGTATGTCAGTTGTCTTCTGTTAATTGGGCAGGTTTTCCTTATCTCTTCCACACCCACTCCTCCCTCTGGGGAGACATCTGCTGATAACAGCCATTGAATGTCCCTGCATGGCTGATAAGAACTACAGCATCCCACTGGGAGATGTGAGCCCAGAGGGAGGAGCCAAGCATTCCTACCTGGATATAATCTGGAGATTCTGGAACACCAGCCAAGCATTCCTACCTGGATATAATCTGGAGATTCTGGAACACCAGCCAAGCATTCCTACCTGGATATAATCTGGAGATTTTAGAACACCAGCCAAGCATTTCTACCTGGATAGAATCTGGAGATTGTGGAACACCAGCCAAGCATTCCTACCTGGATAGAATCTGGAGATTCTGGAACACCAGCCAAGCATTCCTGCCTGGATAGAATCTGGAGATTGTGGAACACCAGCCAAGCATTCCTACCTGGATAGAATCTGGAGATTCTGGAACACCAGCCAAGCATTCCTGCCTGGATAGAATCTGGAGATTCTGCAACACCAGCACGGCTTCTGCACTGGATTTCCCAGAGGAGCAGCAGCTGCCCCTTCCCCTGGATCTCCAGAGTCAGACTGCACCTTTCTCCAGGATCCCTGCTCCAGCAGAGCCACCCCTGACACTGCAGGAGGGCTGAGCCACAATTCCAATGGCACTGCTGCCAACAGCCTGACCCACAGGGTGTCAGGTTGGGTTCTGACTCTGGCAGTGTTGTTTTAGTTTATTGCATTGTTTATTTTATCCTTTTATTTTCTTCCCTATTAAAGAACTGTTATTCCTGCTCCCATATTTTTTGCCTGAGAGGCCCTTAAATTAAAATTTATAGCAATTTGGAGGGAGGGGATTTACATTTTCCATTTCAGGGGAGGCTCCTGCCTTCCTTAGCAAACACCTGGCTTTTGAAACCAAGACAATACTATACAGTATTAAAGAGATATTATACTACAAAGAACACTAAAGAAAAACCCGTGACTGTCCAAGGCAGCCAGGACACAGCTTTGAGTGATTGGCCAAGGAAACAAAACAGTCCTCAGCAGAATCCAACTGACAAATCCCTTCAGGTAAACAATCTTCCTAACACAATCCACATGTGCAAAGACAACAGGAGCAGAGAATAGAGATAAGAATTGTTTTCTCTTTCTCTGAAATTCCTCACTGCCATTCCCAGGAAATATCCTTGGGAAGTTGTGCCTGCCCTTCTCTGTGAAGAGAGCTGCAGCTACATAAGACTGGCTTCTAGGCTGGGATTCATGAAAGTTTAAGAGGCACCTTTGGAGGTTTCTGCAGAGGAGCTGATCTCTGGCTGTGGAATGTAAATTGTACCTTTTTGATTGTCTGTGTATTCTCCCTCCAGCCTCAGGAACACGTCCTCCAGGGTTGTCATGCTGACTCCATAGTTGATAATTCCCTGCTCAGAGCAGCTGTCGAGGCCTCTGAATAGATCTGGAGGGCAGGGATAAAACAAAGGTATAAGCACAGATATCCAAACCATTCTGGCTCAGCTGAGCCAACCTGACTGGAGCATCTCCAGTGACAGAGAACTGCCAGGACACTAAGGTGTGGAGGAAAACAAAACTGCCAGAGCCATCCTCATGGAAGGTGTTTTTCTGCGTAGCACCAACATTTCAGACTGTTTTCATCCTCTGTGGGATGGTCAGGCTGAAGTGATGGGCACAGTGGGTGAGAAATGGGCATGGAGCAGCTCAGGTTTTATAGGGTTTTCTCTTATCTCTGTCTTTCCATTTAGCAGAAGGAGAACTGAACTCTCCGTAACACACGTGCCCCAGTTTAGCCTGCAGGGTTTGTCACTGCAAACAGTAGAAAAGCTTTTGTTGCACAGTTTGATCTTAAAAGTATGATAAAATTGTAGGGAAAACCCAAACTGCAATGGTTTGGGAGTCCTGATGTGACTCCTGTAACAAATCTCCCTTTGCATTTCTCCTTCCACACATTTGTCTTTTTTTTTTTTTTGTTTTCTCTATGAATAATCCTCAGTTATTTTCATATACATTACCTGGGAATTTATTAATGTTTTCTAAAGGCAGTTTATATCTCAGTTCATACTGGCTGTGTCCTGAGAACGTGGCATTGGGGATGTACCCTTTCACCAGGGATGTCAGATTCTCCAGGTCACAAGACTCACTGACATGGATCCTATTGTGTGAAAAAAAACCCACAGGCACTTAGGTTTGGAATAAAAACAACCCAAACCCACCCAGGCAAACAACATCCATCATTTTATGGATGCATAAAAAGGAAACTCCAGTATTCTTCATTCATTCCCTGCTCTGGATTAATTAACTGTAACTCTAAATCTTACTGCTGTTTCAGTTAATGGAGCTGGATTTTAATGCAGGAAATTTGTTTGTTTTGATGACATCTGCTCTAGGATTTCATGAATTCTGGTGTCCCCTTGTACTTGCATGTTGCCGGTATTGTGGGGCTTCAGGAGATACCTTAAATGATAGCAAATCCCCCATTTTTTCTTCAGGAACAGAGAAGAGCCAACACACTTCAGCCTCCCGTGTGAGATAAAAGCCTTGCGGTCTGGAGAAAGGAAAAGCCAAAGGAATTTCTAGTGCAGAGCAGCTGCTGCCAGCTTTTGGGGCTTTGTGCTGCTGGGTTATCTGTTGTAGTGTGTTTTTATGCTTTATAATGGTTTTGTCTTTGTATCCCCTTATTTTCCCCAAATGGTTTGCCCCAGATTGTAATCCCTTGCTCTACCTGTGTAATCCCCCTGCTTTGCTGAGATCATCCCCAAATCCCCACCCTGGCTCTCTGTCAATCACTCACCATCCCATCCCCTCCATCCAGAACTTTTGGTCCAGGATGTTGAGTGATTAGCCAGGGGCTAGGCGTCAGCTCCCCAAGTGTTACCCCAAATGCTGTCCTAAATGTCCATTCCCCCAGTCTCCATTCCTTAGGGTCACTTATTGGTCAGTAAATGTTATCTACTTTCAGTTTCCACCTTCCTTTAAATACAACCTTGGCACCTCTCCTGGGGCCTAAATGTCCTCAATGTCCATTCCTCCAGTCTCCATCCCTTAAATTCACTTATTGGTTAGGAAAACGTTATCTACTTTTGGTTTCTACCTCCCTTTAAATGTAACCTTGGCACCTCTCCTGGGGCCTAAATATCCTAAATGTCCATTCCTCCAGTCTCCATCCCTTAGGGTCACTTATTGGTTAGTAAAATGAGATAACATTAAACTTTCTGTTTCCACTTCCCTTTAAATGTAACCTTGGCACCTCTCTTGGGGCCTAAATATCCTAAATGTCCATTCCTCCAGTCTCCATCCCTTAGGGTCACTTATTGGTTAGTAAAACGAGATAACATTAAACTTTCAGTTTCCACCTCCCTTTAAATGTAACCTTGGCACCTCTCACAGGGCTCTCACCAGCAGGCCCCTTGAGGTTTGTAAAGGCTCCCCGGGGCTCCTGAAATAAACCTTGGATTAACCTCTGCTAAGAGTTGGCCCTTTCATCTTCCACCATTGTTCCAGCACCTCCTCTGCTGCAGGAGATCAGCCTGGCTGCCCTCAGTACCCCTGAGGATGGGGATCAGCCTGGCTGCCCTCAGTACCCCTGAGGACGGGGATCAGCCTGGCTGCCCTCAGTACCCCTGAGGATGGGGATCAGCCTGGCTGCCCTCAGTACCCCTGAGGATGGGGATCAGCCTGGCTGCCCTCAGTACCTCTGAGGATGGGGATCAGCCTGGCTGCCCTCAGTACCCCTGGGGCACGAGAGAGTGCTTCCCTCCTGCTGTCCACTGTCTTGGGGCTGCTGGGGTTCCCTCAGTTATCCCCAGGGATGCCCCATCAGCCCTCAGTACCCCTGAGGATGGGGATCAGCCTGGCTGCCCTCCGTACCCCTGGGGCACAAGAGAGTGCCCCCTCCCGCTGTCCGCTGTCTTGGGGCTGCTGGGGTTCCCTCAGTTACCCCCAGGGATGCCCCAGCAGAGCTCACCTGCCAGGATGTCAGCCTCGTCCATGAACTGGGTGCTGAACAGGATCACCCGCCCGGCCCGCTGCTCCCGCAGGAGGCTCCACACGCGGTGCCTGGAGAGAGGATCCAGCCCCGCCGTGGGCTCGTCCAGGAACAAAACCTGCAGGGATAATGCATCAGACATTCCCCTTCGCTGGAATGGTGGCCTGGCTTTGGGGTTTTGTGGAAAACCCAGAGCACGGGGAATATTTCTGTGTCTGCTCTGGGGTGTCCTGACCCCCAGGGGAGCACTGACTTTGACCCTCATCCATGGAGAAAGTTTCCTAAACTTCAGGATAGACAGGAACCCACAAAAGCGTGAAATAGATTACAGGGAGCAGTGTAGATGTATCACTTAGGTGGGAAATTGAGGTTTTGGGGTTTTTAGTATGTTGTGGATGGGAGCAAGATGGAGGGCACAGGGTGTCATCCTGGGTTTCATCTTCATGCTTCTTCTTCCTCCTTTTCCATGGGTTTGGGTGGCTTTTTGTAATTGGGTGGAAAAATCTGCATTGCAGGATTTTGGGGATCAGTTATTGGGTTAAGAAGGGAAATAATCTAGGTGTCAGTTCTTAATTTGAAAGTTCAGCTTTAAAAGACCTTGTCACAAGAGATTGTTGGCCATTTTTGTGGTGCTTTTCCAGCGTGCTGTGCCTGGTGTAGAGAGCGTGCAAAACTCTGGATAAGATAATAATAAAAAAGAACCTGAAGACCAAAAAGATCCAGTGGCTCTCTCTTTCCAGACATAAAACTGCTCCAGGAGGGTCTCCCCTGACAGAGGAACTCCCTGGCAGGGCCCAGCCAGAGTCCCAGAAGTTGGGGAACCGGCCACAGTTACCCTTACAGGGTTTGGGGTTCTGAAGGCGAGAGACCCTGGGCCTCTTTCAGACAAGGGCAGCTGTTCTGGAAGCTGTGAGAGCTCAGGGAACTCTGCCTGCTTCAAAACCTGGCTGGTAAGGTGGATTATGAATTTAAAAAGCAAAAGAAATAATGAAATTTATTCATTCTAATTATAAGCACTTTAAAGGAGTCTGAAATCCTGGAGCCAAATACACACCCAAGGATTTAATTATGGTGGACCTGAGTATTTCCTACATCACAGAGCTATGCCTGCTGCTTTACCTGGGGGTTTCCAAGCATGGCTATTCCAATAGATAACTTCCTTTTCTGTCCACCACTCAGTTTTTCAGCTTGAGTGTCTTGAATGTTGCTGATATCCAGCAGTTCCAGAATCTTTTGCACCTAGAACAGCAGAAAGATGTCCATTCTCAGCAGCCATTGTCCTTCTATCCTTTATTAGGGGAGATTTAGATTTAAATTAGCCATCAGAAGGAAATTATTCCCTGTGAGGGTGGGGAGGCCTTGGCACAGGTGCCCAGAGAAGCTGTGGCTGCCCCTGGATCCCTGGAAGTGTCCAAGGCCAGGCTGGATGGGGCTTGGAGCTTCAATTTTCAGAAGATCCAGGTGGATTCTTTGACCTTCCCAGTGCAAAAGGAGTCTCTGTGGAATGGTGGGGAACACACACTCACCTCTTGCTCCACCTCTTTGGACTTGATGCCCTTGATTTCTGCAAAGGTTTTCAGGTTTTCTTTCACCGTCAGGACCTCAAACTGCGTGTTGAACTGCGGGCAAATCCCAATCATCCCCCTGATCTCCTCCCTGTCTCCCACTTCAGAGAGTTTGTAGTTGTATATGGTGGCAGAGCCTGTTCATGCGGATAAATGGGTGTCTTAGGTTGGAAATGCAAAATGTGGCTGGGGGTAGCAATATTCTGGCAATATTATATTGCTATCTGTCAGAGCTGGGGCAGTTCTCTGCTGTTTATTGGGCAGTTTTCTTTATCTCGCCTACAGCCAATATTCCCTCCAGGAGATCTCTGCTGTTCATGGGCCATTAATTATTAATTATCTGCTGTCCATGGGCCATTAATTATTAATTACCTTCTGTCCATGGCCACTGAGTGTCCCTGCATGGCTGCTCCAATCCCCCCATCTCATGGGGAGATGCTGTGCCCAGGGCAGGAGCCAAGCATTCCTACCTGGATCCAATCTGAGCTTTGGGACACCCCAGCAGCCTTTGCCCCCTGCATTGCCAGAGGAGCAGCTTTGTGCTGCCCTGCATGGCCAGAGGGAGCCCAGGCCCATCTGCAGCAGCCCTGGAGCTGCAGAGGAAAACTCCCCCCTTGTGCAGGATCCCTGCTGCAGCAGAACCACAGCTGGCACTGCAGGAGGGCTGAGCCCCCATGGGATGGGGCTGGGACACCACCCTGACACACAGGGGGCAGGGCATGGGCTGACTCTGCATTTTTATTTTATTTTCATTTTTTCTAATAAAAGAATTGTTATTCTTGCTCCCATATCTTCGCCTTAATTTAAAAACTATAACAATTTGGAGGGAAGGGGATTTACATTTTCCATTTCAAGGGAGGCTCCTGCCTTCCTCAGCAGACACCTGGCTTTTCAAAGCAAGACAATGGGATGAGGGGGAATGAATTGATCTTTAGAGCTTTTTGGATCAAGGCCACCCCATCCCAGCCTTGTCCTACCTTCTGAAGGGAAGCTGAGCCCGCTGAGCACGTTCAGCAGCGTTGTCTTTCCAGCCCCACTGTGGCCCAGCAGGGCTGTGATCTGACCCTCATAAATGTTTAAAGACAGACCTAGAACAAAAATAACAGTCAAGTCTGGGGAGAAATAAGGTTTGAATGGCCCTCCCTCACTGTCAAAGGCAGGAGAAGTCAAAAAGTTCAAGAATTAAGTGATAATAATTAGCCAAAAGAGCACTGAGTGGGGCAAAGCTCTGCAAACATTTAAAGGCATAAGGAGTTTGTCTATTTAGCAGAAAAGACAGAAATAAAATAATTTTTAAAAATTAAAATATTTCGTCTCTTTAGTCTTATTAAAACCAGCAAATTAGTAAAACCTGAACAAAATAGTGATCAGTCACATCAATTATTTTTGACATAAATTTTCAAGCATTGCAAGTGGATTTTTTCATTGGCTGTTTGCACAATGGTGTTTCCTTGTCTTTAGCAGGAATCAATCTCACAGCTTTCATACCTCTTAAAGCTTCTGTCTTCTTGTCCTTCTTCTTATAGACTTTTTTAATGTTGTGGAGCCTGAAAGGAAGGTAAGGAGGTTATTATTTGGGGATTTCTGTAAATGCTTTTCCCTGCTGCCCTTTTGCATTTTTATGTATCTTAAATTACAATGGCAGAAATGGCATGAAGAAAATAAGAGGTGCTGGGAAATAAAGCTGAAGTTTAGAGGTTTGACAGGCCCTGTGCCCAGGTGTGAACATCCCAACCTGGCACCAAAAATGGGGCACCAAGACTGCCAAAGACAGGGCCAAGCCCACTGCAACACTTTCACAATGGGTTACCCTCTTCATTCTCCCTTTTGTCCCTAAAGGACATTGAAAGTCCACCAACAAATCCACCAAAAACCCAGTTATTTTTAAATCTAAATTTACCTGAATTTCACCTTTAGTGACCAGTTTGAATTATCTTTTTATCTCTAGCTTTTCTCTGCAAAACATCTTTATCTCTAATTTTTCTCTGTGAAACAAGAGAATTTTTATTTTTTTGCAAGAGCCTCACAAACATGAAAACAGCCTAGAAAAGTCCAACCCAAGCTGATGGAAGGAGTGGGGAGACCTAAAGCAGACACAAGCAATCCCTTCTCTATGAACCTGATTGTGACCATGCTCACAGGGGTTTTCAGGATGAGAGAGAGGTGAGAATGTTGACTTCATGATCAGAAGGCTTGATTTATTATTTTATGATATATATATAACATTATGACCATACTAAAAAAGAAATAGAAAAGAAAAGGTTCTTTCAGAAGCTGGCTAAGCTAAGAAGAGAATCGAAAGAAAGAATGATAACAAAGGAGATCTCTCCGACTCTGTCTGAGAGAGCTCAGTCCTTGATTGGCCTTAATTACATTGTAATTAATGTAATTACAATTACATTAATTGTAAACATCCAAGATGGCCCTGTTGCATCCCACAGCAGCAGATAACCATTGTTTACATTCTGTCTCTGAGGCCTCTCAGCTCCTCAGAGGAAAAATCCCAAAGAAAGGATTTTTAGTGAAAGGATGTCTGCGACACCTGATGGCCTCTCTTCCCAGGAGCTGGGGGGGCACAGGCTCCACATCGTCCCCCAGGAGCTCCTCAGGGTTTGCTGTGGCTCTGGGCAGGTCCCTGCTGGAGCCTCTCCTGCTCCTCATCCAGTACGAGGCCTTCAGGAAGAACAAAGGAGGGGCTGGGATCCCATATTTGCCTGCCAGGAGAGCAGAAAGATGGCCTGACATCAACCAAAGGCACAGCCAACTCACCATCCTAAACTAAACTTTTAGGAGTTTCAAATAGCACAAAATTGCTGCTTTTTCCAGTCAATCTCCTGCCAGGGTTAGAGCAGAAGTAGAGGAGACAAGAAGGGTGGCTCAAGGGAATTATGTCATGAATTCAGTGGGTTTTGTAATGAATTAAAGTATTGTCCTACATGTTATTACACTATAATGTCATCATTAGAAAGAAAAATATTAAATAAAGAATGTTAAATACTTTGTTGTCGCTGATTCTCTGATTCTGGTGGGTGCCAGAAACAGAAAAGCCACTCCATGAAAAAATATTAAATAAAGAATGTTAAATACTTTGTTGTCACTGATTCTCTGATTCTGGTGGGTGCCAGAAACAGAAAAGTCACTCCATGACATCATAAATTTCTTTTAGTCCAAACCTTATTTTTGTTGAGTCTAAGGAAGGAGCAGCCCATAATTTCCTTGATATAGCCCATCAATAGGAATCCATGTAAATAAAAATGAATCATTCCCACCTGGCAGAATTTTGTCAAAATACAGAGCCAGCAGCATGTACAAGACTGAGTCAAACGCCAACAGTATGTAGGTTGAAAATAAAAAGTATGCTTCCTCCATAAGGTTGGAAAAGGAGAAACCTATTCCATATTTCTCTAAATCAAAAATCTGAAATAAAAGAGAAAGAAGAACAAATTTCAGGCTGGAAAAATATGCAGAGGCCGCTAAACCATGGATGAAACTCTGTTTCTTGACCCAGAAATCATCTGCAGTACTGACCAACTGTTCTTATTTTCTTTCTAAAGGGGAAGGGGAATGAATTTGCTCCATGCAGAGATTTTCATGCTTTAATCCAGAATTTTCCAGAACAATCCAGAAACAGAAGAAAATATCAGAGTTTTAGAGGAAACCAATTAAAAAAAACTGATTTGGGCACTCTTAATGTGGCAGAGTCACGACAAAAATGTTATAATTTACATAATGACTGATTTAACCATATGGCAAATTAACAAGCCAGTCCCTTTTTCTGCTGCTGCAGAAATCTTGTCTCCCAGGCAGATTTTTTTTAAATATATATCAAGAAATCAAATATAGATTATCAGAGCTAGCAAGAGCTGTGCAGCTATGACTGATGGAAAAGTGGGGAATGGATTTCTGCAGGGTGGGGATGGAGGAAGGGCAGCAGCAGCAGGAATCCATCCAGAGCTGCATTTGCACAATCCCTGCTGCCAGGAAGGAGCAGGGGAGTGGCTGGGCAGCCAGGGATGCTGTCCCTGGTGTCCCTGAGAGGATAATGGGGCTGTTGTGTGCAGGATGGGGCCATGTGGAAGCTGCAGATGTGCACAACAGCAGATTTTTTGGGCCAAGGGCCCTGCTTGTCTCTGCATTCAGCTGCTTTTGGAGCAGGGGAGTGGGATGGGGGTGTTGGAGCCCCTCAGTGCTGCCCAGCGCAGCTCAGCTCACCTGGGCGTTGTGCAGAGGAAGGGGAAATGCCAGGGTGGTTTCCAGCTGGATTTCTGAGCTAAGGGCAGGAATTCCTGCACCTTTCTCCACCAGCAGGGGAAGGAAGGAATGTTCAGCTGCGGGGCTGGTGCCCCCGTACCTTGGCAATGCCAGTGTTGAAAGCAAAAGGACACATCAGACCAAGGAACCACTTCAGGGGATTGGGGACTTCTTCTATCAGCACTGCCAGGCTCAGGAACCCGAAGATAAAGATGATGAGGAAGCTTGTGGAGCTGACAAGCTTGGAGGTCCTTAAGAGGGAGCAGAGCATGAAAACCAGGTGGATCTGTAAGGACAGAATTTTCTTTCGATCATTGAAAGAAATAAATATTCTTAACAACAGCACTTCCATCTGCCAGCCACCAGATCTCTGCTGAGCTGAGTCTGTACAGTAAAATGCACCAAAACCCTTCTTAGTGGGTTGATCTGAGTTTCAAACTGGGCGTTTTGTAGCCAAACAAGAGCCTGTCAGCCCTTCAGGCTGCAAACCAAATCCCTGCTGCTGGCCTAGAAAACCACTCAGATGTTTCAGCCAGCGTGGCCCACAGAGCTCCTGAGCGCTGTGCAAAAGGCTCTGCAGCAATGCTCAGGCTCATCAACAGGGTAATAAATCAGTAGGGAGGAAATCTGGCTTTAAAGCCTGACTTACACACGCCAGGCCATAGAGGAAGAAGAGGAGCAAGACTGCAGGGAAGCTGCTGATGAAGAAGCGCTCGTGCAGCACCAGGGCTGTCAGCAGGCAGGAGAAGATCAGCACGTAAAGGGAGTACAGCAAACTCCAGGACAACCTGGGGAGGGACAGGTGCCATCAGCCCTGGGGGTCATTAACACCTCTGCTTACAGCTTATCAGCACGTCAGAAGTGCTTAAATTGAAATATTCATTATTTCCCGTGGCAATCATTTCTTGTTCACATCCTCAGAACAGACAGGTGATCCAGCTCAGGAAGAAATGCCCCAGGCAGCAGAGGACACCACTGCCATGCTCAACCCTCTGGATGACAAACTGAACAAATGCACTGATCAGTTGCATCAATTAATATTTGACATAAATTTTTGATCAATGCAAGTATGTTTTTTCATTGACTGACTGAAATATTTGCACAACAGTGTTTCCTTGTCTCTACCAGGAATCAATCTCACAGAGTGCTGGAGAAAAGTTATAAACCCATTTAACTAATTCTAAATTAAAACTATATTCTAAAACTTGTCCTACACATTATTACACTATAATCTCATAATTTAAAAGAAAAAATATTAAATAAAAAAAGTTAAATATTTTGTTGTCACTGATTCTCTGAATATGGTGTGGGCCAGAAACAGATTCATTAAATTCATTTAACTTCTCAAGTGCCCAGGACCAGGCTGATTTTTGGCAAATGTGTTCCAGTTAAAAAAGAGCTCACCAAAATGAAATGTCCTGCAGGCCCATGGTCTTCATCAATTCTTTGAGCTGCTTCTTTTCTCGTGTGACATTCCTTGATAAGAAATACATGAAGGGAAAGAAGCACATCACGACAATCATCATGAAGTAGCTGTACTCCAGGCTGATGATTGAGATGATGCTCCGGGACCTCATTCTGGCACCACCAATGGATTCCATTTCTTCCCAAACAGAATGATTTGTCACCATCTAAAGGAATGCAAGGTCAACAGATCAGTGTTTTGCTTATTTCCTGCAGTGGGATGCATTTATACAAGGAATATTCTGCTTTATCCTCCCTGGATTAAGTTTTAAAAGCAGCTTTATTTTCTGACAAAGCCATCCCTTGCTATTCCCACAGCAGATTTTGCCTTTCCTATATTATATTTAAAATGAAAGGATGTCTCCATCAGTTCCTAAATTGGATTTACCTCTATAATGGCAGCATCAATGCTGGACTGCAGGGACAGGAAGCCTTTGTACCAATACATTGGGCTCTCACAGCTCTTAAAGGAGAAGTTATAGCAGGTGTCTGCAAGGCAAAGGGCATCACACTAATGAAAAGTAATTAATGTTCATTATTAAATGCAATTACAAGAACACACTGGCACCGTGGGAAACTCTTCAAATGGACAGTGACAAGGGAAAAAAAACCCAAATCACCCAAATTCAAACAACAATAACATCAAAAAACCCCAAACCACAATTCATTCCATCACTTAACAAATGTGGATTATTCCCAGCCTGTCCACACCAGGCAACCACCCCGAAATTCTCATTTTGTATTACCTACGTATCCAACGACTTCATTGGGAATAATCACATGGGTGGTAGGAAACCTGAGGTGGTAGGTGAAGTTGTCCTTAAATACAACTCCTATAGTCTCCCTGTTTGAAATCCAGGCTTTCTCCATGGCTCTCTCATCATCCATTTCCACTAGTTTTATACCTGTGGAGTGCCAGAAAAAATATTGCCATGAGATTTTGTGAGTCTGGAATTGTGTCCAGAGGCATTGAGGGAATGTTCTGCTTTCTCAGCACTGCAACTCCTCCTTTTCCAATTCTCACTTGTCACTCTTGTGCCAGGGTCGGGACAGGAACAGGTGAGAGGCAGGATCATAGGAAAGGCAAAGAAGGTTTTTTATTCAAAAGAATTGCGCGGTTTTTATAGAGTGGCACGATAGATCCTGTTCAATTGGCTAACTGACAGAAACATCTTTCTCATGCACACTGCCCTTGAGAGAAACAGGAAAATAAAGTAGAAAAACATCACCTGCAAATTGTTTATAGCCTTTTTATATGTAGAAAGATGTGATAACAAGTTATCACATCTTTCCAGCTCCCTGAAACTTCTCACAAGCTGCTGTGAGAAACGTTTGCCGTTTCTCTCTCTCTGTCCCATGGCATCCACACTCACTGGCCATGGAGGCAGCTCTAAATACTTCAGACTTTACCAGCTGAGAAGAAATGCACCTCAAAAGAATGTTTTAAATGTGTTTTAGAAGTAATAGGGAATATTAGGTAAGGCAGAGCTTTCCAGTTCAGAAGGCCACACTGGCCTCACAGGGAGTTTGAATCCTAGAGAGGAAATATTTGTGAAAACTGAGGATTTAGGATGAATTTAAAACCATCTCCCGAGACTTTACCAGTTGAGAAGAAATGCACCTCAAAAGAATCTTTTTAAGTGTGTTTTAGAAGTATTAGGGAATATTAGGTAAGGCAGAGCTTTCCAGTTCAGAAGGCCACACTGGCCTCACAGGGAGTTTAAATCCTAGAGAGGAAATATTTGTGAAAACTGAGGATTTAGGATGAATTTAAAACCATCTCCCAAGACTTTACCAGTTGAGAAGAAATGCACCTCAAAAGAATGTTTTTAATGTATTTTAGAAGTATTAGGGAATATTAGGTAAGGCAGATCTTTCTAGCTCAGAAGGCCACACTGGCCTCACAGGGAGTTTGAATCCTAGAGAGGAAATATTTGTGAAAATGGAGGATGATCAAAGACGTTGGAGAACCGCTGCGACACAGCGCACGCGCAACAGGTTCAACAATGACAAAATCCAATATTTAAAAAGCAAAACCCACCGGTCATGACAGAGCTGGAGGCCACTTTGCTCATGATGTGCCTGGTGGCGGCTGTGACGGGGGTGAAGGTGATGTTGACCCCGGTGGCATTGAAGGCAGGGTCGTCCAGGTAGCCCAGGTGCTCGGCGGGCACCTCGGGGTAATAGTTTTGCCTCATGAACATAAACCCGGACACGAGGAACACCAGGGGCAGGAAGAGCAGGGTCAGAATCCACTCCTGCACCAGGGAGAGCGGGGAGGAGAATGTCATGGCAGTATAGAAGCAGGTTCTTTGTGGGATTAAAATGGGAGCAAGGGGAATTCACTCATTGTGGGATTAAAATGTAAATAAGAGGGACTCGCTCACACCCATTCTTAGGTGGGGATGGAGAGATTCTCTGCATTGTGCCCATCATCTGCTCCAAGAGCCCATCTGTGCCCTGATTTGTCACAAATTAGACATAAATATCACCATTAAAAAAAAAAATCAAGACTCCAAGTGTTCATTAGCAGGCAGGCTTCTCAAAAGTACTTTAAGTTCTAATTTTACCCAAAGGAGTTGGTGTCTAGGGGCATGCAGGGATTGGCCACTCTCAGTAGTTAGCTACTATTTTTGTTTTATTTTTAATGCTTTTCGTACCTGAAAGCTCTGTATCTTCATCCTCCACTTGATCAGGACATTTTTCCACAAGAGAATTTTAGTTTGCTGGAATACACTTATATTCCTCTGGACTGTCTTCATCTTTGAACCTAGAGATAATTTCTTTTTGAAAATTGCTTTCAAATACAACAAAGCCAAACCAGCAGCAACTGGTTTTATTTGCACAGCCCTTGCAGATGTGCAGTGAAGCTTTTTCTCCCTTTTTACAGCAAGAATGAGCTGAAGAAACTCAGATGTTGTGTGCTGAGCACAACCACCCCCGCAGCACAGGGTCCAAGAGACCTCATCACCCTCAACACACTCCAACCCTCACAGCTCAGCAGCAAACGCTGATAGAAATCAGAATTTCAGGCTTCCATGCTTCAGCATGGGGAGTTTGGGAGGAGTTCATCATTTATTGATGAAATAAAAAAGGGACTATCACATTACATGACCTAATCATCTTGGGTGGGCTCCATATCCAAGAAACAACAATATAGTCAATTAAAATCCTTAAAATCCTTTTGCTTACAATTTTAATGTGCTTTAGGCTCAACACCAAGAAGTGTTGAGCAACTCCTGGCTGTGGTGTGAGCTGAGCTCTTGTGGAAAACAGCATCTGCTGAAGGGAACTCGGAGCCACGAGAGAGCAAATTCTTGGAAGTGCGTGGGAGAGATGTCACTGGCAGGTTATTAATGAGAAATGAGATAAAACTGAGTGGCCACGAGCATGACTGAGGTGTTACTCCAACAGACAGGGCAGAATCCTCAAAATGACATGGTCCAAGCAAAACAAGGATTGTTTTGCCTGGTTAATGCTGGTGGTGGTAACTGAAAGAAGTAAAGCACAAAGCTGCCTGTCAGATTTTTGCAGATGAGACCTGTGCTTTTAACCATCCATAAAATATCCATGAGGACCTTTAATGAGCAAAAGGATTCAGTAGCTCCATGTAAAAGAGCTCTGCTCACATGGCCAAACTGCTCTGCTGTCACATCTGGAGATAAAATCTGCTTTTCAACAAAATCCTGATCTTCTCTAAGTGATTCTCAGGTAGAAAAATGGGAGCTGTTACAAACCTAATCCCTTCAAGCCTTCCTGCCATAAGGAAGATTTAGGTTGTCTTGTTCCCCTGGGGGACAATGCCTCATGGTGCTGACAGGCAAAACAGAGTTTATCTTCCTCCAGATATTTCTATTCAGCCCTCAGGGGTTGAATCTTGGTGTGATGAGACAGCAGGCACTGAAATGCTGGAAAAGCAGCTGCAACAAACGGGCTGCAAACACTTGCCTGGATTTTGCCATCATCTCTAAACAGAGTTTTTCCTCACTGATAGTCTCACTAAACCCAGATGTATAAAAATATGAATTTATCCTGTGTAATAACCTCTAGACTTCCTTAAATAAACTGTTGGTTTAAACTTGCTATTATTTGGTTGCTTTTTCACCCCACAGAAGTGAGGATTAGGAGGCTGTGTGTCACCTGTGCACATCTCCACTTCTGCCATGAGGTTTGTTTCACACCTAAGGCCCCTTGCCAGGTGGATCTAAGGGTCCCATGGAGTAACCTCAGCAGGCTGACAGTCCCAGGACATCCTGGGGTGGAGGGTGGCACACCAGGAGCCCATCCTGGACATCCCACATGTCCCCTGTGTGGTCACCCTCAGTGCCCACTGACCCTGTGCTGCTGCAGGGTTTGGGCAGCTGGGGGAAATGTGGAAATGTGGCACAACCGATTTCTTTGCTCCTGTGGTATTTCAGGAGGATGTTTTTTAGAGCATAAGATGGACAGAACTTTTAAATCCAAACTTTAGCTTACACTGGAGGTAGGGAAAGAAATCTGCTTCTCTTATGTCCTGGATCATTTAAAATACTAAACTGAGGCTGCTGCCTCCTTGGAGTGCTGAGAAACATTGGGAATAAACCTCTGCCACAAGCTGAGCTCCATTTGTAAGTTATTTCATCTCTAAGTAAGGTTCAAAAGACTCTGTTGCCTTTAAACCCCCTAAGCTTGACCCAGCCTGTTAGAAAGATGCCCGGTGCCTCACCCACACATTGTACCCTCACCCGGTGTTATTAACAGCATTATCATTTACTGGGGGTTTCCTACCTTCAAAATAACATTTGTTATTTAGGTTTAGGAAGAATGCTTCAGCCTTACCTCAGCAGGAGGGTTGGAGAGGAATCCAGAGCCTGTCCTGAGGAGCAGAGGTGCTGAGCCTCCCTGGCCGGCTCTCCCCGAGACTCACAGCTCTCCTCTGTCGTTTTTCCCCCCTCCTCAGGCACTTCTGCAAAAGACATTCCTCACACCATGGCTTCTTTTGTTGCCCTGGCTTCCTTCTCCTTCCTCCCTGGCAGAGCTCCAGCTTCATTTGTGTCAGAAGAAGCAAACAGAGCACATCGCTGTTGGGGCGCTGGAGCCTTGTCCGAAAAGTTAACTCGGGACATTCTTGAGTGGTGGCCAAGAGAAGAAGAACCAGCCCCACAACAAACCACACAAAAATCCTTTCTCTGGCAAACTCTGCTGTGTTTCCCAGTGCAGCAAGAGGGGCTGAAGTCAACAGTGATGTCACAGCATAGGCAGGGGAGGACAAAAGGTGGCAAACTCTTCCCGTGGCATCAGTCACAGAGCAGGAACAGCAGGGAAGTGCTGCCTCCTGGATAGCTGCAGCTCTTCCAGCTAAAAAACATCTTGGAAATGCTGAAATAAACATCTTCTGACTAACTCTGCACTTCTAAAGGGGATGGGTTTGGTTTCAGCCCAGGCTCTGGAGTGTGGCTGCCCAAAGCAGCATCCCTGGGCTCATCAGGGCTGAGGGACCAGGGCTGGGAGGGAGCCTGAGCACCTGGGACAGGAAAAGTGGAGCAGCTGGATTTGCTTCCTTCTGCTCTGCCTAGCAGGAAAAAAGCCACCCCTAAGGTTTAAATCCCATTCAGATGTGTCAGAGCAAGGCAGAGGTGCAGGAAGTCAGAGCACGGGATGGAGCTAAACCTGTCCCAGAACATCTCCTGGGTGTCCAAACCTTCTCCACTTCTCCTTGCAAAAGGACAAGCGTGAAGAGGGGGAGATGCCAGGTGCCAGGCAGTGAATCTCAGTCTCCTCCCTGCTCACTTCCTTGGCAGAGCCCTGATGTTGGGAGATCCATGTGGAAAGCAGAACCCCGGGGTGTGGGTGGCTGCTCCGGGCACTGCTCCTGGCAGGAGCAGCCCATCCGTGAGCCACGGCAGCCACCTGCTGGTACCTGCTTGCCCACATCACTGCCTGCAGTGCCCAGACACACATCCCTGCCTGCCCGAGGCACCTGCAGGATCCTCCCTGCCATGTCCCAGCACCACCCCTGCCTGCACCCCCTGCACCACCCACACCAACCAGGGCAGCTCAGGGCACGGTGAGGGTCCTGCTGCTGTGTCCATCCCATGGGATGGCACTGCCCCCGGCCTCCAGTGGGTCCCCAGCCTTTGCCAGAGGATGCTGGGGGAGAGGGCAACAGGGCACCAGGGGAAACATCTGGATGAAGGGAGTTCCTGTTTTGTTTCGTTATTTTTTTTGTTTGTTTTGGGTTTTTTTTTTTTGTTTTTGTTTTTGTTTTTGTTTTTTGGGCTTTTTTGTATTTTTTTTTATGGTTTTGTGGGTTTTTTGGTTTTTTTTTTTTGTTTGGTTTTTTTTTTGGTGTTTTTTTTAAATTTAATTTTTAACTCTAGCCGCGGCAGGCAGTTGTTGCCCAGTCTCTTTCTCCGGGCAACAACAGACAGAACAAGAGGACACAGCCTCAAGCTGCCCCAAGGGAGATACAGGCTAGAATTAAGGAGGAAGTTTTTGACAGAAAGAGTGGTCAAATACTGGAATCATCTACCCAGGGAGGTGGTGGAGTCACCATCCCTTGATGTGTTTAATAAAAGACTGGATGTGGCACTCGGTGCCATGATCTAGTTGAGGTGTTACAACATGGGTTGGACTCGATGATCTTAAAGGTCTCTTCCAACCCAGAAATTCTGTGATTAATCCAAGAGGAGAGGCTGACCTGCTCAGACAGGGTCAGGATGATGGAGCTTGCCCCCAGCTCCCCATCAGTTGCCCCAAGCCTCCCAAACACCCACAGGGGTGCTGGTGAGGAGCCCCCCTCTCTTCCCAATGACCATAGCAAGGCTCAGCCTGCTGTCCTCCTTCAGCTCTATTTTGGGGCAAAGCACACCTTATTTTGACTCTTGACTAATACCTGGCTTTTATAGATGATGATATTAGAGCTGCAAAATTTAATTACATTTATCCAGCCACTGCTGACTCCTTTTCTCTGTCGATTGGTGGGGATGAGACGGGTCAAGTTGGCCTGAGCTGGAACTCACAGCAAGAGCAGCTTTTTGGGTCAAAATACAGCCCTATGCCCATGTCTCCCAGGAATCAGCAGCTGTGCTGGGCACATCCCACCAGGCAGAGGGTGATTCTTCTCAGGGCTGACAAGGCAGAGGCCTGGCGTCCTCCTGCCGTGGATGAGCGAGGTGTCAGAGCCTCCCCAGGGTTTGCTCCTGGCTCTCCCCAGGGACTGAGCTCCTTTCCCAGCCCAGTGTTCCTCACAGCCTCGGGGTCAAGAATTCAAAGTCCATGAGCCACCCCGAGCAGAGAAGACTCAGGCATCAATTTGTCAAAGGATAAAGGCTTTATTTATTAAAATAATAACTCTTTTTTCTCTGTGAGGCAGAACACGTGCAGGGCTGTGTGTGCTGTGACGTGGGCCACCGAGTGCTGGGGCTGCAGCTGACCACAGCTACCAGTGATTTCACTGATGAAATTCAGTAACACTGATGAAATGCATGGAATATTTCCCACTGTGGCTCCAGGAATCAGGGCTGAAGGGGTCTCTGCTCCACAGCCCCGTTGGATGCCACCTCCAGGTCGTGCTCCTCTGCATCCCTGGTGAGGTCTACAAATACCTGCAACGGACACAGTGGGAAGCACCCCATCATTGCCATGGTCTGGCTGTATTTGTGCTGCTCACAGCTTATTTCTTCTTTTTCCACAGGCAGTTCCCAACCTGGAGCTCCTGCACAAACCTACCTGGTGCAAAGTGTTCAGTGACAAGCTGTACTCCTCAAGTTTGAAATTCCGTTTGGCTGCGGAGGGATGGAGAAAGCATCCTTAAAACCCAAATCCACAGAAACCATTTGAAAGTGATTTCTTTATTTAATTGATTGATTCCTTTTACCTGCTTCTAGCTGAGAGAAAGACCTGGACAGAGGTAGTACATCTGCCACTGGAATCTTGTAGGTGAGCATGGAAGAAGTCCTGAAAAATTAATTAAAAAAATGAATTCTTCATCTTGTGACTCAACAGTGCAGTGTCACAGGCATCTTTTAATGAAAAATCCTTTCCTTAAGATTTTTCCTCCTGAGAAGCTGAGAGGCCTCAGGAACAAAATGTAAACAATGATTATCTGCTGCTGTGGAATGCAACAGGTGCATCTGTGATTGGCTCATGTTGGTTTGTTTGTAATTAATGGCCAATCACAGTCAGCTGGCTTGGACTCTGTCTGAGACAGAAGCTTTGTTATCATTCTTTCTGATTCTATTCTTAGCTTAGCCAGCCTTCTGATGAAAACCTTTTCTTCCATTCTTTTAGTATAGTTTTAATATAATATATATCATAAAATAATAAATCAGCCTTCTGAAACACGGAGTCAACATTCTCATCTCTTCCCTCATGCAAGAACCCCTGTGAACACGGTCACAGTGCAGTTTGGGGGGTTTGTAGGATAACTGTGCTCCAGGTAAATCACTGAACACAGTCACAGTGCACTTTGGGGGGTTTGTAGGATAACTGTGCTCCAGGTAAATCACTGAACACGGTCACAGTGCAGTTTGGCGGGTTTGTAGGATAACTGTGCTCCAGGTAAATCACTGAGCAAGGCCAGCAGGAGGAAGGGAGCATCCCAACCCAAACCCAGGCTGTGGGCAGCCCATGGGCACTGACCTTTCCTGCCGAGCTGCCTGGGGGAAGAGGTTCAGGATTTCGGTGTGCAGAGCATCGCTCTGCCCCCCGTCTGTCATTTTGAGCTCCAGGCAGTAACTTGTGCCAAACTTCCTTCTGAGATCCTCAAGGGAACCGATGTACCTGCAGAGGGGGGAAAACATTGCTCAGACCACCACAACCAGAAAATAAATGCACGGTTTGAGGGAGCTGAGCAATGGCTGTACAGCCTCTTATTCATCAGCTCTTCATGCCGTGCTGCCTCCCACAAAATTGATTGTGATACACGTAGGAGCATCCAAAGCAGTATTTGCCATTAGATCAGGAATTGAAAAAATCAAACTAACCCCAAACAAACCCAAACTAATCCAAACATAACTCCAACCCCCAAACTAATCCCAACCCCCAGATTAACCCCAAACTGACCCAGACTAACCCCAAATTAACCCCAAACTTAACCCAAACTAAGCCCAAACCTCAACTAACCCCAAACCCCAATTAACCCCAAACTAACTCCAACCCCTAGATCAACCCCAAACTAACCCAGACTAACCCAAAATAACCCCAACCAACCCCAAACCAACCCCAAACTAAGCCCAGACTAACCCCAACCCCAAAGTAACCCAAACAAACCCCAAACCAAGCCAAATGAACCCCAAACGATCCCCTAATGAACCCCAACCCCCAGATTAACCCCAAAATAACCCAGAATAACTCAAAACGAACCCTAACCTCCAAACTAATGCCAAAATAACCCAAACTAACCCCAAATGAACCCCAACCCCAGATTAACCCCAAACTAACGTTAACTAACCCCAACTAACCCCAAACTAACCTCAACTCCCAACTAACCCGAAATGAACCCCAACCTCCAAACTAACGCCAAAATAACCCCAGCTAACCCCAAACAAACCCCAACCCCCAGATTAACCCCAAACTAACCCCAACTAACCCAAACTAACCCCAACCTAAGCCAAACAAACCCCAAATGAACTCCAGCCCCAGATTAACCCCAGACCAACCCCAACTAACCTCAAACCCCAACTAACCCCAAACGAACCCCAACTAACCCCAACCTAAGCCAAGAAACCCCATACTAACCCCAAACGAACCCCAACCCCAGATTAACCCTGGGACCAACTCCAACAAACCCCAGCTAACCCAAAACGAACCCCAATCCCAGATGAACCCCAAACCAACCCCAACTAACCCCGACTAACCCCAAACCCCAACTAACCCCAAACAAACCCCAACCCCAGATTAACCCCAGACCAACCCCAACTAACCCCAACTAACCCCAAACTAACCCCAACCTAAGCCAAACAAACCCCAAACTAACCCCAACCCCAGACCAACCCCAACTAACCCCCACTAACCCCAAACCCCAACTAACCCAAAACGAACCCCAACCCCAGATTAACCCCAAACTAGCCCCAACTACCCCCAAACTAGCCCCGACTACCCCCCACCCAGCCCAGCCCAGCTGCGTGCCCACCGGAGCCGGCCGCACGCCAGCACGGCCACGCGGTCGCAGACGGCCGCCGCCTCCGGCAGGGACTGCGTGCACAGGACGGCCGCCCTCTCCCTGCTCCTCACGGCGGCCTCCAGCATCCTCCTGCCAACACAGGGACCACAGTCACTTCCTGGCAACAGCCATGGGAAACCTCCTGGCTGCTTCTTCTACCCCCGCCAAGGTGGGGATTGAAGCGCTACAGATGGTATTTAACGTTCGGGTTTAGATGTTGGTTATTTCTTATCTATGTTAAAAGTCATCAGTTCTACAGCATTTTACTAACAGGCTACACAATGGCTAACTATCTTTCTACACAAGGTCTTTTGAGGCCAAACTATCCAATTAAGGAATGACACCTAAATTATGACGAGGTAGACGGGAGACTTGCTCATCCGCTGATGATCGACAAGTCTCAGATTTATTAATAGGCACACTTTTATAATCACAGTAATAAGGCTCATACATATTGCAAAACTAGAGCTCACTGTTGGTCAGCTATAAAAAGTCAGTCCCACCTTTCTCAAGATGTTTGTGGCTTCTTTTTTACCTCCTGTTATCACATAATTTACCAAGCAACTTCTTGCTCAAAGAAACCATGTCCTTGAATTAGGCAGCTGTTGCTTTCTCAGATGTACTTTCTTGCATCAGTTTTTTCCCATCGACTATGTCTCAGTAAAAAACTGTCCACAAAATTATTTTCACTTTTAACCCAATAACTGATCACTTGAAGTCCACAGACTTTTCCGTCCAATTACACAAAACCACCCAAACCCATGGGTGAGTAGGAGGGAGGGAATCCTGCCAGGATGGATTCAAGGTGAAGAAGGTGAAGGAGCAGCCTCCACCCTAAACCTCCATCTTGCTCTATTTCTATGACTATATTCTAAAACCTTAAACTCTAAAGTTTTCCACCCTGTGATATTACACACTTCTAATCAAAACTCCACACCCATAATCCCATTGCTATCAATCAATTTTGGAAGCTTCTCCACAGCCTCAGGTCAATTACAGTGTTTTCTTGTGGGTCTGTGCCTTTCAGCACAGAAAGTTTAAAATTCTCAGCATCCAAGACTCCAACACTGGTCTATGTCTCCCTCCCTAGAAACAACTTTTAAACTTATTAAAAAGCACAGAACTATTTAAAAGATATCAGTTTTCTCATTTTAAGATGACCTGGATGCCACTGCTATGTTGTAATTTGTCATGTCAGCATCCCCCCAGATTTTGCACTGATGAAAAGCTAAAGCAAACACCAGCCCTGAATGACTCAAGGGAGGACTTCATACAACTTCCTCTCTTGCTCTGAAGAAAACAGAAATTTTGTCTTTAGTACCAAACGCATGGGTTCAGCTGGTGCCTACTGAGATTTTTTGGGATGTATTAATGACCATGATGGGGTCATTTTTTGGGGTGTATTAATGACCATTATAGGGTCATTTTTGGCTGTATTAGTCACCATGATGGGGTAAATTTTTGGGGTGTATTAATGACCATTATGGGGTCATTTTTTGGGGTGTATTAACGACCTTGATGGGGTCATATTTGGAGTGCATTAATGACTATTATGGGATAATATTTTGGGGTTATTAGTGATCATTATGGTCATTTTTTTGGGCTGTATTAATGGCCATGATAGGGTAATCTTTTGGGGTGTATTAATGACCATTATAGGGGTCATTTGTTGAGGTGTATTAATGACCATTATGGGGTCATTTTTTGGGGTATATTAATGACCAATATGGGGTCATCTTTTGGGGTGTATTAATGACCATGATGGGGTCATTTTTTGGTGTGTATTAATGACCGTGATGGGGTCATATTTTGGAGTGCATTAATGACCATTATGGGATAATATTTTGGGGTTATTAGTGATCATTATGGGGTCATTTTTTGGGCTGTATTAATGGCCATGATAGGATAAACTTTTGGGGTGTATTAATGATCATTTATGGGTTCATCTTTTGGGGTGTATTATTGACCATGTTGGGGTCATTTATTGAGGTGTATCAATG
Source organism: Geothlypis trichas (assembly GCA_009764595.1). Lineage (NCBI taxonomy): Eukaryota > Metazoa > Chordata > Aves > Passeriformes > Parulidae > Geothlypis > Geothlypis trichas. The sequence continues at coordinate 1,193,046 of CM019919.1, read as the reverse complement.
ACCATTTGGGGTCATCTTTTGGGGTGTATTAATGACCATGATGGGGTCATTTTTAGGGTGTATTAATGACCATGATGGGGTAATTTTTTTGGGTGTATTAATGACCATGATGGGTTCATTTTTTGGGGTGTATTAATGACCATTATGTTACAGGGCTTGCTGCCAGCTGAGTGAGGAGCTCAGCAAGCTCTCCCCATCCCCTGGGCAGTGGGAAAAAGGGAAAAGACAGATCTCCACCATCACCTCTGCCTGCCCAAGAGTTCCTGCAGTGATGGGTGAGCCCACCCTGTTAAACCTGTCCCAGATTTCCATTCCTGCCAGGCCAGGGCTGCTCACCACATGCGGCGCTGCCCTTTGGGGTCCACGCTCACGGAGGGCTCATCCCAAAGCATCACTGCTGGGCCTCCCAGGATGCTCAGAGCAAATGACAGCTGGAATGGGAACAACATCAGGTCAGGGCTCTTGTATTTACCTGCAAAACTCATGAACCTTAATCCCTGTGAATTTTTTCAAAGCTGAAGATCTTGATTCCAAAGCACAAAAGGAACAGGGACTTAAAAAAAAAATCCCACTTCAGGTGTTCTCAGTTAATGTTTTAATCTCTCAAAATCAGATTTCCCCAGAACTCCTGAGCCTGCCAAAGATGTGAAAGTGGTTTTCCATCCCATTTACTGGAAGATGTAGGTGGTGGGGCATGAAGAGGTGATTGTAAATCCAATTTGTGGTCAGCACTTATTAAGCACACAGTGCAGAAGAATGGCAAAAGGGGATGAGGAGGAGGGAGAGAATCCTGCCAGGATGGATTCAAAAGGTATTGATGAAGATGAGTGATGCCAGGAACCCACTCAGTGAAGGTTTCCTCTGTACCCTGTCCAAGAAAGAGCAAACAGGGTTTGGGGAAGTAGCAAAGACAAATCCAACACGTACCTTTCTGGCTTCTCCAGCAGATAAACTCCTTGCTGGGGTCTTGAAATGCTTCAGGAGATCCAAGGTTCTTCCTATGCTGTGGGGAGAGCAAAGGGAAAAGCCTCAAATGACCACCTTGGTGTGCAACCTCTGTGGTCAGGGGCGCTGAGGAACTGACATGTTTTGGTTGATATCCATCACCTTGACTTACTTGGGGATTCTGCTCTTAACCTGGATGTTAAATGGAGGGATTTTTGCAGAAATTCAAGGCAGGAGTGCAGCTAATGAGAGAAGTGTTAGTCATGCAACTAGTCATGAACTGAGACAAGTTTGATTTTTTTTTTTTTCTGAATTTTCCAAGGTAAACTTGGGCTACAATCTTCATAGGCAAGAGACTGAGAACAGTATAAAACAGCAGAGCTCATCAGGAGAAACCACCTCTCTAAGGGGAGAGGCACTGAAGGTGTTGTCTCTTAACCACACGAGCCAGTTTTGTTAACAGAGAAACCCTTCCCCACCCTATAAAATCACAGAGTGATTGGGCTGGTGTGGGAATCAGAAAAACAGAAACTTCCACAGGCACTGAAGGGTTTAATCTACAGCCTTGGAAGAAGCTTAAATTGATGCAAAAATAAAATACACAGATATTAAGTAGAAAAATAATAAACTTATATTTCTATAGCTGTAGGTGAGAATATGCCTTAAGTAAGTGAGAAACTCTTGATAAGATGGTGAAGGATTTGTAATAAGTGTGAGGTTGCATGGAATAAGCCAAGAGTTTAGAAGTTATAACAGAAGCATTTGTGTGCAAGTGAGACAAGCCATTAGACAAAATATCTGCACTGCAGCAGGGGTAAGTAAAGGTGATAGATTAGAAAAACAAAATAAAATTCTATAATATAATAAATAAATGGACAGTGGCAGCTGTCCATTGGTTTAGAAAGTTCTATATTGCCTTGTAATGAACAAAATTGTGACTACTCTTGAGCTATGGCCAAATGCTTGCTCCTGTAAAATCTCACGGCCTCTGAGACTGATGTTTATCTGAGAAATAAATCATTCTGAGCTTGAAAATAGTCCCAACCCTTCATTTCCAGCGGCGACAGACAGGCTGGAAGGCTCCCCACCTCAGGAGGGAGGCAGAACCAACAGATGAGATCATTTGGCTTCCTACCAGCTGATGGCAAGAGCAGCATCTTCCTCCCTCATTCCCCTGATGGCAGTGAAGGCCTCCAGGTGCTGCAGCACTGTCAGGTGTGGCCAGAGTGGGTCCTGCTGTGGGCACCAGCCCAGGGACCCTGGGCATGGAGGGGCTTCATCCTGGCCTCTGAGCAGCACCTGCACAGACACACAGCTCTGGTTGGGTCACACAATCCCTTTGGTGGGAGGTATCTCAGAGCTCATCCCACCCCTACAGTGGGCAGGGACAGCTCCCACTAGCCCAGGGGCACAGGGGGGCTTCATCCTGGCTCCTGCACAGACACAGCTCCAGTTGTGGGGTCACACAATCACGGGGTGCTTTGGTGGGAGGTATCCCAGAGTTCATCCCGTCCCATCCCTAAAATGGCAGGGACATCTCCACCAGCCCAGGGGCACAGGGGGGCTTCATCCTGGCCCCCAAGCAGCACCTGCAGACACACAGCTCTGGTTGGGTCACACAATCCCTTTGGTGGGAGGTATTTCAGAGCTCATCCCACCCCTACAGTGGGCAGGGACAGCTCCCACCAGCACAGGCCTTCAAGCAGCACCTGCACAGACACACAGCTCTGGTTGGGTCACACAGCACAGGGGGCTTTGGAGGTACCTGAGAGCTCATCCCATCCCACTCCTAAAATGGGCAGGGACACCTTCCACCAGCCCAGGTTTCCCCGGACGTGGGGGAGCTTTATTGTGACTCCTGAGCAGCACCTGCACAGACACACAGCTCTGGTTGTGTCACACAGCACAGGGGGCTTTGGAGGTATCTGAGAGCTCATCCCGTCCCACCCCTAAAATGGGGTCACCTTCCACCAGCACAGGGGCACAGGGGGGCTTCATCCTGGCTCCTGCACAGACACACAGCTCTGGTTGTGGGGTCACACAGTCACAGGGTGCTTTGGCTCGGAGGTATCTCAGAGCTCATCCCATCCCACCCCTACAATGGGCAGGGACATCTCCACCAGCCCAGGGGCACAGGGGGGCTTCATCCTGGCCCCCAAGCAGCACCTGCACAGACACACAGCTCTGGTTGTGGGGTCACACAATCACAGGGTGCTTCTTTGGCTGGGAAGTGTCTCAGAGCTCATCCCATCCCACCCCCACCATGGGCTGGACATCTTCCACCAGCCCAGAGCCCCCAGGAATGGGGGGAGCTTCATCCTGGATCCTGAGCAGCACCTGCACAGACACACAGCTCTGCAATTGTGGGGTCACACAGCACAGAGTGCTCTGGCTGGGAAGTGTCTCAGAGCTCATCTTACCCCACCCCTACAATGAGCAGGGACATTTTCCACCAGCCCAGTGCCCCCAGGAATGGGGGGGGCTTTATCCTGGCCCTCAGGCAGCACCTGCACAGACACACAGCTCCAGTTGTGGGGTCACACAGTCACAGGGGGCTTTGCCTTGGAGGTACCTGAGAGCTCATCCCACCCCTACAGTGGGCAGGGAAACCTTTCACCAGCCCAGGCCCCTGAGCAGCACCTGCACAGACACACAGCTCTGGTTGTGTCACACAATCCCTGTGGTGGGAGGTATCTCAGAGCTCATCCCACCCCACCCTTACAATGGGCAGGGACATCTCCACCAGCCCAGGGGCATGGGAGGTTCATCCTGGCTCCTGAGCAGCACCTGCACAGACACACAGCTCTGCAGTGTTGGGGTCACACAGTCTCAGGGTGCTTTGGTGGGAGGTATCTCAGAGCTCATCCCACCCCTACAATCTCCCACCAGCCCAGGTCACCCCAAGCCCCATCCAGCTGGCCAAGGCAAGCATTTGAGTGGTCAGCAGCCATTTGGGAGTGGTCACCCTCCATGAGCAGGGGGATGCTGCTCCATCTGCTTTTTCACTTTGGGTGATATTACCAACACCAGCCTGTCTTTTCCTAGCAATACTTTTCTATTTCCAACCTTCAGTCCCAAATCTGTAAGAGCAATGGCATTTCCCCTCCCCCAGCACATGCCATTAATCACTCTGCACACAATTAATGACGGATTGTCACTGGCCCAACGCTGCTCACATTCGTTTTCAATTTCCTGGTTTTGCAAGGCTGTTTATGGAGAGTGTTATTTTTGGGGTTTTTTAGATGTCAACAATTCTTACAGGGCTCGAGACATTTCACAATGGGTTTCCAATGCCAGCTGAAGATTTCCTGTTGCTCAAACTCTTAAATCTGTAACACTGACTTTGATGAACACTAGAATTTATGCTTGGCATAAATCAACACGTTTTCTCAGCTCTGTAAATATCCAGGACACATAAATTGTACATAAACATCCATACATCCCCTGGTTGTAGGAAGATTTTGCTGACTTGCCTTATCACATTCTTAATTTATAAATGCATCGAGGTCATCTCTGCAGCTGCTCCAAGGAGCCACCTACCTCCCCAGCAGTCACTGCTACACCTCCAGAAATCATGTTCAGAGTTGTGCTTTTCCCTGCTCCGTTGGGTCCTAACAGACCTAAGACTTCTCCTGGAACAAATATGCAACAGCTGTTAATAATATTTATAGGTAATATGACTGGTCCCCTGTATTTTATGTAATATTTAAAAGTACAGTAGGAGAAAGGGTTGTTTTAACCCCATAAATTAAAATTTTGAATGCAGGAGCCCAGAGTGTCAGGTCTCAATGCCCACAAGAAAATTCTAACAAAAATATTGCCTCCAAACGAGGCCTTCCCTTTAGATTTAAGTCATTTATATTACAGAGAGTTCAGGAAAGTACTTGAACCTTTTTTAACACCAAAAGAGAGGTTTTTGACAGCAAGTTTCTTCTTTTTCTTAAAGATGGAAGTGGCTGTCTTGACTTCATATTCCTTACGCAAACTGTTGACAATGACCAAGTCCTGTGAAGAGACAGAGAGGGAAATAACAATTCTCCTCTTACCCCATGAGACAGCTGATCTGTTCTTACCATTAGGCAGGACTTTGAAAAAGAGAAAATTTCTAAATTAAAAAGCCATGAAACAGAGGTTAAAAAATAAAAAAGCAAAACAGGAAAATATGCAGGATGGGAATTAAAATAACAGGGCCAGCTAAAGTCCTTGTGGTGCCAGGGTGACCATGGGCTGGGAGGTGAGATCACATCTTCCCAGGATTTCTGCTGGTCAGAGTGACTCTGAGATATGTACAAGTCTCTTTTCTATCTGTTCTCATTCTCAAAGTTGTTTATTACTTCTTATTTATAATATTCTTTTTCTGACTCGCCGAGGTCTGTCTGGCAGGTTGGGTTGAGGCACACAGACCTTGCCCAGAGGCAGTGCTGTCTTTTATACTAAAACCTACATGTAATTAATTACAATAACTTCTTAATACTTATCACTTATGTTAGACAGCGAGTTTCTACCTTAAACTAATCTAAAAGTGCCAACATCACTTAGAACATGGAGGCTGGGAAGAAGAAAGAAGAAGGACAGGGCACGCTCAAATTCTTCTATCTTGGGACTTCGAGCCCCCATTCTAAAAACCTCAAAATTCTACTTTTCACTTTGTGATAAACTAACTATCATTCTACTTAAACTTTTGTGGCTTGTAGATCTTCATATAAGGTTGGTAATTTTTTCCATCAAAGGCACAGGGCGTGCCAAGGTCTCTGAGCCCCCTGGGCAGGGTTTTGAGTCCCCCAGGGCAGCCAGAGGGATGTCCTGGGCTCTGACCACACCTGAGTGCATGAGCTAAGAGAGCAGAGGCAGCTGGGAGGATGAGGATGATGGAGAGTGGAAGCAGAGCATGCACAGGGCCGGGTCTGGGCTCACCTGCTGGCGCTGCAGCAAGGCCAGCGCGGCGCGCACGCGGTCCCGCTCCGCCTGCACCTCGGGGGGCTCCTCTCCGGGGGGCTCCTTGTTCTGCTGGGGCTCCTCCCTTCTCTGCTGGATCCTGGAGTGCAGCAGGGTCACACTGAGCCCTTTCCTGACCCACAGATGGGGCCACTGAGGGGCGTTTTAAAAATTTTTATTCCCTTCGCGGTCTCATGAGAAGGGTGAGACGATACTGATGTTGTAATTCACAACATCACTATCAGAAGCCAACTATTTCCTAATTACAAAGCACTATAAGCATTTCTTAACTTATCAACTTTGACCACACTGCATTATAAATGTCTTAACATCCTATCTAATCATCTAAATGTCTAAAATTACTGTCATGGTGTTCACAGGGGTCCGAGGATGAGGGAGGAGATGAGCATCTGACTCCATGTTTCAGAAGGCTTGATTTATTATTTATGATATAAATTATATTAAAACTATACTAAAAGAATAGAAGAAAGGATTTCATCAGAAGGCTGGCTAAGAATAGAAAAAGAAAGAATGATAACAAAGGCTTGTGGCTTGGACAGAGGGTCCAAGCCAGCTGACTGTGATTGGCCATTAATTAGAAACAACCAACATGGGCCAATCACAGATGCACCTGTTGCATTCCACAGCAGCAGATAATCAATGTTTACATTTTGTTCCTGAGGCCTCTCAGCTTCTCAGGAGGAAAAATCCTTAGGAAAGGATTTTTCATAAAATATGTCTGTGACAAATTACCCCTTGTGAATCCTACTACAAGACATCTTTCATAGTTCCATTTCTCTAAAGTATCTAGTCTTATTTGCAGAACCCTCTTTTAAAACTTATTTCTAGTTCAATTTCTCTCTCAACAATATCTATTCTATGACATTTCTAAGTCAGTATTTCTTATCTCAAAGTTTACACACAGATAGACACTATGTAAGCCTTCTGTCAAATGTTAAAAATTTTCTACAAATCGTTTTTCCACAGAGGAGGAGAGATGCTTTCATTGAGAATCTCTTCCAAAATGTTTTGCATTTATAATTTTTTCCCAGTATAATTAGAGAGGATATAAATGCATATTTATATCTAGAAATAAGTTTAAGAGTTTTCAAATTTATCTCCCTGTGCACAGACTGGAACCTGAGCTATCCACCACAGTGGCAGGAAGGAAATAAATAGAATTGCCTCAAAGCATCAAATTCCCTATTTTTTTTCAATTTAATACTTTTTTGCCAGCTGAGGTTGAAGCTGGTGACACAAACATTAGAAAGGAAGATGTGAAATGGCCCCTTCCAGGCCCAGATTTTGCCTGATCAGTGTTTTTGATAAGCCCCAAACCTCTGGAGCAGTAAAATGTGTTTAGAGGAACACACTTTTAGTGCTGCCACACTTTAAATTTATTGCAGGGCTCCCACTTAAGGTGTGGTCCCTTAAATTTATTTAGCTGGCAGCACCAATGAAACCCAAAATTTATTTTCCCTTGGGGAGCTCACAGGCTCAGAGCTGGAAGGGACACACAAGGATCCCTGAGCTGTTCCCCAGATGGGTTTGCTCAAGAATTTATTCCTGGGGAGGAAAAGCAAAACCTCACTGGCATGGCTGAGAAAATAAAGGCTTTAGCTTCTCCTTAATTTATATTATTGACTGGTTCCTGCTCCAGACATGCCAATCGTCTGGTCAAAGAGAATTAAAATACACGTGGCAGGTTTGCAAAGCAATTTGGGCATTTAACCCAATTACAAACTTTACCAAATTACAAATGTCACCAAATTTTACCATTTTTTGGGCATTTTACCATATTACCCAATTAACCAAAACCACGTAGTGTTTGGTAATTAAATACTTTTTATAAATCTTCTCTCATGTCACTCAGGTCACTTGTTGTTGGTGACACTTAAGCAGGGAGCACTTGGACACCCTGATCAAGATTTAGGGAAATTCTCATTCTTATTTGGAGCAATACTGACACCTTTGAAAACGAGTTAAAATTTTTCTGTTTCAATTCAGAACTACAATTTAACCCCCTATAGGGAAATGTCCAGAAATCTCAGCTATGAACCTTTAAAAAAAAGCTGAAATCACAATTTTTATCCTCTCAAGGACACAGAGAAAATTAAAAATACTAACTTTATCCACATGCTGACAAACATTTTTCACATAACATGTTTTTCCTCCTGCTGACAGGAGGCTGTGCAGCTCCAAGCCCACCCTGCAGACTGGGAGAGATTCCACAAGGAACTCCTGGGACCCACCTGAAGATGGGATCAAGCCCTGGCACTGCCTCTCCATATCTCATCTCCAAACAGCGCAGGAGGAAAGCAAAAATCACAGCGTGGAGGTATGGCTGAAAAGGAGACACTCATTAGGTTTGGGTACAGACAAGGTAACACCACACCCTGTTAATTTTAATTATAATGGATGCAGTAACCCATCCCATTAATTTCAGCTGCTGAAAAGGAGCCAAATTGATGCTTTGCAGACATTCCTCTCTGATATGCAGATTATCTGCAAAAGTCTTGATTTCTCACAGCAGCTCTAGCCCAGATAATCCACCTGCACCCCAGCAGACATCCCATGGGATGGGAGATCCTCTCATCCTTTTGTAGCAGCAGCATTGGCATGATCAGTTTATTAATAATATCTCTGCCTTCCACGTGGGCTCCACTTAAGCCCCTGCCCCATTTTTGCAGCATCCAAAGGCCACATCAGGCACAAGCCCAGGATTTCTTGCAATCTGCCTCCCCTGACAACACTTAATGGGAAATTTTATCTACAAAACCCCTCCTTTCTTTATGGGGAGAGTTTACAAGCCCAGTGCAAGCCCCCTGCATCATCCCTGCCCAAGCAACCATCTCCAAGTCCCTCCTTACTGCAAAGACAGGCATGTAGATGTAATTCCATGTCTCAAAAATGCTGAAATCATGGTACATGAGGAAATTCTGGAAGAAAAGGAGATGAGTCAATCAGCAAACTCCTCAGCACAGCATGTCTCAGGGCATGGTCAGAGCAAGAGGGGCAGGTAGGGATGTTTAGCTTTTCTTCAGGATGGGATAAGGGAGCTTTGATCTGCATTTTTTTCTTTGGTTCTCACTGCCTCAAGGGGTTGTGGCTTCCTTGGCTAGGAAATTCAGAGGCCTCAAATCAGCCAGGTTAAGTTGACCTTTTCCATCACTGCTTCTCTCTTCCCAGGTCTTTGGCCTTCTCCCAGCTCACTTCCTCCTTCCTGGTTTTCCCATTCCAACGCTTTCCCCTCCCGTCCCACCCCTGCTGCCAAAATACAGCCACTGTAACAGCTCTCAGTGACTAAACAAACCAAAAATATCCCAATCAAACAAAGGATTAACAGCTCAAATCTCGGCCTCTTCTCTCACTCAGCAGCCTGGAACTTCTCCTGTTTCCTTTTGCCTCTTTCTCTTATTTTGACTGGGAATTTGGGAAGTGCCTCTTGCTTTGCCAGTTTTTGCACCATTAGGGTAATTATTGAATTTAGTAGGATATATTTTGCTTACTAGTCCAGAGAACATGATCCAGCCCACAGAGGGAAACATAGGAATCAGCATACAGATGTAGTAAAGCACTTCATGATGGTCACTGTGCATAAAAGCAGCATAATTCACCTGGAATAAAGCAAAAAAAACCCCTATTTCCAATATTAATGTATTATTGCCAGGATATTTGTCAGTGATCCAGGTTATTCTGCTGAATATTGATATAAACTGAAATGTACTGATGTAAATTTGAAATAAAGCCCCAAGTGGCAAGGTGTGTAAACCAAACATTTCATACTGAAGGTGCTCCTCACTTACCAGAATGAAGGCCAAGGACCAAATGTAACGATTGCTTCGCCCCATTTGAAATTTGAAGGCCATTAAATAAACGAAGAGGACAAGAGATATTCCATAACCAAAGATGCAAATGAGCTGGAGAGAGAGAGAGAGAGAGAGACATCAGTGACCAAGAGGTGCCTGTGGATATATGACAACCTGCCCAGAGAAGCCCACTGGAAATAAACTCTCTAAAGCCAGATCCTGCAGTGAAATGAGGGCAGGGAGCTGTTCCCATTCACCCACTCTGCCCAGAGCTCACCAGGGTCAGCACAGCGCGGGTCTCCAAGGGGCAGATGCGGGTGAAGAGCACCAGGAGCCCGAACATGAGGCCCATCAGGCTCCAGAAGAGGGGGATGTCCACCAGAGCCTGCCCACACCAGTAGGCTGAGGGGAAGAGCCCCGCGAGGCGCAGCTGGGAGCGAGCCTGGAGCTGCAAAAACGACAAAAGTGAGAAAGGGAGAGTTTAAAACATCAACCCTGCTCCTTCTCTATTCCCTTGCTCCTCTCTCCTTCTCCTTTCAGAGCACTTCCTGTTCTTAGTTCAACTATTTGTTTAAAATCATGTCATTCCTAAAATGAACAAAAAATTAATTATTCTGATCTCAAAAGCTTTATTAACATCCAAATTATTGTGAGCCCCAGCTGGTTTGCTGGGATGCAGAGAAGTGCACTTTGGCACTAATCTGCCTGATTTTCTTCTATCATCCTACCTAGAAACCACAGAATCACAGAATGGTTTGGGGTGGAAGGACCTTAAAGATCATTCCTGCCATGGCAGGAACACTTCCACCACCCCATGTGCTCCAAGCCCTGTCCAGCCTGGCCTTGGACATTCCAGGGATCCAGGGGCAGCCACAGCTGCTCTGGGCACCTCTGCCAGGGCCTCCCCACTGGTGCTCTCCAGATATTTCTCATTGCATTCACTCCTCGTGCTCTTTACCTTGTAATCCTCCACGCTGCTCATCGCAAAGAGAGGAGGCAAACCAGCAGCCAAAATCAGCAGGTAGGTGAATAAGCCAAAAAAAATGTAGTGCTTCAGCTCTTGGTTTTCTCCCTGTGGGGAGAAATTCAGTCATCCATGGCTGGTGCTGCCCAGGGAAAATCTGGCTGGCTCAATGCTCATGGGATGGTTGAACACACCAGTGAGCAGGAGCACTAATGGTAAACCAGTGGTGTTTAAGAACAGACAACAAGGCAAAAAGAACAAAATAATAACATTTAGCAGCCTGGAATTTGCAGAAATAATTTGGATTATTGTGAATTGTTGAGGATCAAGACCAGCTTTTTGCTGCTGAGGAAAGGTGGGGTTTGCAATGATCACTGTTGTATTCCCACCATGCTCATCAGCACAGCCTGGCTGGAAAGGACCTTAAAGATCATCTCATCCACCCCTGCTGTGGGCAGGGACACCTTCCACTATTCCAGGTGGCTCCAAGCCCTGTCCAAACTGTCCTTGGACACCTCCAGGGATCCAGGGGCAGCCACAGCTTCTCTGGGCACCTGTACCAGGGCTTCCCCACCCTCCCAGGGAACAATTTCCTCCTAAATCCAATCTGAACCAATCTGGCTCAGTGGGAAGCCATTCCCTTTGGCCTGTCACTCCAGGCCCTTGTACACAGCTTCTCTGCATCTTTCCATAAAGGACTGGAAAGCCACAATTACATCACCCTGAAATTTCTCTTCTCCAAGAACAATCCCAATTCTCTCCAAACAGCACAAATTCCTTGCGGTACCGAAACCCCACAGAACCCTTGGGAAAACCACCATTAAATGTGGGAATCTACATAATTAGAGGGTTTTGGGAAAGCTGCAAAAGCTTAGCTCTAATCACAGTTAAGAGCTAAGCAGCAGCTATGACATAGGTCAGCAGAAAAATTATTTAAACTGTAGAAAAGCAAGGACAAATAGAACAACGGTCTGCGTATTAACGCTTGTCTAGAATAACTCCCTAAGCTACAGAAAAGTTTATCTAGTGAGATATTAGGAAGTTTGAAGCTTAATAGTGGAGCTCTGTGCATTGTGTTTTAAGGCTGAAGCTTAATAATGGAGTTCTGTGCATTGTACTTTAAGGCTCACAAGCAGGTGTTGTATTCAAAATAAGCAAGCATTGTTTTAGCTGAAGGTACGTGTGCTTATAGTGGTTGGATGGAACTATTGTCAATGTGCTCCTGCTTTGTGTGATTGTTCAAGAAGATTATACAGTGAGTTGTAACTTTAAGTTCTTGCTCTGCTGCCTGGGATGTGAGCTGGTGGCATCTTCCCATTGTCATAACCATGGAATGAGACTGATGCTGGAAAATAAACCAGCTCAAGGCTGTTCCACAGCAGTCTCGTCTTGTTCGTGATTTGTAAAAAGCCCCGTGCCAGCGTCATTAAACACCCCCAGGAACCAGCAGCAGTGCCACCACTGCCCTCATCCGTCGGGAGCTGCTCCCCAGCCCCCAGGCTGTGCTGTCCCCATCCCTCCAGGTGACACTGGCCCAGCAGGGAGGGATCCTGACCGTGTAGAAGAGCTGGCTCCAGATGCAGAAGCGCGCGGTGGAGTTGAAGAGCCGCAGGAAGGTGTTGCTGAGGATGTTCACCAGCACAGGGAAGCAGTTGATGGGCTCTGGGCTGCACATCACCGTGAACTGGCGGCTCTGGAGGTGTCAAAATGAAAAAAGGCCTTCATGTCCCTGAGAGGTGTGAGCAGCACTACTGAAACTCTTTATTATACAAACAAAATATTCTCCTTTTCTGGTGTGGGGTTCCCAGGCAATGGGAGGAATGATGAATCTGACTCTATGTGCTCAGAAGGTTATTCTATTCTACTCTATTCTATTCTATTCTATTCTATTCTATTCTATTCTATTTACTGTATTGTATTATATTATATTATATTGTATTGTATTATATTATATTACATTATAATATATTTACTGTATTGTATTATATTATATTATATTGTATTGTATTATATTATATTACATTATAATATATTTACTGTATTGTATTATATTATATTATATAATATTATATTTATATTATTATTATATTGTAATTATATTATAATTGTATTATATTATATTACAGAATACAGAAAGGACGCACACACAAGGCTAAAAAGATAATAATGAAAACTCGTGACTCTCTCCAGAGTCCTGACACAGCTTGGCCCTGACTGGCCAAAGAGTAAAAACAACTCCCAGCAGAATCCAAAGGAACAATCACCCGTGGGTAAATAATCTCCAAACACATTCCAAAGTAGCAAAACACAGGAGAAGCAAATAAGATAATATTGTTTTCCTTTTTCTCTGAGGCTTCTCAGCTTCCCAGGAGAAAAATCCTGGGCAAGGGGATTTTTCCAGAAAACATGGTGACCACAGGTGTGTTTATTTCTCTCCTTTAAATACTTCTTAGGAAATCCTGTTGATGTGCAGGATGAAAGAAGGAAAAAAAAATATCCCTCACCTTGCCTTCCAGGGATATTTTTATTGCTCCATTATAATTTGGAAGGCTTGTGATGTTTTTCTCCGAGGTTATTTCTGGGGTTATGTTTTGAATCTTCAAAGCAGCAATGAAATCCTCGATTTCTGATCCTGAAATCAAGTCAAGGACAGAAATTAGAGTCATTGGAGGGATTTTTTTTCTTTAAATAGAAACAGTTTCATATAAACACGTTCTTACTTGCAAGGCAGAGTTGTGTTAAAAACCCCAAATATTGAGATTCTAAGCAAACATATATTTTGTATATCTTTTCTATTTATTTAAACTGGTTAAACAAAATTTATGTTTCAAACCTAGTTTATTTTATTGCCTTTTTTAAAAGATTTCCTAGTTCATTACTCTTTTACATATCATCTATTTCATCACTAGAACTGCATTTACTTTTGCTCAAAATAAAACACCTCTCAATGCACACTCCTTTATATATTTGTGGCATTTGCAAGGTTGCTCTGTCAATTATAATAAAATTTACATTGATGCAGAAAGTGAGTCAGCCTCATGTGTTGTTCCTCACCTGTGTCATTGAAGATGAGGAGGTTTGTAGACCTGTTTTGAAATTTCTCTTTTGTGGGAACAAAATACTGGCTAGATGAGATTTCCCAGCTGCTGGCGGTGTGCCACAGATGAAACAGCATTAAAACCAACAGTGGTGGAAGGATAAACATTCCAAATAACAGCAATCTAGATGGAAAAACAGACCATAAGAGAGGCCAGGGGAAATCCACCAATAAGTAATTGTGTGATTTATGGGGAAATTTAAAACTTAAGTAAGCCAGAGTTCTCCTGCTAAGTCCAGACTGCCCCTGTTTTTGCAGCTTAGAAATATTTCCCACCAAATTCTCTGCTCCCAAACATCTCCAGCAGTATTTGAACCCCTCCTGAGCTGCTCCAGGGCTGCAGGGCAGGTGGGAGCTTCTGTACTTACATGCCCCTGAGGAATTTCCCATCGTGCTTCAGTCTGAGCAGGTGAATCCTCAGCACAGCACACACCTGCTGCCTCCAGAGCATCATCCCACTCATGGCCAGGACCCCCTGCTTGGAGAGCCATGGAAGGTTCTGGTCCCTCTCCTCGAGGTCTCCATCTCCTGTGTGTTCACCATGAGATGCCATCACCCACAAAGAGCCTTCCAAGGACACCTTTTAATCCCCAAAAATCATCAGGGATCTTCTGCTCTGAACAGAGGGATGCTTTGATATTTTTTTTCTTTTTTAACTTTTTTTTTAGTGAAAGTAGAGTTAGAAATGCAGAGAAAGGGGGCCATAATTCATCCAGAATAGAATTTATATTGATGAATGCAGACTGGCTGGTGTGGCAACACACCCAAGATCTTCACTGGCCTTGGGAAGTGCCTTCTGCAAACTTTATCCCTTCCCACTTTCTGGTCTGGGCTGTACAGCCCTTCAAAGGTAAATAAATATCTTTCCAACATGAGCCTTAATTCTCATGCTTGAAACCCTTTGGGAAGCCAAGACAGAATCATTTGGGGTTCTCCAAGATGATGTTCCTCACTGAAGGCACGTGGGACACAACTAAGCCACTCTAGGCCTATCAATATTGCCATTTAGCAGAAATGGATTAGATATTCAGTTAAAACACACATTTGGATGGAACTTTAGGGATTCCATGCTTGCAGAAGGAAGTGAAGGCCTTACCTTCGGGGTCGACGGCTTCCTCACCCTGCAGCTTCAGGAAAACATCTTCCAGGGTTGTCCTGGTCACCTCATAATTCACCACCCCCTGCAAGAGGCTGCTCTCCAGGTGGCTGAACAGATCTGCACAGGAGAAACAATCAGACTCAGCCAATGTTAATTAACCAACAGCCAATTAACCACCTGCAAGAGGCTGCTCTCCAGGTGGCTGAACAGATCTGCATGGGAGAAACAACCAGATTCAGCCCAGGCTGAGTGCTGAGCACTGAGCACATGTTAATTAACAACCTCAGCCAATTAACACTGGATGTTCCAGCATTCATGTCATTAATCCACATGACCTAAAGTCATCACTAATTTATTGTGTTCTTTAGAGGTAACTAGTGGAAAATTCAGTGGTTTTGGTTTTCATGGACCATCTTGAAAACAGAAGAGGGTCAGTAGATTTTAGTTTGTAGATTAGTTGGTGGATTTTCTTTTTTTCATCTTCATTATTAATATTAGCATGTGCACTGAAGGCTTTCTGTAAAACTGATATTTATGCAGCTTCCTAATACCACACATTATGGACCAACAAATACAATTATTCTCTTTACAGTAACTTTCATTTCTGCTTTTCCCACCCGTGGTTTTCTCTTTATAACCCTGGCATAGGGGCAGGTTTCTCACCTGGGAAGCTGTCAGTGTTTTCCAGAGGCAGCCTAAAACACAGCTCATCCTTCTTCTGTCCCTTGAGCACAGCATCAGGGATGTACTGTCTGACCATGGATGACACAAGCTCTGGGTCACACAGGTCATTTATGTGCATCCTGTTAAAAAAACACATTTGTTATAAGGTTAAATAAGAAATAAGAAATCTGTGCCTCATCTGGTTGGAGTATAGAGCCAGTGGTGATCCTCCCATAGGGAAACCTCCAAAACTGGGCAGAATTTCAGTGGGGATTTTTACAGCCATTTGCAGTGTCCCTGGTTTTGCCATGCATGCACAAAATGGTTCAGGGTAAGAATTATGATCCTGGACAATGCTGCTAAACCAAGAACTCAGGAATCAAACTCCTGAGAAAAACAACTTTGCATCAAAGCCATTGAGCACCACTCTGGCACCACAGATCACCTCACTCTGGTCCCCTTTCACTGCAAAGTTATTTTAGCTGAGTGCTCAGAGCTTTCAGGGTTGGGTTCCAAAGAAAGGCAGCTTCTTGTCCAAAGCAGGGAAATTTTGGCAGCCTTAAAGGTCTTCTAAAATGAATTGTCAGGATTTCTATTACTGTCCAGATAAACTCTACAAAAACACAGACTCTACAAGAAAATATGAGAATGAGAAGTTTTTCAAAAACAGAATGATGACCAAACAAAAGGTTTTACCTTAAGTGATAGCCAATTCCCCATTTTCTCTTCAAGTAGAGAGATGAGCCAACACTCTGTAATCTCCCACAGGAGAGGAAAGCTTTTCGATCTAAGGAGGAGGGAATGCACAGGATTTAGGGGGATTTACAAGAGTGCAGCAGACTGACCTCACTCTACTCCTTCTGAACTCAACAGACATTTTAATAATAAATTGAGAGGAGTAAAGCCAGGCCAGCCTAAAAGGTCTTTTTTTTTTTTTTTAATGTTTTTAAACCAATGCCTTTCTTCTCAACATCATGGTTAATTATTTTAGTTCTGCATTCTTGTGGGTTTTTGGAGTCTTTCCTACGCAGTACAGGAATGATACGGAAATGGGAATAGCGGCAAGTAAAATAAAAATAAAGGAAAATTATGGAAAATAAACCGAGTTTTACTGACATAGAGACAAAGCCAGATAATGTGAAAATACTTTTTCCTAGAGAGGAGCATAAGCAAAGAAGATTGCTTTATCCTAGAGAGGAGCATGAGCATGAGGGACACACCAGCCCAGTTTTAACCCTCGCCAAGCTCAGCTTGGGTGGTCACCGTCAGAAAAAAACCACATCCAGCAGTGCCACAGTGGGGCTGTGCCCTGTAAACCCTTGGTGTGCACCCCAAGGTGCCAGCCTGGGCTCACCAGCCTGAGTGTCTGCCTCCTCCATGGACTGGGTGGCCACGAGCGTGGCGCGGCCGGCGCGGCGCTCCCGCAGCAGGCTCCAGACGTGGTGCCTGGAGCAGGGGTCCAGCCCCGCCGTGGGCTCGTCCAGGAGCAGCACCTGCAAAGCACAGCCTGCTCAGAGCTCCCCACACCCCAGCCTGGGCAAGAGGTTTTGTGTGGCAGCAGCTCTCTGGCCACAGAGAGAAACACAACCCTCCCAGGCATCGTCCTGGGGAAGGCTGTGAGGAGATCAGAGGAAAGAATGATGAACAATTCTCATCTGCACTTGCTGTGCCTGTTGTTGGAAACACGTGGAAGGTGTTATGGAGATTTGTTCACCAAAGGGTGGTTTCCTAATTGGCCAATGGTGATGGTGGTTTTAGTAAAAGAACAATTAGGTCAACCTGTATTGTGACTGTCTGTAAAGGCAATGGGTTTCTTTATAAGAAGAGAAGAATAGAATAGTATAATAAAGTGATAGAATTGTATAATAAAGTGATATATATATATCACTATTCTATACCATAGCATGGTATAATAATTCTCTACTATAGAATAGTGTAATGAAGTGATTGATCAGCCTTCTGAGAATCATGGAGTCAATGTTAATATTACCCCTTTGGGGATACCACACTACAAGCCAGAGAGGAGTTTGATAAGAGGATCCATGTTCACCCCTGAAAGAATTTCCTACCAAGGTTGTTGACGCAGAAACCAAGAAAGAAAGAAGGAGAAATAAGATAAACCTGCTGCTGCCTGTTCCAATGAGCACTTTGTCTTTCCTGACCAATGTGTAAAGTGTAAACTTATGTGTTTGGTAAGAATGGATAAAAAGCATGTATGTTAGAATAAAAACAGTTTGAAGCCTTCTGAAAATGGAGTGTGTTGCTTGGTATTGTGTCCATCTCAACTTCAACACCAGCCATGTTCACGTGGCTCAGTTCCACTCTTGCATCACTTGGTTTCATGCTTTTGATGGTCTCGCTCAGAGAAGAGAATGTACCCTCAAGTATGGCTCGTTTTTATTGCTCCTTCTCCTGTTGCAGTATTACCACTCTTTTAATTAAAAATATGGCTCTGATTGAACCAGATTCCCCAGTCCTTCCAGTAAGTGAATTAGCAGCCTGGAGTGGCAGGGGAAAACCACAACAGTCTCTGTGCCAAGTCAACATGCAAAGTTATGTCCCAAAACAAGACATGTTGTGTGTGCATAAACACAAACAGTCCCTACCTGGGGATTTCCTAAAATTGCAAATCCAAGAGACAATTTTCGTTTTTGTCCCCCACTCAGGGCTTCAGCACAAACATCCTGAACGTCGGTGAGGTCCAGCATGACGAGAACTTTCTGCACCTTGGGAGCACACAAAGACAAGAGTCACATTTCCAAAGCATTGGTTTGAATTCCTGAATGGCTACAAAAACATTACAACTCCAAGATTTCAAACTTACCTACCCATAATGGCTCTGCTTGGAGATAAATAAGACAAGTCTGAGTTTTAACTCATGACATGAGGATAAGAGAGTACTGGAAAACCATTTTGGCACTAAATCAGGTTTGTTCTCATTTCACAGAACAAGATGCAGGTGATCAGATTTTATAAATAAAGCAAAAAGTGCCCAAGATGCCATAAAAGAGGAGTCAGTGACTGAGAAGGACATACCAACCTCTTCATCTACTTCCTTCCACTGAATCCCCTTGATGTGAGCAAAAATTCTCAGGTTTTCCTTCACCGTTAAAGCTTCAAAATGCAAATTAATTTGGGGGCAAATCCCAACCTTTTCCTGCATTCCTTCCATATTCCATATTTCAGAAGCATTGTAGTTGTAGATCACTGCAGAACCTGCACAGGGGGGTGAATGAAATATTTGACAACAATTCCAGCACCATAGATGCTTCCCAAGTGTTAAATTAAAAATTCAGGAAACAAGAAAGCAGAATAACCAGATAGCTCAAAGATTTAATACCTTTAAAAGATATTTCAGAGCACCAAAACCCTGCCTTACAAATACAACCATATTTCCTGTAGGTGTGCAGCTGATGGAAAGCAGCAGATGGAGAAATGAATGGTGCACACATGAAGGATCCATTATTCCTGGAGCTCGTGCTGAAGGAGAAATCTGCACTGACAACAACCTAGCATGAATGACTGAGGGAAAACTTGGAGGTTTTTTGCTTATTTTCCCTTTACACTTGAAAAAATCCCAACAACTCAGCATCCAGGCACATGATCTCACCTGCTGAAGGCTTGGAAAATCCACTGAGCACATTTAACAGAGCAGTTTTCCCAGATCCACTGTGACCCAGCAGGGCTGTGATCTGCCCTTCATACACATTTAAGGACAAACCTGGAATAAAAACAGGACAACAGCTGATGGAAGTGTGTGAGAAGTGGACTTGGACCTGTAGCCCTTGCCACAGGGGACAGAAGTGACATTTTTTAGAAACTGAGAGGCAAAACCAGATCCAAAAGCACAGGCTGGTTCTTCAGGAGTTAGGCCTAAGCTTAGTAAGGAATTACGTCTTGATTGAACTGAGGGAATAAATGTATTATCTTCAATATTTAATGAATTTTGACTTCAGTTTTATACAAGGTTCACAACATTTTATTTCAGTGTGGCTCAAAAAGAGTCCTCAGGAAGAGAAGAGCCCAGAGCTTTTCCAAGATGTGAGATTTCAAGACATATTTCAAAGCAGCCAGACTTTGCTTCCTCATTCTCTTTTTTAAGAAATACTTTGTCTTTCTCTGGGTTGTTCAGGTTGTGTTTGTTTGGTTTTTTAAACTCAATATAGACCTTTGAGGCCATATTGATATTTTTAGTATTTCTGCATTTTTCATTTTTGATATTTTCACTTGGAGTTCTTGTTAAACAAAGGCATTTAACAAACACCCCATGACTTTACTATGGCTGTGTTAAATATTTGCATTGGCAAGTGCTTGGAGAACACAGCTCAGGCAGGGGCAGCAAATTTAGCCATAAAATCCCAAGTTTGCCCAAAATAGTTTACATTTTGAAAGGGAGGTTTGAGAGGGGATTTCTAGAGTGGTTCATCGCTGCAAAAACACAGCTTTTAAGGAGATTTCTGCTGTTGCAAAAAATAATAAACAGTGATTTTTTTTCCTGGAGGGAACAGGGAGATAACGACCTGGTAGAAATTTGCCAGTAATTTACCTCAGCAGAAATAACCATTGCACAATATAATTTAACAGGCCCAGAGGCAAAATTCAGTACAGCCAGTACATTTGCAAACACTTTAGGTTCCTATCTAGTGAAAAATTAATAAAATAATTACAAAGCCTCTCCTTACCCTTTAAAGCTTCGATGCTCTTGTTGTTCTTCTTGTACATTTTTTTAATATTGTTTAGCCTAAAGAAAAGTAAGCAAGCCATTAATTATTGAACCACAATTTGGGGGCTGTTTCCTCTGCCTCAAAGTAAACTTTGAAAACTTTTGGGGGAATATTTCCCAACCTCCTCCTCCAACTGGTCCTGCAGAAGGAATCCCTTGATGGAATTCATTGCTGGTACCTTTAAAGCAGGATTAAGCCCTGTGTTTTCTAAAAGCTGTTTGAAAGGTTTCAAAGCCAAACTCGAGGAACATTTAGTGAGTGAAGGAGGAGGATATAAACGTGGATATTTAATTAGGGGTGATGACCTGGCTGTTATTTTGGCACATTTCTGGTATCAACCAGAAGGCAGCACCAGCCACGAGCCCAGCCAGCCCTGCCAGCACGGACAGGGCAGCATTTTCTGCAGCACACTCTTGTGAAGATGCTGGGGAAGGGGAACAGACTCACTGCTGAGAGGGAAGTGCAGGGCAGGGAGTTGGAGGATGCCCCACATCCAATAAATGTTCAAATCCAGCTCCGGAGCAGGACAAAACACCGAACAACCCCTGCCCTTCACACATCTGCATTAATCTCATCCACAATGCCAGCTGCCAGCCTCACACCCACCAGTGCAGTGTGGCTGTGCTCTCTAGAGCCAAACAACCCACTCGGAGCTGTATTTTTCTTTTAAAAGCAGCCCCTTACCTGATGGCCTCCTTGCCATCGAAGCCTGGTGGCATCGGCTCGGTGTCACCGCCCAGAACGGGGTCGTGGCTGCTGCCAGCTCTCACCCCCACGGCCCCACTGCTGCCCCTCAGCCAGTAGGAGCGTCTCACGAAGAAGGCAGGAGGGTGTGGGACCCCGTACTTGCCTGAATCAGAGGCAGAGAAGGGGAAATATCAACCCCCAAACCTCCCAAACCTCCATTTGTCCGCTCCGATAAATGCCCAGCCCAGCCACCGCTCCCCCGGTAGTGCAGGATGTGAACTTGCAGCAGAGGGAAAGAATTGATAAACTCTGCAATTTAAATTGTCCATATCTGTAAATGCAGGTGGGGAATAATCACAGCCATTTACAACCTCTTCGGTTCCAAAAAATCAGAGCAAGTCCTGAAACACCCTTCCAACCACAGTGGTCAGGGCTATAGGAGCAGGATCTCACTGCAGGGTTGCAGTTCTCTCTCCTCCCACCAACTTTCTCTCTAAAAGCAGGGAATTATAGAAGAAAAACCAATGAAGTTTGCATTTTCCCCCTCACATTTTCACTCACCAGGCAAAACCTTATCAAAGTAGATGGCCAGCAGGAAATACAAGACACTGTCAAGGCTCAGGATGAGGTACAGGTTATGAAAAGGGTACAGCTCTGAGCTAGATGCTGGTCCATATTTTTCTAGTTTTACCATCTAGGGCAGGAAAAAAGGCAAAAAAAAGCAAAATTCAGATGCAACATTTCCTTCAGACAGAAATACTCTGTGTGAGCTACTGCTGTGTCATCACAGCCATTTTCCCTCAAAACCAATTCACTCGTGACCACGACGCTGTTTCCAAGGAGGGAAAGGGTTTGCTCTGACCACAAGCACCAGAAATGCCTCAGTAAGCTGAATTTCAAACCATGCAGAAGTTACAGAATGCTGTTTGCAAAGGCAGCACTTCCAGCCCTCAGTTCCTGCAGCCCTTGGTACCCACCAGCCACATCCCACTGCTCATTTTACAGATTTAAATCTGTTGCAGTAAAATTCGTGATGCACTTGAGTGTCCAACCATCTTTGCCATGATTTAGCACAAATTTTTAGATTTTTTAAAGATTTTTGGAGCCAAGTTTTCTCTTTAAAAACAGAGGGGGTTGACTGGGTTGTTCTGGTGATGTAAAGTATGGATTTTGCTGCTCTCTGGCAGAATTTTGGGGGCTGAGCTCTTGGGATGCACTGGTTTTATTATGGACATACCGTTGCAAGGCCAGCTGTGAAGGCAAAAGGACTGAAGAGGTTTAAAATCCATTCCAAAGCTCGTGGCAGTTTTTCAAACAGTGTCAAAAAGCCCAGTGCCCCAAAGAGGATGTGGAGGAGAAATCCCACAAAACTGGAAATGTTTGGCTGCTTTAGCAACGAGCTGAGCAGGAAAGTGAAGTGAATCTGCAGCAGAGAAAACCAGCAGTTAGCAGGATGCATTTCTGCTGCAATTAAAAATAAAACAACATGAAAATAGGAGCAAAATTTAGAGATCCAGCTGGGTTTCAGTTGTTCCCTCCAGATGCACAAGGCTTTGTCTAGCAGCTCTGAGATTTAGGGCAGGTTTATGAGGTTTATTAGATTTATAAGACAAATCAGTCCCAGCCTCATTTTAGCACCTCTCTTTACTCTAATTTTGAGCCAGAATCTCCCAAAATATAATAGTATTAATATTAATAATTAACATATTATTATAAAATTAATTAATCAATATATTAATTAATATATTAATTAATTATCAATATACAAAAATAACCTAAAACCTAGCCTATAAAAAAATAACAATAAATCACAGCACAATATTTTTGTTATTTTCTCATATAATTCCAGCCCTAAAAACTCTGCAGATATTCTAATTAGGAAAAATAAAAAAAAAGGTGCATCATATAAGAATACAAAAGCAAACTTACACATGCCATGCCATAAAAGAAATAAAAAAAATACAGTTCCAAGAAGCTGCGGTGATTAAAAACTTCACTGAGGGTGATCCAGGTCAGCAGGCTGGCTGTGATGGAGATGTACACAGTGTACAGCAAACTCCAGGATAACCTGCAAGGGAAGGCACAGTTATCTCTGCCCCTGGGCATAACAACACTGCCATGACATAGCCAAAGTGGTTTGAATTGAAATATTTTGTATTTTCAGCCATTTCCAGCTTCCAGGCAGGTGCAAATATCAGAGAGGCACAGGAAGGGTCAGGGTGGGAGGAACAGGGAGGGTCGATGTCTCTGCTCAAAAAGGAACATCCCGGAGCACAGCAAGGCACAGAAACATGTCCAGGTGGGTCTGGAGATTTCCAGAGGGAAATTCCTCTCTGAACCCTGTTCAGTGCTTGGTTACTGCTCAGGGAAAATGTTCTTCCACAAATCCAGGCCTGGCACGTGCCCAGATCTCTGCTTTTCATTGATGGCAGCAAGGGGACACAGGGAATCTGCAGCCAGGACCTGCCATCCATGTGCTTTTCCAATTATGGGAAATATTCATGCCCAGAGCTCTGCTTTTCATTGATGGCAGCCAAGGGGACACAGGGAATCTGCAGCCAGGACCTGCCCTCCATTTCATTAATGTGAAATATTCATGCCCAGATCTCTGCTTTTCAGTGATGGCAGCGAAGGGGAATCTGCAGCCAGGACCTGCCATCAGTGTGTTTTTCAATTTGTGTGAAATATTCATGCCCAGATCTCTGCTTTTCATTGATGGCAGCAAGGGGACACAGGGAATCTGCAGCCAGGACCTTCCATCCATATTCTTTTCCAATGATGGGAAATATTCATGCCCAGATGGGTTTGGAAACCTGTTTGGATAAACCCAGCATCCCTCCTCTGCTTCAGCATTTAGGGCTTCCTCCAGAATTTGTTGTTTCTGTGAGTTCCACCCATTTTTGGAGGCAAAAACTCCTCCATGCTAAGAACCCTGCTGTACACACCCCTGCTCCACCAGGAGGGCTCCTCCTCTTTTTTGGGGAGGAGAAAAGCAACAAAACAATGACAAAAAGAAGGTCCTCCAACAAAAAGAACCCCAGAATGGTTCAGACACCTCAAAAATCCTCTAATTCCACCCCTGCCATGGCAGGGCCACCTCCCACCAGACCAGGTTGCTCCATACTCTTGATAAAATGATCCCGGCAATCACACATTGATAAAATAATCCCTGCAATTACACATTGATAAAATAATCCCTGCAAATACACACTGATAAAATAATTCCTGCAATTACACATGGATTGATTTCTGAGGCTTACCAGAAGGAAATATCCTGCAGGCCCATTGCTCTCATCAATACCTTCAGCTTCTTCTTCTCCTTGAGAACTTTCACTGACAAAAAGTGCATGTATGGGCAGAAGATCAGCATGGCACAGATGATGAACCAAAGGTAATCCAGTTTAAACAGAGGTTTCATCACAGTTTGCAGGTGAACTCCAGTAATTGACTTCATTTCCTTCCACACAGAGTGGTGGGTTTTCATCTAAAGGAAAGGAGAGATTAAATTAATTTTGGTTTTGCAATGAAATAGCCAACATCAGAACAAACAGGGGGTTACAAGCATTAAAATTATTAGTTTGTCAATAATAGGGTTACGTTTATCAGCAAATAACCAGTAATTGGTGTATTTTTGTGCTGACTTGCAATAAACACTGTTAAATCTTTGTTCCATTCACTGCCTTGAGCCATGAGAATGATCCACCATTCTTTTAAATGTTGAATTACACTAATTATTTAAGAAGTTGATGATCACAGAAAATCAGAGCATCACAGGATCCCAGAATGGTTTGGGTTGGAAGGGACCCCAAATATCCCCTTTTTCCACCCCCTCCATGGGCAGGGACCCTTCCCACTATCCCAGGGTGCACCAAGCCCTGTCCAACCTGGCCTTGGACGTTTTTAGGGCTGGAAAAATGAACTGACTTGGTGGATTTCTTGGTGTTTGGGGTTTTTTCTCCTCTATTTTTGGTTTAATCAGTTTGGGTTTTAAGTTTACACAGAACTGTGGGAGGAACAGCAAATTCCACCACGAGCACACTTACTTCTATGACTGCTGCATCAATGCTGGTCTGCACTGAGAGGAACCCCCCATACCAGTACAGAGGGACCTTGCAGTGCCTTGCTGAAAAATCCCAGCAGGTTTCTGTTGGGGAAACAAATTTTTAAAAAAGAATTAATCAATATTAATTAATACATTTCCATGTACATATTTGCGCAGGACATGTGGGGTTGAAAATGAGTTTTACCTAAGTGTGAGGAAATCAAGATTTGGGGTTTACTCAGCCTTTTATCTTTTAATGTGTTGAATCTCTGGCCAGGGACATTAATGCACAGGAAATTCTCATTTTCCAGGCATGATTTGAGGTGTTAAGGTACAAAAGGGAGAGGGACAAAAGACACTGAGTGATCTCTGAGCTCCCACCCCAAACCATTCTGGGATTCCCTGATTCTTTAACTGTAGATGACATTTATGTTCTTACAGCTTTTTTTCTCTGATATTTTTCTCCTTTTACAGACACAAACCTCACATTTTAACTCATGTTTTTCTCGAGCCATTTGGCACAGGCAGCCTCCATCCCTCTGGGGTGGCACAGCAGCACAGAAATGCAGCTAAAGAGTTTTTAATGCAAAATCAAAGCCTGGGGCTTCATTTATTTTGTTACCTATGTGCTCAAAGCCTTCATTTGGAAACATTGCTTTGCCCATTTGAAATCTGAGTGCGTAGGAGAAGTCATCCTTAAAAACAACACCAATGGTTTCCTCCTCCAAAAGTCCTTTTTCTTCCATTTTTGCCTCATTTTCCACTTCTTCGAGGATTATACCTGCCATTAGAATAAATAATTAATATTGAAAAAAAGAAAAAAATAAACCAGCACAGCTTGTCACAAATGCATTTTATGAAAAATCCTTTCCTCAGGATTTTTCCTCCTGAGAAGCTGAGAGGCCTCAGGAACAAAATGTAAACAATGGTTATCTGCTGCTGTGGAATGCAACAGGTGCATCTGGGATTGGTCTCATGTGGTTGTTTCTAATTAATGGCCAATCACAGTCAGCTGGCTTGGATTCTCTGTCTGAGACAGAAGCCTTTGTTATTCCTTCTTTCTTTTGTTATTCTTAGCCAGCCTTCTGATGAAATCCTTTCTTCTTTTCTTTTAGTGTAGTTTTAATATAATATATATAATAAAATAATATATATCATAAAATAATAATAATAAAAGGATTATTATTTATAATAATCATTTCAAGGATTATAATAAATAATAATCCTTTCAAGCCTTCTGATGAAATCCTTTCTTCTATTCTTTTAGTATAGTTTTAATGTAATATATATCATAAAATAATAAATCAGCCTTGTGAAACATGGAGTGAGATCCTTGTCTCTTTCCTCATCCTCAGACCCCTGTGAGCACCATCACACAGCTGTTATCTGAATATTCAGTCAGCAATGAAATTGGGCATCACCACCATTTTTTTCCCCTCAAAAATCACGTTCTATTTTTTTAGTATAGATTTAATAGAATATATATAAGAAAATAATAAATCAAGCCTTCTGAAACATGGAGTCAGATCCTCATCTCTTTCCTCACCCTCAGACCCCTGTGAGCACCATCACACAGCTGTTATCTGAATATTCAGTCAGCAATGAAATTGGGCATCACCACCATTTTTCCCCCCTCAAAAACCACAAGGGACAAATGCTCTTGTCCCTCCCTGCCACGAGGGTGGGCCAGGCCCCTGGAGCCCCTGCAGGAGCGTGGATTGAAGCGTTTTTACCCCTCAGTGATGGGCTGGAGGCCACCTTGGCCATGACGCTGCGGGTGCTGTTGGTGGCAGGGGTGAAGAGCAGGGTGACCCCCGAGGCGTTGAAGGCCGGCTCGTCCAGGCGCCCCAGCACCCTGTAGGGGAACTCCTGGGTGGGGTAGTACAGGATGAGCCCCGCAGAGTCCCTCAGGATGTACAGGAAAACCAGAGAGGCCACCCACTCCTGCAGGGGAGGAAGGAAGGGAGAGGAATGGCAGATTTGTCTCTACAAACCAGCTGTGGATGAAAGCAGCACTGGGAGGTGAATAAACAATGGGAAGGGCTCCACTGATTGATGAATGGAAAAGGATATTTGATTTTACAAATAAACTTTAGGTTTGTTGATAAATGATATTAGGTATTGAAAAATGAAAGAAACAATGGGGAAGAAAAACCTCTAAATTCCGTAAGAATTAAAAATGAAAAGGGAGGGTTGTACATTAGAGGGGGATCTCTGGTAGCAGGTGTTTTGGGAAGTCTGAACCTCTCAAGTACCTCAGAAATGGGGAAAGAGAGAAGGGAAATATGGCTGGGAAATAGGGGTAAAAAGGAGGCTGGTGCTCCAAAAATTGGAGAGACCCCAGGGGAATGCCCCATGGCCTCTGCCTTTATTGGAATAAAGTATTGTCTGCCTCCTCTTTCAATACAAACCTCTGATTTTTATGGGATAATTTTCCTGACAGAAGGAAGGAGGGAAAAGCAGAGGTGAGGGTGTCACTATAGGACACAACACAACATGGACATGCTGCTCTTTTCAAGGTAAAAGAGAGTTTTTAAAATTCCTGACTCCATCATTTATAGATTTCCGAAAGTGACAGTGGATTGGAGGGTGACACCTCTCCAATGACACTGGACAGACCAACAGTCCATCAAATTTCTCCTTCTCTCTAAAAGAATGCAAAACAATAAGTTATTTCCATAAAGTGTGTGAGATGGTTTGTTACAAGAATATAAACATCCAAAGGGTTAGAAAAACTTAAAAACTCAGGGTGACAATGAGGGGTAGCCCATGGTGAGCCCTGCAGAGTCCCTCAGGATGTACAGGAAAACCAGAGAGGCCACCCACTCCTGCAGGGGAGGAAGGAAGGGAGAGGAATGGCAGATTTGTCTCTACAAACCAGCTGTGGATGAAAGCAGCACTGGGAGGTGAATAAACAATGGGAAGGGCTCCACTGATTGATGAATGGAAAAGGATATTTGATTTTACAAATAAACTGTAGGTTTGTTGATAAATGATATTAGGTATTGAAAAATGAAAGAAACAATGAGGAAGAAAAACCTCTAAATTCCGTAAGAATTAAAAATGAAAAGGGAGGGTTGTACATTAGAGGGGAATCTCTGGTATCAGGTGTTTTGGGAAGTCTGAACCTCTCAAGTGCCCCAGCCAAAAGAAAGAAGGGAAACGTGGCTGGGAAATTGGGATAAACAGGAGGCTGCATCCTCCAAAAATTGGAGAGACCCCAGGGGAATGCCCCATGGCCTCAATCTTGATTGGAATAAAGCAAAAAGGACTCCTCTGTCTCCTTTTTGGACAGAAACCCCTGATTTTTATGGGATAATTTTCCTGACAGAAGGAGGGAGGGAAATGCAGAGATGAGGGGCAGTCCACGACTGGTCCTGCAGAGTCGTGCAGGATGTAGAGGAAAACCAGAGAGGCCCCCATTCCTGCAGGGAAGGGAGGGAAGAAGGAAGGAAATGCAGAGCTGAGGGGCACCCAGGGAAGTGCTGCTGCCTTAGGATTTAGCTTTTATGGTTTTCAGACACACTGTTTTAGGGTATCGCTCTAAAACTGCACAGCTGCTGTTCTCCCCTTTTATCCAGACAAAAAATTCCTCTCCAGGCCTGGGAATCAAGGACACCTCACTGCCTCAGGCCTGGGGAGATGGAAACAACAGTTAATTAGGAGTAAATGACTTCATTAGCTGAAGCTGTAATTGGAGGATTAACCCCTGATATGTGAATGGACCAAATTTATAATTGTCTGAAAAACTCGTGCCATTGTCCATCTTGGGTGTGCCCCTCAGATTCTTCTGGCTGCCCAAGGTGTATTTACTGAAGGCCTGCAATAAATACTCACTTATATAAATACTTATTTATATACATAAGTATATTTCTATTTATATATATATATAAGTATATATATTTATATAAGTATATTTCTATTTATATATATACTTCTTTATTTATATAAGTGAGTATAAATACTCACTTATATGAATCCCAAGGTGTATTTACTGAAGGCCTGCAATAAATACTCACTTATATAAATACTTATTTATAGATAGAAGTATATTTCTATTTATATATATATAAGTATATATATATATTTATATATATATAAGTATATTTATATTTATATATATACTTATTTATATAAGTGAGTATAAATACTCACTTAAATAAATCCCAAGGTGTATTTACTGAAGGCCTGCAATAAATACTCACTTATATAAATACTTATTTATATATATAAGTATATTTATATTTATATATATATATGTATATATATATTTATATATATATAAGTATATATATATTTATATATATACTGATTTATTTATATAAGTGAGTATAAATACTCACTTATATAAATCCCAAGGTGTATTTACTGAAGGCCTGCAATAAATGCTCACTGCAATAATTCCCTTAATCTTGCCTCTGTTTTTGGCAGCCACTCTGAGGCATTGGGGAGGTTCCTGCAGGACCCTTCTAACCCAGCTCTGACCCCCCTGCCCAGCCCTTCCCCTGTGCAGGAGGCAGAGCTGCTCCACAGGTGTGATGGGTTTCCATCCCAGTAAGGTCTCAGATGGAAAACATGTTTTGTTAGTCCCAGAGCCAGCGAGGTCTGTGGATAATTTGACACTGGAGCCATGAATTGGACATTGTGTTCCTGTGCACAGGGCAGGATCAACAAGCAGAAGGCAGCAGCCAGCTCTGTCACGAGGCAGATCTGCAGTGTCACAGGAAGAAGGAACTGCTGACATTTCCCAGGGAACCGCAGCTGAGCCTTCTCACATCCCCTCACACACAAACAATGCAACGTGAAAACACTTGGTAGTAGAAATCCTGATTTCCCTTCGGAGGAACTGACACTTGCCTGGAAACTTTTTGTCTTCATCCTCCACACCAGGAGGATATTTTTCCACAGGAGAGCACAGGTTTGCTGAAATATTTGCGAGGCTTTCTTGGACGCCCCCTGCATTTTTCCAGCTAAGATGGGAGAGAAAATGATGTGATTTAGAACAAAACAGGTCACTGGGAGTTAAAGAGCACTTCAGAGGAAGCCAGCAACATGCCAAGGGAGAAAACATTGTCTCCTTAACTTTGGACAACTAAAATGGAAAGGAAATAGGCCAAGATCATGCAAGGGAGCAGAGAGCTGGGCTGGACTCTGAGCTGCCTCTTCCACAGGCACAGGTTCATCCTTCCTCATCCCTCCCCATCCAGGTTCATCCTTCCTCATCCCAAATTCATCCTTCCCCATCCAGGTTCATCCTTCCTCATCCCAAATTCATCCTTCCTCATCCAGGTTCATCCTTCCTCATCCAGGTTTATCCTTCCTCACTCAAACTCATCATTTCTCACCCAAATTCATCCTTCCCCATCCAGGTTCATCCTTTCTCATCCCAAATCCATCCTTCCTCATTCAGACTCATCCTTCCTCATCAAAATTCGTCCTTCCTCACCCAAATTAAACCTACCTCACCCAAATTCATCCTTCCTCATCCAGGTTCATCCTTCCTCACCCAAACTCATCCTTCCTCATCCAGACCCATCCTTCCTCATCCAAATTTATCCTTCCTCATCCAGGTTCATCCTTCCTCATCAAAATTTGTCCTTCCTCACCCAAATTCATCCTTCCTCATCCCAAATTAATCCTTCCTCATCCAGGTTCATCCTTCCTTATCCAAATTCATCCTTCCTCATCCAGGTTCATTGTTCCTTATCCAGACTCATGCTTCCTCACCCAAATTCATTCTTCCTCACCCCAAATTCATCCTTCCTCATTCACATTCATCCTTCCTCACCTAAACTCTTCCTTTCTCACCCAAATTCATCCTTCCTCATCCAGGTTCATCCTTCCTCATCCAGATTCATCCTTCCTCATCCCAAATTCATTCTTTCTCACCCAGATTCATCCTTCCTCACCCAGGTTCATCCTTCCTCTTCCCCAAGAGGCTCTGTGGAACAGACAGCCGCTCACTTTCCACGTTTCACTGCAGGAAGTGAATTTGTGTCTGGCCTCAGAGATGTGGTTTGCAGGCAGAGCACTGCTCACGTGCCCTGGGTTCTGAACCAGACCCTGAAGCACGTTACAAACACTGGGCAGATGCTAAAAATAACCCAAAACAGAGGCTGCCACTGCCTGCCTTCACCAGGCTGCTAAGAGACCAGATTGTTCTGTTTTCACCCAGATATTAAGGAACTTTAATGCAGATTAGAACGCCCATGTGCTCCTCAATATCCTCCCAAATGCTGAGCAGGGAGTGTTTCTTTGGCATATTTATTTCAGCTCCAGATTTAATCCCATGGCCAAGCAGCAGGAACAGAAGCAAGTTCAGAGTGATGGGTTTCAGCCCCTTCCCAGGGCAGCAGGGCAGGGAACCTCCCAGCATGTTTTCATGGTTTAATCCTTTCAAATGGCTGAAACCCAAAATCATAAAAACCCAAAATCAAAGCAACCTCAAAGGCAGAGTCTCCATTCCCCTTGGACAGCATTCCTGATTTCATGGACTGGGCAGCTGGAGTTAATAAAGGGTTCCACTGCTCTGTTCCCTTCACTGCTTGTTTTTTGGAATAATTAAATATTTGTGTATTGCAGGGGCAAGGGATCCAGGCTCTGTGTTATCACAAGGCTTTCCTTATCTTATTTTATCTCTCTTTCCCTTCCCAAACCTCCTCCCACGATTCCTCCCTGCTGCCTGCACTGAAGATTAAAGGTAAATAGGAAGAGATTTCTAGGAACTGTCACTTTTTTTTCTCCTTTTCTTTTCTTTTTTGTTTTTTTTTTTGCTCAGGTCTGGGTTTCAGTCATGAGCTGAAAGCAGCAGCTCAGCCCAGGATGTTTGGGTAGTAAACAAAGTGTGGTGGTGTTTGGGTAACAAGGAAAACATGAAAACACGATGGTCTTTAAAGGATGCACGGAATCTCTGCGGTCACAACAAACAGTTTGAAAATGATGGAGCAAATCTAAAACGTTTTAGAACATTTTAACCAAGTTTCTAGCAGTTTTAATTTGCTTTTTGCCCGTGGAGCAAGGAGCAAATCCCACTGGGAGCCAAATATGAAGCCAGGAATTCAAACAAGTGATGCTGCCTACAAAGGCTGTGGAATTTAACTTTCAGTCAGAAACCTCATAAATATTAGCTGTTATTAACTTTAAATCAGGTATCTAATGAATCTATTAAATAATTATCAAAAAGATAAAAAATACAGCCATGAGAGAATCCTCTGTGTGGCCTGAGGCTCAAAACCTCAGATGCAGAAGGCAAAATAAACACATCAGAAACTGGAGGGAGGGATGTTTGGGAAACTTTAATCCTGTTAAGAGCATCACTTGTAAAGCTGGATGTCTCCAGGGGCTCATTAAGTGCATCCAAACTTCCTGCTCTCCAGGAACTCCCTGCCAAGGTGTTGCAATAACTTTTCCTGGATCCTGTGTGCAGCTCTGCTCCACCAGAAGCTGTCCCAGGAAGGCACATCCCACATAATCCCTTTATTTACTATCTCAGGGAATTCCCCTTTGGCACCTCTTTACACTGTTTTGCTGTATAAATTTCACTTTTTGAGGTCTGTTTGAAGATGTCTTGCTCATTGGACTGGGAGAATTTTAAAGGTTTTTTCCAACCCAAAGCATTCCTGGATTTTATGATTTTATTTCCTAAAATCAAGCTGCTCTTCAGGAGCTCTGGCAGGAACCTCTCAATTTTGAGTTCAAAGGGAGAAATCCATGGTGCATCTCACACTCCCCAGAGGATCCAGTGGCTTTCCCAGAGCCAAGGATGAATCCCTGCACGTGGAGAGCACAGAGCTCTTCCCATCCCCTCCTCTTTGCCAGTTCTTGCAGTTTTTTGTGTTTGCCTCTGATAAATCCTAGGCAGATTTGCACTGACTCCACTCCCACTCACACTGGAACAGGTTGTTTTTTCCTCCTCTCAACTTGAAAATAACAACTCTAAGCCTGTCTTTAATCAAAGCCCAACACTTCAGCTCATACAGAGAAGTGAAAATCTGGGGTTTTGTATTTTTAGATGCCTTTAGTGGCAGCAGGGCAGCAGGAGGAGGAGAGCAAAGGGAGGGATCATCACCCAGTGCTCAACCTGCAGCCACAGGGAGAACCAAAACCCACACACCCCCAGAAAAGCTGAATATTTTTGCCCCTCCTCCTGTAAAATATTTAGTTGTGAACTTGTAGTCCACCAGAAAACAGAGCTGGAAGGAAGCATCATGAAGCACTAATTAGGAAAAACTCATCATCCCCTCACGAAACCTCAAACCCCGCATGGAGAATTTTTCTATTTCTACTTCTAAATTAATTTTCCCCTTGAAAAAAAGAAGAGATCTCTCTTTGCTTACCTGCTGGTGTGTTTTCCATGGGGTCTGCTGCAGCTCTGGGGTGTTGAGGCTGCTGGTCCTTTTTCAGCCCCAGGGAGGCTCAGCCCGGTGGCCTTGCCCCTCTCCAGGCTGACGTCACCCAGGCAAACCCTCCCCAAACTTCTGCAGGAATGATCCAAACCCTCCCCAAACTTCTGCAGGGATGATCCAAACCCTCCCCAAACTTCTGCAGGGATGATCCAAACCCTCCCCAAACTTCTGCAAGGATGATCCAAACCCTCCCAAAACTTCTGCAGGGATGATCCAAACCCTCCCCAAACTTCTGCAGGGATGATCCAAACCCTCCCAAAACTTCTGCAGGGATGATCCAAACCCTCCCCAAACTTCTGCAGGGATGATCCAAACCCTCCCCAAACTTCTGCAGGGATGATCCAAACCCTCCCAAAAACTTCTGCAGGGATGATCCAAACCCTCCCCAAACTTCTGCAGGGACGATCCAAACCCTCCCCAAACTTCTGCAGGGATGATCCAAACCCTCCCAAAACTTCTGTCAGGGATGATCCAAACCCTCCCCAAACTTCTGCAGGGATGATCCAAACCCTCCCAAAACTTCTGCAGGGATGATCCAAACCCTCCCCAAACTGCTGCAGGGATGATCCAAACCCTCCCCAAACTTCTGCAGGAATGATCCAAACCCTCCCAAAACTTCTGCAGGGATGATCCAAACCCTCCCCAAACTTCTGTCAGGGATGACCCAGCCTTGGAACAGCACCTACAAGCAGCTGGCCCCGAGCCTGGGCGTGTTTACAGCACGCTTTGGAGGGCTGCACTCAACCCTTGCAGATTTTCCCAGTGGGCAGCAGAGCTGGGGTGGCCTGGGATGGGGTGAACTATCACTCCCTGAGAGGTGGCAAAATTTTTATATAATTATATAAATATATAAAAATATATAAATATATAAAAATATAAATATATACAAAAATATATATATTTATATATTTTATATATAAATAATTATTATATAATTATATATTATATATATAAATTATATATATTATGTATAAATATAAATTATATATATAATTATGTATATAATTTATATATAAAATACATGGCAAAAACGTATATAATTTATATAAAAATTTTATAGAAATTAATAATAATAACAAAAATTAAAATAAAAAATTAATGAAAAATGAAAAATTATATTTTAATATCTGCTGATATTTTTTCTGACCAGTTAAATACCCCAAGCAGATGCTCCAGAGGATTTCTGAGAAGGGGACTCAGGGGGTCTCCAGCCCAGTTTCTCCAGAGGGAAAACTCAGCTGCCTTGTCCTCATTGTGCCCAGAGCCTGGCTCAGCAAATGCTCCTTCCTCTGCTCCCCAGCACCATCGGGGTTTTCAGTTCTTCTTTCTCCTTTCTCTGCTGTTTTGAGCGGTTTTTTCCCAATTTCCACTCCTTTTAATTGCTTTTCCAGCAGCTGCCGCACAGCTGGAAGCAGGATGGAGCGTGTTGGGAGTTTAAAAACAAACCATCCTTCAGGTGGCTCTGCATTCAGCACAGGGAGGTGAGGAAAGCAGAGCAGCCAAGGAACCCAAAGGAGCTGGGAGGGTGCACAGCAAAATTCAACGAGTTAAATGAATTTCACTGTCCTGGAACCTCCACGGCTCCAGGATTGTGCAGAGCAGCCTCAAACCACAGAGTTGTTGCTTAACAAAAGGCTGGGGCTCTGCTGTCTGCATTCAGGGCAGGGAGGTGAGGAAAGCAGAGCAGCCAAGGAACCCAAAGGAGCTGGGAGGGTGCACGGCCATGGCAAAATTCAACGAGTTAAATGAATTTCACTGTCCTGGAACCTCCACGGCTCCAGGATTGTGCAGAGCAGCCTCAAACCACAGAGTTGTTGCTTAACAAAAGGCTGGGGCTCTGCTGCAGCTGCTGATTTGCTCATTTTCAAGGCATGAGCTCATTTAGGAGAGGAGCAGAAGCGTTTTCCGGCATCCCTCGGTGTTGGGCAACAGGGGAGCACCAGGCAAAGCTGCTCGTGACTGCAGAAACCATCCGAGCGCACCTCACCAAAAACGGCATTTCCTGACCAAAACCTGCCTCAGGGTGGGACCCAGCCCTGCCCCGGCTGCACATTTGCTACGGAAAAGGATTTGCACAGAAAAATGGCACCGGAACCAAGGGCTCCCCATCCTGCTCCTGGCCCTGCTGCTGAAGTGGGCCCCAACCCCTCAAGGCTTCAGATATTAAAATATCTGCTGATATTAATATTAATAATTATTAATTTTTATTAAAATTAGTAAAAAAATTAATAAAATTATATAATCTATAGATAAAATTTATAAAAATAATAATAATAAATTAATATAAATATATTAAATTTTAAATAAAATTATATTAAAATATCTTCGGATTTTAATATTAAGAATTATTAATTTTTATTAAAATTAATAAAAAATAATAAAAATAATATAATTTATATACAAATTTAAAAAATAATATAAAAATGAAAATAAAAATAAATTAAATTTAAAGAAAATTATATTAAATTATCTGCAGATATTATTATTAGCAATTATAATTTATACTTATAAATATATATAATATATAAAATATATATATTATATATATAATTTATATTATATAAAATTTAATAATTTTAATAAAGATTTCTATAACTTATATATTAAAATGTATAAATATTAATAATAAATAATTATAAAATAATAACAATAAAAATATATTTAAAAATTTAAAATAAAATATTAAAATATCTGCAGATATTCATATTAATAAATATTTATTATTTAAATTAATAAAAAGTAATAATAATTTTAATAAACAATTATATAATTTATATATAAAATTTATAAAAATTAATGCTAAAATAAGAACGAAAAATGATAAAAATTAAAATATATTAGAAATTTAAAAAATAAAATTATTTTTTAATAACTGTTGATATCTTTTCTGATTAATTAAATCCCGCAAGCAGATGCTCAGGAGGATTTCTGAGAAGGAGACTCAGGACCAGCCCTTGTATCTGTCTGGGAAGGGAGCCAGGCCCTCCCAGGGGGATATGCCAAGCAAAGGGAAAAGGAACAGCAAGAGCTCTGGGAAGCCCTCAGCAAAGGGAAATTCAGCATGGTAAATCAGGGACTTTCTGGACATCTCTTAAAAGAAGCATTATAAGGGAACGAATTAATTGTACAGTTAAAAAAAATAAAAATGCATGGCACGCTGCCCTTCCACACCAGCAGAAACAAAGGAGTATGAACTGCTGGGAACTGTCCCCAAGGTCAGATTAAACTTCTCTGGGGTTATTTCCTCTCCCCTGAGGAGCTCAGGGAGCACAAACTCCTTTTATTTTGCTGCACCGTTCACTGGGCCATGAGGCTGGAGGTGACCAAAACTCCTGTGCCTCAGCAGGGTCTGGCCAGGAGCTGGCAGTGCCCTCCAGCCCTGCAGAGCATCCCTCATGTCCCACCTTTGTCACAGACATCCTTCATGTCCCACCTTTGTCACAGACACCTTTTATGAAAAATCCTTTCCTCCTGGGAAGCTGAGAGGCCTCAGGAACAAAATGTAAACATTGGTTATCTGCTGCTGTGGAATGCAACAGGTGCATCTGGGATTGGTCTCATGTGATTGTTTCTAATTAATGGCCAGTCACAGTCAGCTGGATCAGACAGAGAGTCCGACCCACAAACCTTTGTTATCATTCCTTCCTATTATATTCTTAGCCAGACTTCTGATGAAATCCTTTCTTCTACTCTTTTAGTATAGTTTTAATGTAATATATATATATTATAAAATAATAAATCAGCCTTCTGAAACATGGAGTCAGATCCTCATCTCTTCCCTCATCCAGGAACCCCTGTGAGCACCATCACACCCCTCCAGCCAAACCTCCCCATTCCTCTGCCCCTCGCCCCAGGGCCACCCAGTGAACTCACCTTGGGCACAGCTCCAAGCACAAAAAGGAATGGTTTTATTTCAGCTGGGGTTGATTTCCCAGTGGCTGGAGGGGATTCAGCCCTGCAGATGGACAGTGGGCCATGCCAGGAGCACACAGCTGCCAGGGGGTCACTGCTAGCCCAGAGCTGGGCAGGCAGATCCCAGTGCTGAAACGCTGCAAAATTCCCCCCAAATTCGGGTTAAAACATGTAAATACTGCAGCCTGAGAGCCCTGGCCATGCCCACAGCCCCCCATGCTCTGCCTGAGCCCAACCACCTGAAACTGGTGCACCCCAAAACCAGCCCAGGCTTTGAGAACCATCCCCATTTCCAACACAGCGAAACAACCAAGAGTTTAACAACCCAATCCATCTTTATTTTGGAAGTACTTCCAGCTGGGAAAGGAAAACCCTCACCTTTACAAGTACAGCCAAGTGCTGAAAGAAAGGCAAGTGTGTAAAAGGAGCTGCAGCAGGAGGAGTGTCCCACATGTGTCACCTTCAGGCTGACACCCTCTGCTTCTGCTGCCAGGGCTCTGCGTGTTGGCCGTGCCAGAAATCTCATTTGCTGAACACAGATACTCTTAAATAAGAACATTTCTTGGGAACCCAAACGAAACCAGACACCTGAAACTCTCCATAGAAAAACACAACCTTGTCACAACAGCACCAAGTGAAGGTGTTCTCCAAGCTTTGGATCCATCACAACAACCCTGCAAGGCAGCTCCAACCAGCTCACCTGGGAATGGGGACCCAAACTGGCTGGATTTACCCCAAATCCCCCCAAATCCAGTTTATCTCTGGGAGCACAGGCTGGGTGTGTGGATGGATGGCATTTGGAATGGCACTGATAACAGCTGAACAAAAGCTTCCAATGCCAGGAACAAATCTGCTGCTCCCAGGGCATTCCCTGGTTTAATTTTGCCTGCTTTTTCCCTGTTCTGGCAATTACAGACATCTTAGAAACACTTCTGACATGAGGACAGTGATGTTTTGGGGTGGAATTTTGCCCCATTTCAACACATGATGTCACCAGGCCAAACAGATCCCACCCAAAGAGGGAATTAAACAATTGAGCCAAATTTTCTTTTATTTCTAGAGCTGCACAAAAACCAGTGCCACCATCCACTGGGCTCCTCCAAGATAAACAACAGCACCAAACTGAGCTCATCTGGCTTCTAACCCAAAGTTTTCCCATCTGAAATGTGAGGAAATATGGAAATATCTGAAACAGACAGCACAGAACGATTTTACAGACTATTAACTCCAAGTGAAAGAATACATTCAAGGCAGACACCAAAGCTGCTCACAGGTCACACTAATTCCCTAAATCCAGGTGACAAAATTGTGCTGGATTGATGGGCAGGTGACACTTGGCTGAAACACCACTGGCAAAAAGACACCAAAGAAATGTGGGATTTGGGAAAAATGCACTCAACTTGTGTACACACCTGCATGGGGAAGTGCCAAGAGAATTCTGAGTCCCAAATTGCTCCAAATAAAGGCAAAAGCTCAGAGCTCCCAGCCAGCAGCAGGGCTGGGGCTAAATAAATGCAACACCTGAATTTGGGGTTTTTTGGTTCTTTTCTGACAAGTTTCACCCCTGTCAGGCAGTGCTGGAGCTGCAGTTTGCTTTAATCCTTTGAATCCCTCATTTCCAGGGCTGTGCTTCCCTGGGATGTTCAGGGCTTGGGCTCAAATTTTAACTACAAACCCAAAGTTGTGCATTTCTGTGCAACCTATGGGTACAAAAGAGGAAGTGAAATTCTGCATAAGGAGTTCACATTTCCCTATGTAAGAAACTGATGGAAACAGATTTTGGCTGAACACACTGATAAACCATTATCAGACACATCACACACATTATTGCCTGATAATTACAAACAGCTGGGACACACAACTTGAAATTTACCCATTTTTT
The DNA here is from genome assembly GCA_009764595.1 of Geothlypis trichas. NCBI lineage: Eukaryota > Metazoa > Chordata > Aves > Passeriformes > Parulidae > Geothlypis > Geothlypis trichas. Next base: position 1,153,882 of record CM019919.1, on the reverse strand, counting down.
TGAGTTTTCTCAAGAAAAACCAAGGTCTTTTCTAACTTTAAAGTGAAGATACATATATGATATGACTTATGAAGCCAATGTCTCAACAGAAACACATCTCTGTATCTGTTCATTGCAGAGCAAAATGAACTGGGAGCAATCTTTAATTTCCCCTTATAAAACTAAAAAAAAAAGTGATGATAGCTTTGCGTAGAAAAAACCAAAAAAATAATATATTTTCAACACACATCTGTCATATCTCAGGCTAAAGGACCACATATTCTACTCTTTTTAGTGCTTCTATGCAAACCAAAGGCACCTTTCTCAGGGGTGAGGCTGTGAACTGGGACCCTTTTATTTGGGCTTTTACAAAGGGAGTGACAAAATGGGTGACAAAATGGGCCCTGTGTTACTGACTGCCACCACAACAACGAGGGACTGGGGAGCACTGGAGCTGAGGAATGCACTGGCAAGGAAAATGCAACATCTCCAAAGCCCTGTGTGTGAGAGCAGCAGGCAGGGCACACCTTGTGCCAGCCAGGGCAGCAATCAGACTGCTCTGAATGGAGACAGGGCACAGGCACACCACTCTGCCCACCCTCTCTGAATGGAGACAGGGCACAGCCACACCACTCTGCCCACCCTCTCTGAATGGAGACAGGGCACAGCCACACCACTCTGCCCACCTTCTGTGCCCCCCAGCACACACCCCAGTGGCACCCACAGCTGCCAGCCTGCAGGGCAGGGGGCTGGCAGTGCCAGGTTTGAGCTGCAGGTGAACACTCTCAGGCTGAGCTGGCTGTGCAGGTCAGGACCCTCCCTGCAGAAGGACAGGGACTCTGCTGAGGTTTTTCCCCCTCTCTCTTCCAAGCAGGTGCATCTTCAAAGCAGAAGCAGGGGTGGCTGGGCTGGTGAGGAGCAGGGATGGGTGTGCAGGATGGGCACAGAGCCCAGGATGGGCACTGCAGCCCCTGCAAACCCCCGGGGCAGGATGCTCCAGCAGAGGCTGGCCCTGCTCAGACACTGAAGGACAGCCCAGCCTGCTGCCAGCACAGCCAGGGAGGGCAGCTGGGAGCTCCTGTTGCCACCAGCTCTGGGAGATGCTGTGGCAGTGCCCTCCTGCCCAGCAGTGCCAGGGGAGGGGAGCTGGGAGCTCCTGCTCCCACAAGCTCCAGGAGATGCTGTGGCAGTGCCCTCTGCCCAGAAGAGCGAGGGAGGGCGGCTGGGAGCTCCTGCTCCAGCCACCAGCTCCAGGAGATGCTGTGGCAGTGCCCTCTGCCCAGGACAGCCAGGGGAAGGCAGCTGGGAGCTCCTGCTCCCAACAGCTCCAGGAGATGCTGTGGCAGTGCCCTCTGCCCAGGACAGCCAGGGAAGGCAGCTGGGAGCTCCAGCTCCAGAAGATGCTGAGGCAGTGCCCTCCTGCCCAGAACAGCCAGGGGAGGACAGCTGGGAGCTCCTGTTGCCACCAGCTCCAGGAGATGCTGAGGCAGTGCCCTCCTGCTCAGCCCAGCCCAGGAGCAGCGAGGGGAGGAGGATTTGGGGTCAGCACTGGGATGCTCACAGCTCCTATTCCAAGGCCAGGATGGTGGCACAGGCTTAGGGCTCCCAAAGCCAGCTGTCCTTGCCCAGCCCAGCTCCAGGAGCACAGGGAGGGTTGGTGCTGGCACCCACAGGAGCACGAGGGGCTCAGAAAATCACTCTGTCCTCCTGTGTCCTCTCCCACCACAGGCTGCTGTTCAGGGTGCCAAAGCTGCTGTCCTCCTCCTCCTGCTCTTTAGCCAGCTCCACAAACACCTGGAAAACACAGAGAAGGAAGTGAATTTTCAGTTAGAAAACGAATAAATATTAGATATTATTAACAACTTTGAATTAGGTATCTAATTAATCTATTAAATAATTATCAAAATGTAAAAATGCAGCCAAGAAAACCCCATGCTCCTTGTAAGAGGTTCCTTGGTCACAAATACAACTCATGCTAAAATCCTGATGAGTATTCAATGTATTGCTTCATCTCTGAGTAAGACATTTTTAGTATTTTGAGGTTTTTCTCCTTACTCCTACCCTCCTACCTCTTTTCTTCAATGAAAGGGAAGTTCAGCACTGAAGGACATTAATTGTCAGCAATAATGAATCCACAATAAGCAATTACAAGTCTCAGCTTGACCCTCCTTCCAGCTACAACCAGCAAATGTCTGTTCTTGGAATAAATCAGAGCAGCTTTTCCACTAATGCCACACATTTGCTTTCTTCCAGTCACTGCAGTTGGCATCTTATTTTTAGAGGGGAAAACGGGAATAAAGAGGAGCTGGAGAGCTGGCAGATGTGATTCATTTTGCAAAAAGGGAATTGAGTTTCCCAAAAATGCCCCAACAGGCATCAGCAAAGCAGCCCCAGTGGTCTGAGAGCAGAGTTTGGGGGATGAGCTGCCTGCACAGGGTCCATCATTGTGAGATCATGGAATGTCCTGGATGGAAGGAACCTTAAAGATCATCACACCCCATCCCTATCATGGGCAGGGACACCTGGAACTGTCCCAGGGTGCTCCAAGCCCTTCCAGCCTGGCCTTGGACACTTCCAGGGGTCCAAGGAGGGATTCCTTCCAAATATCCCACCCACCCCTGCCCTCTGACACCTTCCCCTGGCAGGGTTTACACTCAGAAACCAGAATTCTACACACCTGTTCCAGTGTTGCTTGGGAAAAGCTGTAGTCCTCGATGTTGAAGGCGTGTTTTACTGGGGAAAGAATCAGTGAGAGCAGATTTAGGGACACTGCACTTACTCTTGATTTCCCAAGAAACAGGGTTGGGGACAAACATCAATAAAGGAAAATTAAGTTTAATAAGTTTGGAACAGAAATGGACATCACATGGCAGAAGTGTCAGTGATGGGAGACAAAAGGATTTGTGTGTGTGGTGTATGGCAGGTGCCTCATTACCTTCCTCCAGCTTGGAAAAAGAATGTGAAAGTGACTGTACATCTTCTTTAGGAATTTTATATGCCAAGATGGAAGCAAAACTGCAACAAAGAAGCAAAACAAATTTAGCTTCAAGCAAAATCACTCCAAGTACAAATATTAATTCCCCATGGAATGGATTTGAACTGCTTTCCTGAAGGTTACTGCAGGAATTCTGACTGTCATGATCACACAGGAGAAGGGCACTGATGCAGCTCCAGGTGCATCAGCTCAGGATTGTATTTGCAGAGGATTGTATTTGCAGAGGATTGTATTTGCAGAGGATTGTATTTGCAGAGGATTGTATTTGCAGAGGATTGTATTTGCAGAGGATTGTATTTGCAGGGACCCTTGTGGCAGAGAGGAATGATGAATCTGACTCCACGTGCTCAGAAGACTAATTTCTTATTTTATAAAACTATATTATAATAAAGAATATTAAATTTGTAACTGAGACATGACTGTAAAAGCTGTTTCAATTTTGTTAGGCCACCTGTTGCAGGGGCCAGTTTATTCATCAGTATCTCTGAATCAATTCCATTTAAAACTCCCAATCTTGTCCCTAATATCCCAGTTAGATCCTTTCTTATTCTGCTCCTGAGCTATACCTGTCTTTGTAACCACCTTGTCCAGCCCTCAAAGGATGTTCTTAGGAAAGAGGAGCAGGCTGGTTGGATTTTTGAGATGTTAATTTGCATTAGCAACTCAACAGGTTTGAGAGACCATTCTGGATTGAACAACAGTTCAATTGTTGTTCACAGTTCACCCACATTTTGTTGTTGTTGTTGTTCACCCACATTTTTCACTAGTAGGGGCCTATTTTGTACACTTCAGGTTCAAGTTTGGGTTGAGTCTGAAATATTTGAGTCTTAGTGTGGGTTGTATAAGGTCTTGCTGTTGTAAAAAGTGCAGTGTTTATTTTAAATTTAAATGAGAGCCTGATAGCATCTTGAGCCCAAAGGTAAGTAATTTCTACAGGCTGTAGCAAGGTGAAATTACACAGTCTGACTCACTTAGGCTATCACAAACTTCCTGGTTACAAATATACTAAACTATACTAAAGAATACAGTATAGTTTCTGTATACTATATATATATTCTGTATAGTTTCTAAAGTATAAAGAAATTCAGAAGGGATACAGACAGAATGCTAAAAACATAATAATGAAAACTCCTGACTCTCTCCAGAGTCCTGACACAGCTTGGCCCTGATTGGCCAAAGAGTGAAAACAACTCCCAGCAGAATCCAATGAAACAATCACCTGTGGGTAAACAATTTCCAAACACATTCCACATGAGCACAACACAGGAGAAGCAAATGAGATCAGAATTGTTTTCCTTTTCTCTGAGGCTCCTCAGCTGCCCAGGAGAAAACCCTGGGTGAAGGGATTTTGTCAGAGAACATGAATGCCACAGCTGAGACCACCCAAGACTGTTCTAAGCTCATGCTCCTCCACTCAGATTCAACCTTTTCTACTCTGCTTTCTCATGGCAGGTTTGCTTCCTGGAGCTCCCAGAGCCCTGAGGGTTTGGATTTCAGCAGAGCTGGGCACATCCTGGAAGTCTGCATCATGCAGCCTTCCTGAAACCCCAACTGCAGCCTGGGAGCTGCTCTGCCCTGCACAGGGAACTCTCCCCTCCCTCCCTCCCATCTCCCACATCTGAGGAAGGATCTCAATCCCAATCCCTCAGGATCACACTGCTCTGGATGCCTGCAGTGCCCTTGGTGCTGTCTCTGCAGCCACTGAGCCAAACTCGGAGCTGCTGGTGGAACAGCAGCCAGCCCACCCTGCAACGAGACCCCCAGAGACCTCAGGCATTTCCAGGTAAGGGCAGAGAGTCAGGAACTCGGGTTTCAGCCCTTTCCCAGGGGCCCTGACTCAGGAGGAAGCTGTCAGGCAACAGCTATGCAGAAATCCAGTTTTGCTTCCTCTGTGCCAAACATCTGTGTGGGCTCCGGGCCCCCGCCCTGCCAGCCCGGGCTCTGCTGCCTTCCAGATCCCTTCCCTTTTTTATTCCTCGTTTTTTTTAAGCTGTGTGTCAATATTTACATTCCTTCCCCGGTGCCAAGGAGCTGCTGTGCAATCAGAGGGTTTGATTAATTTGATTATTATCAATATTTTCTGTGTGTCTGTCAAACCTCACCTCTCCTGGCGGATGGCGTTGGGGAAGATGTGCAAAATCTGGCTCTGCAGATACTCCACCTGCTGCACATCTGCTGTTTCCCTTAATTTCATTTCCAAGAAGTATCCTCTGCCAAATTTGCTCTTCAGGTGTTGGACAGTACCTATACACCTATAAATAACAGGCAGAAAACACAAGAACAGCCTAACCTCACACAGATCCTTTTTGCTGGGAAGGATTCATTTAAGGTACCAAATTTAAGGCACCAAATTTATCTGTATTTTCAGAGGAATAGATCAGCACAGCTGGCTGTGCCCCCTGCCCCAGGGGGATCTGGGGGTACCTGAGCTGCCCTGACACCAGGATGGCCACACGGTCACAGACAGCATCTGCCTCCTCCATGTAGTGCGTGGTCAGGATTGCTGCTCTCTCCTTGTTCTTAAAGGCTGCTCGGATCGCCCGCCTGCAAAACACAACCCAAACCACCCCTGGGCAAAAACATCTGCAGGGAACAGCAAATCCTGCCTCAGTAACCCTCACAATCCTCTATTTATGGATTAATGCTACTCCCACAGCAACAATTCACACCTGAGTTTTCTAAAGACAGCTCAAATTTGCATTCCTGATATTAATTTAAGGATTTGTTTCGACCTTCAAGAATTTGTTATTCCCAAGTTGCTCTGGCACACAGGTTGGGCTGATGCTCCCCTTCTTGTGAGACCCCACCTGCAGTCCTGTGTCCAGCCCTGGGGCTGCTGGAGAGAGCCCAGAGGAGGTCATGGAGATGCTCCAAGAGCGGGAGCCCTTCTGCTATGGACACAGGCTGAGAGTTGGGGATGTTCATCCAAACACAAGCTCTGGGGAGACCTCAGAGCCCCTCCCAGGGCCTAAAGTGGCTCCAGGAGAGCTGGAGGGACAAGGGATGGAGGGACAGGACACAGGGAATGGCTTCCAAAGGGCAGGGATGGATGGGATATTAAGCAGAAATTATTCTGCTTTAGTGAAAGATATCCCTGCCCATGATAGCAGGGTGGAACCAGATCATCTTCATGGACCCTTCCAGCCCAGCGAGTTATCCCCTGTCTGTGGCTCCCAGGGAGGGATAACCCAGCAGGGATAACTGTCCCCAGAGCAGGCTGGTGCCCTGGGGCCACAGCACTCACCACATGTGCTGCTTGGCCTTGGGATCCATCCCCGTGGAGGGTTTGTCCAGGGGGGTGGAACTGGATCATCCTCATGGACCCTTCCAGCCCAGCCCAGTGAGTTATCCCCTGTCTGTGGTTCCCAGGGAGGGATAACCCAGCAGGGATAACTGTCCCCAGAGCAGGCTGGTGCCCTGGAGCCACAGCACTCACCACATGTGCTGCTTGGCCTTGGGGTCCATCCCCGTGGAGGGCTCGTCCAGCAGCGTCACCCGCGGGTTGCCCAACATGCTGAGGGCAAAGCAGAGCTGGGGGAAGGCAGAGGGGCAGGGTGAGCACAGGGAGGGTGCTGGGGACCCCCAGAGGAACCCAGAGCCCCCCTCACCTTGCGTTTCAGCCCCATGCCCAACTTCTTTGTTGTCTTCTGCAGGTGGTCCGTTAGATCCAGCACGTCGGCGATGCTGGGGAGGGAAGGACCAGGTGGGAAAGGTTGGGAGGGGAAGGGTTTGGCTTCCCCATCACCAGAGAATGCAAAACAGCTCCTTTGGAAGAGCTCAGCTGCAAATATTTGTGTATCAAGTATTAAAAAAAGCAGAGCAAAAAGCAGAATTGGAGATTCCATACAAAGCCACGTGTCCTGGAGGAGCCTTGGTGACAACAGAAACAGCTCCAAGCTCAGGGCTCCCCATCCCTGCAGCTTCTACAAAGATCATTATTAGTATTTTATAACCTTAAAAAATAATTATCAAATAATAATTATAACTATTATAAATATAATTATATATAAAATAATAATTATTATAATGAATATAATTATAATATAATTATCAATGATATATTAAAATTAAAAATCCCAACTGAATTTTGTCTGGATGAACCTTCATCTCCTCATCTACAAAATCCCAACAGCAGAATTTCAACCAAGCTTAAAATGGTTTAAAATGGAAACAAAAACTGCATTAGGAAAGGTGAGAAGGGAAAAAAAACCCCACAAAAAAAAAGCCAAAAACCCCTCCAGCAACAAGGCTGAATATAAAAAAAGCAACTTCAGCTGAAGCACAAAGATTTCTGCAATGAACTGCTCACCGCTTGATGACCTCTTTAACATCAGCCTGGCTCATGCCTTTGATGGCACCATAAATCTCAAAGTGCTCCTGCAGTGTGATGTCTGGCCACAGAGGATTTGTCTGGGGACAGTACCCCACGAATTTCACAGAGTCATCCTCACTGCTCAGCCCCAAGGAATCATCTCCCATCAGAACCTGTGAGGAAAATGCCCAGACTTTAATTCAGAATATTACAAATTTCCAAACTCTTTTTGCATGGTTTTAGCAAAAAAATCACATTTGCATGGTTTTAGCAAAATGGTCTCAGGAGTGCTTGCAATAATAACAATAAAATGGAAGTGTGGGTTGATTTTTTGTGTAACTGTGGCATGGAACATACCTGCCCACTGGTTGGCTCAATCTCTCCAACAAGCATGTTAATTAACGTGCTTTTCCCAGCTCCATTGGGTCCCAACAAACCCAGGATTTCTCCTGAAAAGGGACAACACAAACATTGCCCACGAGATCAGATCAGTGGCTCCAAGAGCTGTTTTTACAAATCAAACAGCTCAACAGCAAACAACTGAACTCCAACCTTTCTTCACACACAGGGAAACGTGTTTGGTTGCCACTTTCTTTATTTTTCTCCCCAGAAGAAATTCCTTCCTTTCATCAAACTCTTTGTGCAGGCTGCTGACCAGGATTGCTGGCATCTGGCAGGGAAGAGGGAGGTGGCTGCAGATCCCAGCAGCTCTGGGGAGCCCCAGATGTGGGAATTTGGGTTTTACCTCCTCACTCCTGGGGCTGCTCAGGATCTCTTTGACTCTCAGCCTCTCTGCCTTCACATCCTCATCCTCGTTCTCCTCGTGAGGCACATCTGGGAACTTCCAGGGCTTGGCTTTGGTGAAACATTTCCTAAAAGGGAGGGAAGCAGCATGTGACCGTGCTCACAGGGGTTTGCAGGATGAAGAAGAGAGGAGAATGTTGACTCCATGATCAGAAGGCTTGATTTATTATTCTATGATATATCATAGAATAATATATATTAATATAACTATATTATTAATATAATATATATTACATATATAATAAATATATATTATATAATATAATATATATAATATAATAATGTATAATATAATAATATATAATATAATTAATTATATTAATAATAAATATTATAATATATATAATATAATATATATATAACATATATTATTAAAAATATATATATTACATTATAACTGTACTAACAAGAAAAAGAAAGAAAAGGTTTCTTCAGAAGCTGGCTAAGCTAAGAATAGAAAAGAAAGAATAACAAAGATCTGTGTCTCAGACAGAGAGCAAGAGCCAGCTCTGCCATGAGTGGTCAGTAAATCCAAACATCCACATGAGACCAATCCCAGATCTACCTTTGCATTCCACAGCAGCAGATAATCATTGTTTGCATTTGGTTGCTGAAACTGCAGCTTCTCACAAAGAAAAATCCTAAGAAAAGATTTTTCATGAAAGATGTCTGTGACAGCAGCACGAGGCTGAGGCTGGCTCAGGGCTTTGGTGCTCTGTCCTGGTTTGAAAGGAAGGGAGGTTTTTGGGATGCTTGATATGGTACAAGAGAGACTCCTCTCTTCTTGATGAACTGAGAATTGATTATCTGAAGAGTGGTGATGGACTGAGAGTTGGGGATCTGAGGGGTGGTAACTGAATTGAGAACCCAAGGTTTTGTCATACTGGGATGTATTGGGAATTTGGTGGGGGGAGGAGGAATGTTTTGGAAGGTTTTCATTCTGGGTTCTGTGTTTCTTTTTACATATAGTTGTAGGTTAATAACGGGGTTTTTTCCCTTTATTCCTAAGCTGGAGCCTGTTTTGCTCTATTCCTGGTTATATCTCACAGTAACAATAGGGAGAATGTATTTTCATGGGGGCACTGGCATTGCACCAGCATCAAACCATGACAACCTCAAAGGCATTTGCACATTTCTGCAGCTCATCCCAGAGCAGGAGGAGCTCAGGGACTGCCACTGAGTCACCTCCCTGCTGAGCTCTCTGTCCATGCACTGGGAATGGCAATTCCCTTGGTTCTACATAGGGAACAACCTTACAAATTCCTGATTCTGCAGAGGAAATAATGTCACAGACAACTTTAATGAAAAATCCTTTCCTTAGGATTTTTCCTCCTGAGAAGATGAGAGGCCTCAGGAACAAAATGTAAATATTGATTATCTGCTGCTGTGGAATGCAACAGGTGCATCTGGGATTGGCCCATGTTGGATGTTTGTAATCAATGGCCAATCACAGTCAGCTGGCACGGACAGAGAGCCGAGCCACAAACCTTTGTTATCATTCTTTGCTGTTCTAAGCTTAGCCAGCCTTCTGATGAAATCCTTTCTTCTATTCCTTTAGTATAGTTTTAATGTAATATATATCATAAATAATAAATCAGCCTTCTGAAACATGGAGTCAGATCCTCATCTCCTCCCTCATCCTCACACCCCTGTGAACACCATCACAGAAATAACCCCCCCATTCCTGCACTTCAGTGACAATCAAAGAGATTTTATTTCTCCCACTGCACACCCCAGTTTAACCACCACCAGCACCTTCAAAACCAGTTTCTCTGGACAATATTTTGGACAGAACCCATTCAGGAGACTCACCTGAAGAAGGGATCTTCTCTGACCGTCCTCCCCCCGTTCTTGAGCTCGAAGCAGCGCAGCAGGAACAGCCACAGCACACACTGCAGGTAGGGCTGGGCAGACACAAACCACCCTGCTCACCTGCCAGCCTGGCAACCCTGGGCTGACCCCCCCACAGCAATGAGGGACAAGAAGCTCCAGCCCTGCACCACCACACATGTGGGGTGCTGCCAAGAATATTAAATATATCATTACGTGCTGCTCAGCAGGTCTGAGGGTGCATAACCAAAGTGGGTTTAGATTTAAAAGCAATTATTTGGGGTTTTTGTGCAGAGAGGGGACTGTTTTTGCTCTGGAGCTTTTGCTCCATCTTTAGGGATCCCCATAATAATCACAATTAACACTGGCAGTGTTAATGAGGCCATGGGGGCAGCAGATGTGGAGCTGGTGGGCACAGCAGCTCTCCTGGCTCAGCATCAGAGCAAATCTTTACTGATAAAGATGATGGGCAGCAGGGGATCCCAGCAGGAACCACAGAAAATTGGGAATTCTCCCTCTATAAAAGCAGAGAATGCAATGCCATGCTCACAGCCAGAACTGCCACCAGCAGCCGGTCCCAGGGGTCGTGGAATCCCCCATTGTCACTCTTGCCTTTCCATGAGACCTGGGAATTCAGGGAGAAGCATGCTCAGGTAAAGAATCATCTACAGAAACTCCATTTCCTACACTTTCATCTCATTCAGGTGCTCAAGCACTTCCTGAGCTCTGCAGAGATTGTCCAAAAAAATCCAAACAGCTCCATCCCAAGCCTGGGGCTGCTCCTGCTTTCAAGCCAGCCACTCCCAATGAACCCTCATCCATCCCTGGGTCTGCTCACCTGGTTTTCCTTGGAATATCACAGAATCAGGGAATGGTTTGGGACCTCAAATCCTCTCTCATTGCATCCCCTGCTGCCCCCAGCCCTGCCCAGCCTGGCTTTGGGCACTCCAGGGATCCAGGGGCAGCCCCAGCTGCTCTGGGCACCTGTGCCAGGGCCTGCCCACTCTCACAGCCAGGAATTCCTTCCCAAAATCCCATCTAACCCTGCTCTCTGTCACCTTGGAGCCATTCCCCCTTGCCCTGTCACTCCATCCCTGGTTTAAAGTCCCTCTCTATCTTTCTTGTAGGCTCCCTCCACTCAGAGAAAGGAAATTTCATGGAAAACTTGCTCCTTGTCCCATTTTCCCCATTCTAAAACTTGCTGCTTTCCCCATTTTCCCCATTTTAAAACTTGCTGCTTTCCCCATTTTCAAAATTGCTGCTTTCCCCATTTTCCCCATTCTAAAACTTGCTGCTTTCCCCATTTTAAAACCAAACCACTTTGCTTAATAGGAAGAAGGTGATTTTTCTCCCCAAGTGGTTACACAGGACACACCAAAGACAACACCCAACCCCAGCCACCTCCCAGGGAAATAGAAAGGACCCCTGCAGTCCCCTCACCTTTATAAAACAAATCAGGCAGCCAATTAGGGGATAAATAGGGATGAAGATGGAGAAGACATAGTGCAGGATGGTGGTCACCAGGTAATGGTCCAGGAAAAAGGACACCTCAGTGACCACTGTGCAGAGCAGGGCTGTCTGTACCAAAGAAAAGGGAAAAAATGTCAATTTTCGTCCACTTCAGACACACCAAGCACAAGTTAATTAATTTAAGGATTTTTTTTCTTAAAGCTTTTATCACTCAGCATATGGTAGTGAGTGAGAAATGGGTAAAAATTTCCCATTTCTTGTGCAATAGGGACACACAAATCAACAAAACCACTGGGATTTTTTTGCTGTGGCTTTGGAAATCACCAATCTTCCCACTTAGCCCAGCTCCAGGCCAAGTCACTCACCACTGAAAATATAAATGACCAAAATTCCTTCGTGTTCTGGACTTTTTTGAAGGTGAAGGACACCACGTAGGTGAAGAGCACGACGGAGGGGACGTAACCAATCAGGCAGAAAATCTGCAGGGACAGGAAAGGATTCTCAGGGAAGCTGCAGCAGGAATTTTTGTGCATAAGGATCAAGTGGAATTACCTCAGTGTGATACAGAACTCTGGATTTATCTTTGCCACTTTATTTGATGTATTTTGTTGCTTTGGTGTATAGAGAATGTATTATTAAAGACAGGAATTAAAGAATGTGTGGAGAGGCAAAAACTCCTCCCTCTTCAGCTTCCTTTAAACTCTTTCCCATTTTTAATTCATTTTTTTTTTGTAACACAGGCTCCCATAAATGCTGACCTCAAGATTCTGGCAAACATTAAGAATTCCACCATGGCATTTTTTGTAGAAATTCAAACAAGGGTAGAACAGCAGCCCTGCAGCCACATCCCAAACCTGATTAACTCTGGCAAAGCAGCTGGGAAAAGCTGATTCCTCTCAATTCCAGGCAGGATCACAGGGAATCCTGCTCTGAATATCAAAGCCATGCAGCCTGGTGGTGCCCTGCACTCAATCCCAGCTGCAATTCTCTGCAGAGATGGGCTCTGCCCAAAGTCACTGTGCCCTTGCCAGCAGCAGCAGCAGTCACCAGTCACACACACAGCACAAACAGGCTCAGGCAGCACAAAAAAGAAACATTTCCTTGGGAAATCCTGGTGGTTTAACAATCTACAAGGCTGGAAAAGAGTTTTGAGATGTGAGTCAGCCAACCCCTCCAGGGACAGAGACTGCAGCACCTCCCTGGGCAGCTGTTACTGCTGGGCCAGAGGTGACACAGAGCTGGATCAGCAGCAAAGTGGTAAAAATTCTGTTTATTTCATCCTCTCTTCTTCTATAGCTTAGTTTGCTACAGGTGGACTTGACTGGTCATTTAATTAATACATTTCACTTGATGGGTTCATTAACAAGGCAACCATTTGTAAACAATCTTATGAGAAAAACATATTAGAAAAACACTCCTGGTAGGTTGTTTTTAATATTTGGTTATCATTGGGGTTTTCTGGCTCTTTGAAGCTTCTCAGGTCAATTCTGGAAAAAACTTATTGAGCTTTACCAGGCTGCCACATCCACAGGCAGCCCCATCTCCATCCCAATCCTATCTCCATCCCATCCCATCCCATCCCATCCCCATCTCAACCCATCCTATTCCAATCCCATCCCACTCCACCCCACTCCCCTCCCCATTTCATTTCATCCCAATCCCATCCCATCAAACCCCCATCCCATCCCCATCCAATCCCATCCCCATCCCTGAATTTAACCCCAAACTCAGTGACCCCAACCCAGCCCCATCCATGGCAGGTATTTAAAGCTGACACAGCAGAAATAAAGGAGCATTTCCTTGCAAAACCCTGGTGGTTTAAATCCCCTTCCACTCCCAATTTCTGTGAAGAAATCCTTCCTGTGTCCAACCCAAACCTCCCCTGCTTGATTTTATCCCAGTCCAGAATGAAACTCCCAACCTGGAGCCATTTTCCCCATGAAAAACTTTCTGGTTTTGTTCCAGCAGCATTTCCCCTGTGTATCCTTGGGGAAAATCAGCTGAATCAGGTAAGGGAAATAAAAAAGACTTGTGGAAAGGAAGGTAACCCTGCTGTCAGCCACAGGCAGCCCCATCTCCATCCCAATCCTATCTCCATTCCATCCCATCCCCATCTCAACCCATCCTATTCCAATCCCATCCCACTCCACCTCATTCCCCTCCCCATTCCATTCCATCCCATCCCATCCCAATCCCATTTCATTCCACCCCAATCCTATCCCATCAAACCCCCATCCCCACCCCATCCCATTCCCATCCCTCAATTTAACCCCAAGCTCAGTGACCCTGATCCAGCCCAACCCCATCCATGGCAGGTATTTAAAGCTGACACAGCAGAAATAAAGGAGCATTTCCCAGGAAAACACTGGTGGTTTAAATCCCCTTCCACTCCCAATTTCTGTGAAGAAATCCTTCCTGTGTCCAACCCAAACCTCCTCTGCTTGATTTTATCCCAGTCCAGAATGAAACTCCCAACCTGGAGCCATTTTCCCCATGAAAAACTTTCTGGTTTTGTTCCAGCAGCGTTTTCCCTGTGCATCCATGGGGAAATCAGCTGAATCAGGTAAAGGAAATAAAAAAGACTTGTGGAAAGGAAGGTAACCCTGCTGTCAGCCACAGGCAGCCCCATCTCCATCCCAATCCTATCTCCATCCCAGCCCAGACTCACCACAGCCAGGAACTTGCCCACGTAGAAATAAACACCATAGTGGAAGGCAAAGAGGCTGCCAATCATCAGGATGAGGATGAGGAAGAACAGAGGCAGGTCCACCACAGCCTGGCCAGTCCAGTAAGCTGAGGGATAGAGCCCTGCAATCTTCAGCTGGGTGTAAGCCTTGATCTGCAGCAGGGGAAGAACCCAGAGCTCATTACAATGAACATTTTGTGAATCCCCTCCTGTGTTGTGCTGTTATTGCCAAGCTTGGCTTGGCACAGAAAAGCTTCTCCCAGATCTTCTCCACCCTTGGCATTGTTTTAAACCCTTCTTTGGCTCTTTCCAAAGAGGAAATCCCAGGATTTTGACCTCCCTGTGCCTCTGTGTGAACACCTGGGGGTTACCTTGTGGTTTTCTGCATTGTCCATGGCGAAGTAGGGGGGCATCCCAGTGATGATGATCCCCAGCAACACGGCTTCAAAATAGATCTCCAGCCTGAAAATTGTGTCTGGAAGATCCTGGGGTAGAGATCAGATTTATTCAGTGCCAGAATGTGACCAAAAAAAAAAGCTAAATTAGGAGTTGGAACACAGCTGTGAATGCTACAATGAAAAGTCTGGGGATGTCAAGATCACCTGAGTTTCAAAACAAATCTCCAGCCTGAAAATTGTGCCTGGAAGGTCCTGGGGCAGAAATCAGATTTATTCAATGCCAGAATGTGACAAAAATATGCTAAATTAGGAGCTGGAACACAGCTGTGAATGGTAAAATGAAAAGTCTGGGGATTTCAAGATCACCTGAGCTGCAGCAGGAAGAAAAACACCTGAGGAAGTTTGGGGAGTGTTTAGATGAGGAATAAATAAGAACTAAAGAAGTTTTAAGAGCATTTATCTCCTGCAGCAGGTCCTCTCCTCTCCCAAAGGCCCCCCCAGCTCTGCACAGACCAAGAACTGCACAACCTCCAACAAACCCACAATGAATGAATTCACAGGGCCATGGAATGGCTGGGGTGGGAAAGAACCTTGGGGATCATCTCATCCCAACCCCAACTCCTTCCACCAGCCTGGGCTCTCCAAGCCCCACTGAACCTTTAATTCCTGACACATCATCCTCATCATTCCCCCTTTCTCCTCCCCTTCCACAACCTGCAAAGTGCCAGCACCTTCCACACCCTCCTAAACCCTGCAGACAGCCCCACACAGCTTTCCCTTGGTTTGTGGGGTGCCCCTGTGGAGCTCTAGGACACAAAATAAATGTGTCCTATAATATATATATAACAAAATAATACCTGGACTTTCCAAGGTAGAAAAAGAGAGTGTTTAATTTCTAACTCCAACATTTATAGATTTCTAGAAGTGACAGTGGATTGGAGGGTGACAGTGCCACCTCTCCAATGACACTGGACAGACCAACAGTCCATCAAATTTCTCCTCTTCTATAGAAGAATACAAACCAGGAAGTTATTTACATAAAATGTTTAAGAGAGTTTGTTACAAGAATGGAAACATCAAAAAACTTAGAAAACCTTAAAAAACCCCAAAAAACAACATTCCTGCACTCCCCAGAGCAAAGTGCCAGCACCTTCCACACCCTCCTAAACCCTGCAGACAGCCCCACACAGCTTTCCCTTGGTTTGTGGGGTGCTCCTGTGGAGCTCTAGGACACAAAATAAATGTGTCCTATAATATATATAACAAAATAATAACAAAAATATATAATACATATAACAGACAGCTTTCCCTTGGTTGGTGGGGTGCTCCTGTGGAGCTCTAGGACACAAAATAAAACTGTGTGAACACTGGACTTTCCAAGGTAGAAAAAAGTGTTTAATTTCTAACTCCAACATTTATAGATTTCTAAAAGTGACAGTGGATTGGAGGGTGACAGTGGCACCTCTCCAATGACACTGGCCAAACCAACAGCTCATCAAATTCTATAAAGGAATACAAACCAAGAAGTTATTTACATAAAACGTGTAAGAAAGTTCGTTACAAGAATGTAAACATAAAAAAACTTTAAAAAAATGTTAAAAAACCCCAAAACCCAACATTCCTGCACTCCCCCTGCCCCTCAGGGATGCTCTGCCCTCTCCCCAGGGTTCCAGGGGGGTTTTTGGGAGCTGCTGACCTGAATGAAGGGGTTGCTCCAGACCTGGATGCTCTCAGTCACGTTCAGGCTGTGCAGGAGGAGGTTGCTGACAATGTTCATCAGAACTGGCAGGGAATGCACCATGGTGCTGTTGAAAATGATGCTGAAAACGTAATTCTAGGAAGAAAAAAGATGTGCTGCATTAATCCCCCTGCTCTGAGAGGGCTCTCATAATTAAACCTGAATATTGAGATAAATCTTTGCATAATCAAGTGCCTTGCAGGAGGCTCTGGGCTGCTCTGGGTGCTTGGTGCACAGAGCATATTTAAGGAAATCAGGAATAAACTCCTAATGCAGGAAATCAGGAATAAATTCCTAATGCAGGAAATCAGGAATAAACTCCTAATGCAGGAAATTAGGAATAAATTCCTCATGCAGGAAATCAGGAATAAACTCCTCATGCAGGAAATCAGGAATAAATTCCTAATGCAGGAAATCAGGAATAAATTCCTAATTCAGGAAATCAGGAATAAATTCCTAATGCAGGAAATCAGGAATAAATTCCTAATTCAGGAAATCAGGAATAAATTCCTAATGCAGGAAATCAGGAATAAATTCCTAATGCTGGAAATCAGGAATAAACTCCGAATGCAGGAAATCAGGAATAAACTCCTAATGCAGGAAATCAGGAATAAATTCCTAATGCAAGAAATCAGGGATAAATTCCTAATTCAGGAAATCAGGAATAAATTCCTAATTCAGGAAATCAGGAATAAACTCCTAATGCAGGAAATCAGGAATAAACTCCTAATTCACGAAATCCTAATGCAGGAAATCAGGAATAAACTCCTAATGCAAGAAATCAGGAATAAATTCCTAATGCAGGAAATCAGGAATAAATTCCTAATTCAGGTAAATCGGGAATAAATTCCTAATGCAGGAAATCGGGAATAAACTCCTAATGCAGGTAAATCAGGAATAAATTCCTAATTCAGGAAATCAGGAATAAACTCCTAATGCAGGAAATCAGGAATATTATATTATATCATATTATATTGTAATTTATTATTATTACATTATATAATATATATAATTAAGTTATATATTATTATATTATATTATAATATATATTATATTATATATTATAATTACTATATATTATATAATAATATATTATTATATGATATTATTCCATGATACTATTCCAAATCAATATTATCTGATTCCACGACTCCAGAGCTGCTTTTCAGGTGAGAATCTCCCACAGCAGCCCCAGGAGCTGCTCTTGGGCACAGCCCAGCCAGTGTGTGCCTTACCTGCCTGGACTGCAGGGCAAACACGTTGAGAGCTGCACTGTGAGGAGCCACTGAGACATAATCACTGTCATTGAACAGCTCCCACAGGATGTTCATGCTCCCCAGGGAGTGCACAATGTCACTGATATCCGACTCTGGGGACACAAAACAGCAGGGAATCACTTCAACTGGAACAGACCTTCAGCATCATTAAATCATCAAATCCATTTTGCCCTGGTGAGGGCACACCCTGAGTGCTGTGTCCAGTTCTGGGCCATCAGTTTGGGAAGGGCATTGAGGACTTGGAGCATGTCCAGAGGCTGGAGAGGGGCTGGGAACACACAAACCCTGTGAGGAACCCCTGAGGGAGCTGGGGGTGCTCAGCCTGGAGAAAAGGAGACTCAGGGGTGCCCCCAGCACTCTGCAGCTCCTGAAAGGTGCCTGTGCTCAGCTGGGCTGGGCTCTGTCTCCAGCAGCACTGACACACCCAGAGCACACAGCTGGCTCTTGTCTGGATGTCCCCTCCATGCCTGGAGCTCTGTGTCTGCCTTGCCATGTGTCACTTGGAGGGGAATTGTCACCACAACAGCTCTGGGACTTGGATTTGGCCAGCAGGAGCAGGGAGCTCATCCTTGCCCTGTGCTCAGCCCTGGTGAGGGCACACCTTGAGTGCTGTGTCCTGTTCTGTCCTCCTCATTTTAGGAGGGACATTGAGGACTTGGAGCACATCCAGAGGAGGCAACAGGGCTGGAGAGGGGCTGGGAACACACAAACCCTGTGAGGAACCCTGAGGGAGCTGGGGATGCTCAGCCTGGAGAAAAGGAGACTCAGGGCTGCCCCCAGCACTCTGCAGCTCCTGAAAGGTGCCTGTGCTCAGCTGGGGCTGGGCTCTGTTTCCAGCAGCACTGACACACCCAGAGCACACAGCCTCGAGCTGCACCAAGGGAAATACAGGTTGGAGAGCAGGGAAAAGTGTTTTACACAAAGGGGATAAAGTTCTGGAATGTTCTGCCCGGGGAGGTGGTGCAGTCCCCATCCCTGGGTGTGTTTGACAAAGCCTGGATGTGGCACTGGGGGCCAGGGTTTGGGTGAGGGGCTGGGGCTGGGTTGGACTCGGTGGTCTTGGAGGTCTCTGACAACCTGGGGGTTCTGTGATTCTGTGAATTCTGTGATTGATTCTGTGAATTCTGAAATCCAGCCACTCCCCATCCCTCAGCCATGTCCCTGAGTGCCATATCTCCCTGTCATTTAAATCCCTCCTCATCAGCAGCCTGGAGTATTTTACACAGAATCATCCATGCACAGCTCAAACAGCTGCTGCTTTCTACTGCCTGGGTTCCTGCTGGGCACTTTTAAAACATCCCCAGCTGCAACAAAAAGGGTTTTTCCCAGCAGAATTTTAATGTTCATTTATCTCAGTGTTTCTGGCCACTTCTCTCACCTGAATCATCTTGTGACACAGCAAGAACAAGGTCATGGAGATGGGAGGAGGATCTCCAAACCAAACTCCATGGCACAAACTGATAGTTTACCACCCCTGGGCACTTGGACACCCTTCATCTGGGTTAATTCCAAGGGAAAAGTTCATTCCCAACCCCAAAACCTGGGAGAAGGAGAGAGGTGGAGGCAGGAGCTGCTGCCCTACCTGTGGAGTTCTGCAGCAGGAGCCGACTCCTGTACTTGTGATTGCTCTCTCCAGGCTTCAGCAAGTACAAATCTGGGGAGAGTTTGATAGCAGCTACAGCATTTTTGATGATGTGGTGTATGAAAAACAACAAAATCTGAACTACAAGGAAAATGAGGAAAAGCAACAACCTGAAAGAAATAAAAGTTTGGGGTTTGTTACAGTTCAGTGAAAGCCAACCCAGTTTTATGTGCATGCTATTAAAAAAAATAGCATGCACATGCTCACCCCCCAAAAAAACCATTTATTGACAGAAATTACAGCTCCACACTTGCTGCTATTTAAATGGGGAAAAATGAGGGGCAGGATGAGCTTTCCCTGGTGCCATTCAGGCAGGATTTGGGGCTCCCACAGAGAGGAGGAGCCCCAGTACTCACATAACTCTGACACATTTGTTCTCCCGTTTCAGGCTGAGGAAGTGCACTTTGGCTATGGTGGAGACCTGCTTCTTCCACAGGGCTGAGCTGCTCATGGCTGGTGCCCTGGCCTCAGAAAGCATCAGCAGGCTCTGCTCCATGTCATCCAGGGACTTGGTGTCCACCTCCTCCTGGCCTTGCTGCGAGTGGAACACGCTGTAATCTGCAACAGGGCAGGAAACACCCGGGGTGACCTCTGACAGCTGGGGGGGAATGGGGCAGGAGGGGGAGCCAGGGGCCAGAGACCCCGTGCTCTGTACAAGTCACCTCACCTCACCTATCACATCCCAATCCCGTCCTGTCCTGTCCCATCCCATCCCAATCCCAATGCCATCCTCCCAATCCTATCCCTGTCTCAATCCCATCCCCATCCTATCTCATCCCCATCCCCATCCCATCCCATTCCAGCCATCCCACTCCCATGCCCATCCCAATCCCAACCCACTCCATTCCAATCCTATCCCCATCTCAATCCCATCCCATCCTAATCCCACTCCATCCCAATCCCACCCCATCCCCATCTCATTGCAGTCCTATCCCATCCCACTCCATCCCAATCCCATTCCCTCCCCATCCCAATCCTATCCCCTCCCCATCCCAATTCCAATTCCCATCCCCATCCCAATCCTATCCCATCCCCATCTCAACCCAATCCAATCCCAATCATATCCCCATCCCATCCAAAGCCCATCCCCATCCCAATTCTATCTCTATCCCATCCCATCCCCATCTCAACCCATCCCATTCCAATCCCATCCCACTCCACCCCACTCCCCTTCCCATTCCACCCCATCTCAATCCCATCCCATCAAACCCCCATCCCATGCCCATCCCCATTCCCATTCCATCCCATCCCAATTTCATCCCTATCCCCATCCCTGTCCCATCCCATCCCAATTCTATCCCATTCCAATCCTATTCCTATCTCCATCCTATCCCTATCTCCATCCCAATCCCAATCCTATCCCATCACAATCCCATCTCATCCCAATCCCCTCCCCATTCCATCCCAATCCCATTTAATTCCATCCCAATCCCATCCCATCAAACCTTCATCCCACACCCATCCCAATCCCATCCCCATCCCCATCCCTGAATTTAACCCCAAGATCAGTGACCCTGACCCAGCAGGTATTTAAAGCTGACACAGCAGAAATAAAGGAGCATTTCCCAGGAAAACCCTGGTGGTTTAAATCCCAGAGCCAACAGGGCTGGGAAAGACCTTTGAGAGTCCAGACTGTGACCAAGCAGAGCAGGGCACCAGGGGCCATCCCATAAACATCCACCCCATAAACACCTCCAGGGAGGTGAATTGAATTTGAATATTAAATATACAATATTGAATATGGTATTTGAATATTTCAATGGCCTGGAACATTGTGAGAACCAAAGGATGCCCAGATGCTGGAGCAGCTCCCTGTGAGGAACATTTTCCTTGTTCCCTCCTCCTGGCAGTGCCAATCCCACAGGAACTGAGAGCAAAGCAAAGCTGAGGGCACAGCCCTGCTCCTTCCCACCTGCTTGGTCAATCTCTGCCTCCACCTCCAGCTTCAGGTAAACGTCCTCCAGCGTGGTCATGGACACGCCATAGGTGATGACCCCCAGGTGGGAATGGGTGTCCAGGTCAGAGAACAAACCTAGGGACAGAGGCAGCTCTGAAACTCTGCTCCAGCACCTGCCAGGAGCTCTTCAGGCACATCACACACCCCTCTAAACCTCCTGCTCACTGGGAAAATCAGGATGTGGGAGCAGCAAATAAACCAGAGAGTTGGGGATTGAGAACCAAGGTGGGACAGGCTCCTTTGAGGATGAAATTTCAGGCTCTGTGGTCAGGAAATGTTGTTTTGCTGAAGCTGTGGTGCTACTAAAAACTGGCTCAGCATCCTGAAGCTGCTGGGCTCAAAGTTTCCTCAGGGCAGGTTCAAGGGGAGCTCTCCTGGAAAAATCAGACCCAGGACAGCTCATCCTACATAAATCCTGCCCAGGCACAAATGATCTTACAAATGAAACCACTGAGTCATTTTATATCTATAAAAATAATTAATAGTCATTTCATATCTGTAAATATATAAAAATGTGTATATATATATATATATATATATATATATATATATATTTAAGAATTCCCAGGTGTTTAAGGCCAGGTTAATCAGGCAGGAGATGCTGGACAGGCACAGAGCTTGAAGACCAACGTGAGGTTCAGAGTGGGAGAACTTCACAGCACCTTGGGGTGGAAAATCTAACTGGGTTTTTGTCAATCCTATGAAATCAGGACTTTAAAAAACAGGAGCTTCAGAGCCAAGGTGAGGCTGAAGGGAAATTCAAATTGACAAAATGGGAGGAGAAATTGGAAGGGAAATTTAAATGTACAAAAATTGGATATTTGACAATACTCCTCAACCCTCCACAGTTTCTCCTGTCCCAGCTGACAAGGTGTGTTCCCAACCTCAGCTCCCCCTGGAATAGTTTGGGGGAATTGATTCAATCTCAGCCTTTTTGCAAAGCTCATAAATCATTAACCCCAATGCAACAGGGGAAAAAAAACCCTTTATGGAATATCAGCTGCAGGTTCCCATCAATATTGATGCTCCCTTGGCTTCCCACACAGGATTTATTCCATTTATTTCTGGGAAGAGAGCAAGGAGCCCTGGTTAGGACTGCTCAGATAATTGCTGCCATCTAGTGAAATCCTCCCCTCTGCTCCTTCTCTCCATGGAGTTTCAAGGCAGTCACACGATGCTCTTTGCAGTTCACAAGAGTTTGTGGGGTTTTTGTAGGATTTTTGTAGGGCTTTTGTAGGATTTGGGGCTTTCCTGCATCCTGCTGCAGGCCAGCCCTGCTCTTTGGACCCTCTGCAAGAGGATGGAGATTCTGCAGGACCAGGGGATGCTCAGGTGGAAGGGACTCCTCACCACAGAGGCACCTCCCCAGCCACTGCTGTTGGACACCCACAACCCTCACACCTCCCTGGAAGAGGTGACAAAACCCTCCCTCACCTGAGAAAACCCTTCCTGACTCCCCACCAAATAATAATAAATACAAAACCATCAAACCACAACTGACACTTGAGCAAGAACATCAGCTTAAAGCCACGCTTAACAAACACCCCCTGTGGCAATCACTGATCCCTGCAACACAAAACCCCACAAATACCTGCAAACTTGTCCATGTCCTTGAGAGGGAGGGTGTACACGAGCTGCTCATCGTTCTGCTGGATCAGGCTGGCTGCAGGGATGTGCTGCCTGATCAGAGACGTGGTGGCCTCAGTGTTGCAGTAGGCATCAATGTGCATGCTGTGAAAACACAGCAGGAATTGGGGTTTAGAGCTTGGCCTGCTCCTGACACTGCAGCAAACATTCAGTTGTACCATTGTGATCTAGGTTTTCTGGTTTTCAGATTCTGTTTTTCAGATTTTCAGGTTCTTTAGTGTACAGTTCTGAGCTTTGTATTAAATGTTGGTGAGCTCTCTGCACAGAGCAGGGACACAAAACAATTCCTGCTCCAGCTGGGCACCAAGGACAAATGATCCAAATCTCAGCCCAGGAGCACAAACAGCGTGGGCTGGAGAGAGAAAAACAAGGATGGGACTGGATGGGCTAAAGCTGGGATGGGACAATGAACTGCAAGATGCAAATGGAGCAGAACTGATCCAAGGGAGAGACCCCGTGCCCGGCCGTGCATTTTGGGACCATTTTGGTTCATCTTGGGTTCATTTTGTGCCCATTTTGGTTCATCTTGGGTGCAGCCCTGGCTGGGCTCTCGTGCTGCCCAAGGTGGATCCATGGAGGAGATGCTTTGAATAAATCCCTGCTTTATTCTGTGACTCTGCCCAGCCTCTGCTCCAGCTCAGCCTTCTCAAGGCATCAATTCAAGGATAAAAGGATCTTTCTGGGGGGTTCTTTCTTAGAGATTCCAACATAAAACAGTAAAAAAAGAGATGCATAATGCCCCCTAAGAGGCACAAAACTGAGCACAGAATTACCTCAGGCGGTAGCCAATGCCCCACTTGCTCTTGAGGAAGAGAGAAGAGCCGAGGCATTTCAGCATCCCTTGGGAAATCACAGCTTTACGATCTGGAAAGGGAAGTCAGGAAGCAGAAAATCGACAATTTCCTCCCAGATTCCCCTCTGGGCTGCACACCAATGGGTGTGGGGCAGGGCTCACCAGCCAGGATGTCAGCCTCATCCATGAAGTGGGTGCTGAACACTGTCACACGGTTGGCTTTCCTGCTCCTCAGCAGGTTCCAGACGATGTGGCGGGAGCAGGGATCCATCCCCGCCGTGGGCTCATCCAGCAGCAAAACCTGGGGGCAAAACCACCAGGGCTGCTCAAAGCCACAGCCCCTGAGCTCAGTAACCCCTGCCCAGCACAGCCACACTGCTCTTCACAGAGAACAGCAAGGCACAGTTCTTCCCAAGAATATTCCTGGGTTTCACATCCTCTGAACCTCAGACAGAAAATGCAATTCTTATCTCATTTGCTGCTCCTGTGTTGTTCACCAGTGGAATGCATCGTGGAAGATTGTTTACCTGAAGGGAATTAATAATTGGATTTTGGTGTGAGTGTTTTGATTTACTGACAATTGAATCCAGGTGTGTGGGCTGGCAGTCACAAGATTCTGTGCAGTGGAGTGCTTGGCAGATTCAGTTAGGATGAAATGTAATATACATCCCAATTGAAGTGCAATATAGTATAGAATAATATAGTATCATAAAATAATTAATTAGCCTTCTGATAAGATGGAGTCCTCCTCATCATTCCTCTCCAATATCTGAGAAAAAAAATATTTGCTATACCCCAGCACACCCAGAAGGGTTTGTTTGAAACCTACCAGTTAATTCCTGTAAAATAGGAAACAGCTCAGATTAACAAGGCAGCTTTTGTCACTGTGCTTTGAATACATCCATCTCCCCTTGTGACAAATGGAAAAATCCTGTGATAAATTAATGCCACAGCCTGCTTTATTCTGCTTCCAACAGAATTGTGTAGCAGAATCACAACTCAGCCATGGATTCACTCTTTCTACTGAGGGTGGTTAAACGCACACACCTGCTTTGAAAACCCCCAGAAGTGTCACACAAACCATTTTCATCACAGATCTCAGAGCAATCCCCGTCCTCACAGGCCAGAAATGACAGAGCTGCAACACAAAAGGGCTCTCTGGCTCTGCTCCTGCTCCCAGCTCCTGGATGGCTTTGGAAGGAAAGCATCCAACCATTTCCCTGCTGGGGGATAAATGCTACCTGCCAGAAATTACACACAGAACTTGCCACGCTATTTACTTGCCAAAGAGATCAAACCCAAGGCTGCTGCCATTACCTGAGCCTCAAGCACAAAGGCTGAGAGATTGAAATGATTGTAATTAAACCACAAATGAAGAAAAAAAGGTGCTCAAAGGAACAATTTCTGCATTACACACATTAGTTGGTTGTGACAAAAAAGAACAAGCCTTCCATGGATGAGCAACACCAAGCTGAGAATAATTCTGTCCCTCTCACCTTGGGGTTCCCAAGAACAGCAACTCCCACTGACAGCCTCCTCTTCTGCCCCCCACTTAATTTTTTGGCTTGATTGTCCCTGATGGGCTGCATCTCCAAATCCAGCAAGACCTTCTGCACCTTGAAAACACAAGAAACACATTCATTGTTAAAAAAAAACACCTACAAATTTTTAAAACCAGATTGTTAACAATTAACATTCAAATTAACTGCTGCTGGCTCCCAGCGTGTTCTGTATCTGAACTGCACAACCTAGACACAAAGTTTAATGGTGTCTATAATTGGACCTAAATGCTAGATTTAAAACATTTCACAGGCATTTTAATCTTAGGAAAAATTAAAGGTTGATCCTTGTCTAAATATCTGCCTGTACCTCTTTGTCCACTGTACCACAAAGCAATATTTCCCTGGAAAGGGAAACCCTGCGAGGATATTTTGATTTACAGCTTAAAAACGTTCATGTAAGACAACACCTGTGGCCAGGTGAGTTACCTCTTGTATCAAATCGTTCTGAGGGATGCCCTTGATGGCAGCAAAGATGGAGAGGTTCTCCTCCACAGTTAAGATGTCAAAGTGGATGTCGGCCTGGGGACACACGCCCGCGATCTGCCGCACCTCCAGCATCTCGTCGATCTCAGACACCCTGTGCCCATAGACTGACACAAACCCTAAGGGAAATAACATAAAATCATCCCATGGTGCCCATAGACTGACACAAACCCTAAAGGAAATAACACAAAATCATCCAATGGTGCCCATAGACTGACACAAACCCTAAGGGAAATAACATAAAATCATCCAATGGTGCCCATAGACTGACACAAACCCTAAAGGAAATGACATTAAATCATCCAATGGTTTGTACCCATAGACTGACACAAACCCTAAAGGAAATGAGCATAAAATCATCCAAAGGTTTGGGCTGGAGTGGGTTAAAGCTCATCTCACTCCAACCCCCTGCCATGGGCTGGTGACTCAGGTTGGAAGGTGTGCCTGGGGGTGTGAGTTCACTTCCCATCTGTCAGAGCTGGGGCAGTTCTCTGCTGTTCATGGGGCAGGTTCCTTTATCTCTTCACAACCAATCCTCCCTCCAGGAGATCTCTGCTGTCCATGGCCCATTGATTATTAATTATCTGCTGTCCATGGGCCATTAATGATTAATTACCTTCTGTCCATGGCCACTGAGTGTCCCTGCAGGGCTGATCCAATTCCCCCATCCCATGGGGAGATGCTGTGCCCAGGGCAGGAGCCAAGCATTCCTACCTGGATCCAATCTGAGCTTTGGGACACCCCAGCAGCCTTTGCCCCCTGCATTGCCAGAGGAGCAGCTTTGTGCTGCCCTGCATTGCCAGAGGGAGCCCAGGCCCATCTGCAGCAGCCCTGGAGCTGCAGAGGAAAACTCCCCCCTTGTGCAGGATCCCTGCTGCAGCAGAACCACAGCTGGCACTGCAGGAGGGCTGAGCCCCCCTGGGATGGGGCTGGGACACCACCCTGGCACACAGGGGACAGGGACTGCTCTGACTCTGGCACTGTTTGTTTTCTTTTTTTTTTTTTGTACTACTGCATTTGTATTTTTAATTTTCCTTAAGAACTGTTATTCCTATTCCCACGAGACCCTGAATTTCAAAATTATAATAATTTGGAGGGAGGGGGTTTCCATTTTCCATTTCAAGGAAAGCTCCTGCCTTCCTTAGCAGACACCTTTTCAAACCAAGACAGCTGGAAACTCTCCACTGGAAGGAGCAATCAGCAGAGAGGGTTTTACAGCCCTGTGTGGACAGGAATTGCAAGTGGGCTCTTTCAGATTTATCCAAAGAAATTTTGGTGCATCCTGGAACCCCCACCCAGGTTCTCAGGCCTGGTGCACCCTGGAACACCCACCCAGGTTCTCAGGCCTGGTGCACCCTGGAACACCCTCCAGGTTCTCAGGCCTGGTGCACCCTGGAACACCCCCCCAGGTTCTCAGGCCTGGTGCACCCTGGAACACCCACCCAGGTTCTCAGGCCTGGTGCATCCTGGAACACCCACCCAGGTTCTCAGGCCTGGTGCACCCTGGAACACCCTCCAGGTTCTCAGGCCTGGTGCACCCTGGAACACCCACCCAGGTTCTCAGGCCTGGTGCACCCTGGAACACCCACCCAGGTTCTCAGGCCTGGTGCACCCTGGAACACCCTCCAGGTTCTCAGGCCTGGTGCACCCTGGAACACCCACCCAGGTTCTCAGGCCTGGTGCATCCTGGAACACCCACCCAGGTTCTCAGGCCTGGCGCACCCTGGAACATCCCCCAGGTCGTCAGGCCTGGCAGTGGAGCAGGGCAGCCCCAGGGCAGCACTCACCATCAGAGGGAGGGCACAGCCCACACAGGATGTTCATCAGCGTCGTCTTCCCGGTGCCGCTGTGGCCCAGCAGCGCCGTGATCTGCCCCTCGTAGATGTCAAAGGACAAATCTGCCCCAGGGCACAGCAGAAAGAGGGGTCAGGGTGGGGTCCTGGCCCCCTGAGACAGCCCCAGACTCAATCCCAGAGCTCACATTCACACTCTGCCCGGGGACAGGACTGGCCTGGCACGGTCCCACCGCCACTGTGGGGTGGCCTCGTGTCAAAGGCACCCGGGGAAAGGAGGTGACAACGTCAGGGAGGTGGGGCAGGGGAGATGGCATCACTTCATGGGCATGGGGTGATGCCAGGGGGGTTCCTCAGGGATGAAGGGCTCGTTTTTGGTTTAGACAGCACTGTGTGAGGGAGGACACACACAAGCACACCTGGCATTCGTGCTCCAGGGCCCCACCCCTCCAAAAGAAACCAAAACCAGCCTGAGCTGAAAGCCAAAGATCACTCAGCAACTCAGCTACTGCTCCTCTGCATCCCACCAGCAGCTACAAAGCTGAAATGTTCTTACTTCTGAGAGCCTCCACGGTTTCCCCCTTTTTCCTGAATGTTTTCTGAACACAGCTGATTCTGAAAGAAGACAAGGCATGGCATGAACTATTTCAGCACCTTTACATGGATTTTTCAGTCATCAACACTCAGCAACAATCACAACAAGCCAACCAGACTGCAGAGGCACCAGATGGGTTAAAAATTCATTGAGGCAAGTCAAGAGACAGGGCAGGTTCTCCCAAAACTTTGCCCATCTCCACCCTGGCAGCAGAAAACTTCTCCTGGTCACCTTCTAAGGTATTTCCTGTGATGATAAACTGAATTATTTCAAATCTGAGTCTCTTTCACATGGTGGAACAATGCTCTAGAGGCTTCCCAAGCTAGGAAAGGGAACACCTACTCCTCAAAAGTTGCACAACACAACAGGAGACTGCAGAGACACGAAATGGAAGAGAGGTGACAGCAGAATGGACTCCAAAGATGGGATTCCTGACAGCTCTTGATCAAAATCAGGTGAATTCTTTTATATATAAATAGTGAGTATTTTTAATATAAACATAGCAAGTATTTTGTATCTATAATATATATAATAAATATATTTTATATATATATATATATATTAAAAATATATAATACATATTATATATATTATATATTATAGTATATATTTTATATATTATGTATATATAATATATATATTATATATATACTATATATTATAGCAAGTATTTATATAATATATATAATATGTTATATAACTATAACTATAACTATAACTATAACTATAACTATAACTATAACTATATATATATATATATATATATAAATAGCAAGTATTCTTATATATAAAAATAGCAAGTATTTTTCTTTTCAAGAGAGGTAAAAACCTTCCTTCCAGCCCTGCTGGTTTTTCCAAATGAAAAGAACAGCCAGTTTATCTGCAGGCACCAAATCAAGGATGGATTTTGGAACCCTCACCACGCTGAGCACAAGGATGGTGAGTGGATTATGGAGGGTGAGTAATGGGGAAGAGAATGAGCATGAAAGCAAACAAAACTTGCACATGGAGAGATGAAAAGACTGAGTGAAACTGCTGGAGCTGGTGGAGGGATGGTGTGGGAAGAGTCCTGGGTGGGTGAATAATGCAACAACAGCCACCATGTTCTCAGGGGAACAGCAGCACTAAAACTGGACTCCTGAACCTGTGGGTAATAAAAATACCTTTCACTACTTAAAAAATAAGCTCCTATCTCATCCATCTCTAAGATTACAACAACAAACACCTCTTCTGAAGTGATTTATTGATTTATGCCTGGCTCCACAGCCCTGAGGATGGGATTTGCTGTGTGGAGGGCTCTGCAATCCATGTGCTGTTTGACCCCGGGCACTGGAGAGCCAGGGCTGATTTTCCAGCACTGAAATTGCAGGTGAGCTGCTCGCCCCCAGGCAGGGCAGGGCTGTACCTGATGGCATCCTTGCCCTGGCATTCTGTACCTGATGGTTTCCATGCCCTGGCATTCTGTATCTGGTGGCTTCCATGCCCTGGAATTCTGTACCTGATGGTATCCCTGCCCTGGCATTCTGTACCTGATGGCTTCCATGCCCTGGAATTCTGTACCTGATGGTATCCCTGCCCTGGCATTCTGTACCTGATGGCTTCCATGCCCTGGCATTCTGTACCTGATGGCTTCCATGCCCTGGCATTCTGTACCTGATGGTTTCCTTGACCTGGCATTCTGTACCTGATGGCTTCCATGCTGGGGAATTCTGTACCTGATGGCTTCCATGCCCTGGCATTCTGTATCTGATGGCATCCTTGCCCTGGCATTCTGTACCTGATGGCCTCCTTGCCCTGGAATTCCGAAGGCACAGGCTCCACAATCTCACTGAAGCTCAAGCTGCCGTTGATGCTGCTCTCGTACAGCTCCTTGTAGTTTTTCCTGTGCTTGGACCAGAAGGAGGGTTTCATGAAGAAAAAGGGCGTGCGGCGCAGGCCAAACTCCCCTGGGGGACAGGACAGAAGGAACTCCTGAGCAGCAACCACAAATTATTATATATTATACTTTATATTGTAATTATAACTTATATAATGTATTATATATTACCTATTCTATTCTATTCTATTCTATTCTACATTATATTATATTTTATATATACATTACATTATATATGTTATATTATATTACATTATATTATACAATATATTATATAGTATTGTTATGTTATATGTTATATTATACTATATTATATATTATATTATATATTATACTATATTATATATTATATATTGTATCATTTACTATATTATATTATATATTATATTATATTATATTATATTATATTATATTATATTATATTATATATCATATTATATATCATATTATATATTATATATATAGTATTGTATTACTATATATGTAATGTTATATTACAGATATATATATTACGATACATTATAAATCAATATATATTATCTATATTTATAAATTATTACTAAATTATATATATAAATATAAATATATTGTACATATTATATATTTTTTTTATATGATTATTTTATACTGTATTATATAATATTGTATAACATTATATTATATAATATCATATATAACATCTAGTATTATATAGTAATATTATAATGTATGTTATGTTATGTTATGTTATGTTATGTTATGTTATGTTATGTTATGTTATGTTATGTTATGTTCCTCAGCTCTGGACTTTGAGCAACAACCACAAATATTAAATTTTATATTATAATATAATTTAATTATATCATTCTATATATATTATTATATAATTTATATATATAATAATATAATTTAATTATATTATTATATATATATTTATTATATTATAATCTAATTTAAACCTCAGCTCTGGGCTTTCAGCTCCTCCCACAGCCAGCCCTCACCTGTTCCTGAGGAATTCCTTCAGCCAAACTTCCATTTAAACCATGACTGCCCATCCCCACTGCTGGCAGGCTTCACTTTTGCTGAGTATTTAAATAAATTTGCAAATCTCCTTCTATTCCAGAGAAATGCCCAGTGCTGAATGAGCAGTGACTTAAACGTGGCAGGGAGCAAAGAGAGGGCTGGAGGTGAACAGAGCTGAGGAGCTTAGCCAGTTCTTAATCCCAAGATTAACAACTTTATTCTGTGTTTTAGGCTCAACTTCCTCTGCCACAGGGAGAGATCTGGAAGAGGCAGAGCAGCCTTTGCTTCCCAGCCCTCCAAGAGGAAACTGGAAAGGTTGAGTGTCACATTTGTATTTTCTGAAAAATCCCTTTGCCCAGGATTCTTGTTCTGGGAAGCTGAGAAGCCTCAGAGAGAAAGGAACACAATAATTATCTGTTTTGCTTCTCCTGTGTTGTGCTGCTATGGAATGTGTTTGGAGATTGTTTCATTGGTTTCTGCTATGAATTATTTTGACTTAATGGCCAATTGGGGCCAAGCTGTGCTGGACTCTGAAGGGAGTCACAAGTTTCATTATCCTTTTAGCATTCTGTCTGTATCCTTTCTGTATTCCTTATTATAGCATTCTTTTATATAACATAATCTTAAAATAATAAATTAGCCTTGTAAGAATCTAAGTCAGATTCATTCTTTACTCCTTCAGTTAGGGGTCCCTGAAAATACAACAGTCGAGGTTGGAGTTAACTCAGAAAGGAAATTTTTCCTCTAGAAAGAGGAGGAAATTAAACTTTTTAAGAGCAGGCCAAAACCCTTCCTCACACCTCACAGTTTTAACTATATATAGTTAAAGATTATAAAGAAGATAGATAGATAGATAGATAGATAGATAGATAGATAGATAGATAGATAGATAGATAGATAGATAGATAAAGAACATATATAGATTAGATAGACAGCTAAAGAATATAAAAAATATATATAGATTAGATAGATATAGATAGATAGTTAAAGAATATAAAGAAGATAGATAAATAGATAATATAAAGAATATATATAGATTAGATAGATAGATAGTTAAGGAATATAAAGAATATATATAGATTAGATAGATAGATAGATAGATAGATAGATAGATAGATATAGATAGATAGATAGATAGATAGATAGATAGATAGATAGATAGATAGACAGATAGATAGTTGAAGAATATAAAGAATATATATAGATTAGATAGATGTTAAAGAATATAAAGAAGATAGATAAATAGATAATATAAAGAATATATAAAGATTAGATAGATAGATAGTTAAGGAATATAAAGAATATATATAGATTAGATAGATAGATAGATATAGATAGATAGATAGCTATAGATAGATAGATAGATAGATATAGATAAAGGATATAAAGAATATATATGGATTAGATAGATATAGATAGATAGATAGATAGATAGATAGATAGATAGATAGATAGATAGATAAATAGTTAAAGAATATAAAGAAGATAGATAAATAGATAATATAAAGAATATATATAGATTAGATAGATAGATAGATAGTTAAAGAATATAAAGAATATATATAGATTAGATATATAGATAGATAGATAGTTAAAGAATATAAAGAAGATAGATAGATAGATAGATAAAGAATATAAAGAATATATATAGATTAGAATGATAGATAGATAGATAGATAGATAGATAGATAGACAGATAAAGAATATAAAGAATATAGATAGATAGAAAGACAGACAGATGGATAGATAGATACGTATAGTTAAA
>CM019919.1:1106278-1116278 GCA_009764595.1 Geothlypis trichas | reverse complement strand
GGACATGACAAAATCAGGCTCACGTAGAGCAGCACCCAGGACAGCCTAGGGAGGGAAAAACAGAAAAATGAATGAATGCCCAGCCACAGAAACAGCAAAATCCAGCATGCTTAATATTCCATATATTCCAAACCCAGCATTCTTTAATATTGCACATATTCCAAAAGCCAGCCTCTTTATATTCCACATATTCCAAAAGTCAGCATTCTTTAATATTCCACATATTCCAAAAGTCAGCACTTTATATTCCACATATTCCAAAAGCCAGCACTCTTTATATTCCACATATTCCAAAAGTCAGCACTCTTTAATATTCCACATATTCCAAACCCAGCATTCTTTAATATTCCACATATTCCAAAAGCCAGCACTATTCAATATTCCATATATTCCAAAAGCCAGCACTCTTTATTATTCCACATATTCCAAAAGCCAGCATTCTTTAATATTCCAAAGCCAGCATTCTTTAATATTCCATATATTCCAAAAGCCAGAATTCTTTAATATTCCACATATTCCAAAAGCCAGCACTCTTAATATTCCACATATTCCAAACCCAGCACTCTTTAATATTCCACATATTCCAAAGCCAGCACTCTTTAATATTCCACATATTCCAAACCCTGCACTCTTTGATATTCCACATATTCCTAAACCCAGCACTCTTTAATATTCCACCCCAAGTTAATTTCTAACTCCCTGTCTCACTGCACCAAAGGCCAAACGTGCAATAAAATCTGAATAAAAAAGCTGTTTGCAACAAATCCTGAATAAAAGAGCTGTTGTGAACCATCCTGGGGTTGTTCTCAGCCCACACTGAGACCCAGGGCAGCTAAAGATGCACAATCAGGTGATTCACCTTTGTTTTTTGAATAATTAATTCCCTGGTATGGGCAGAAGAAGGTAACAGAGTCGTAGGTTTCAATAATTCAAGGAATTCTGTTTAATTTTAATAGAGGCTGCCTGGGCAGGGTAATAAAATCCTGCTCTGGTGAAAACCAGAGCTGTGAGTGTGGGGACAGCTCTGACCTCAGCAAACAGGGGTGGTTTGTGTGCAGGTAGCAAAAAATGACACAAATTTCCTCTGAAACAACTGAAACAAATCATTCCAACCACCCAGGTGGATTTTCAGTGCAGAAAGGGCAAAGCCAAACCTGCTTTTATCCCCTCAGACATCAATGATTTCAAATTAACACATCATTTGGGAGAAAATGAAATATTCTATTGCCCAGGGTGAGGAAACAATTGGAAACCTGTAGTTGAGACTGCTCTGCACATTTAAATTATAGAGCTGGGTTCATTGAATGATGTGCCAGGCTGCAGGTCACCTGTTGAGCTTCTAGGAAAGGAGGCAGTGAGCCAAAAATGCTGAAAAAAACCTCCAGAAAACCTCGCACGTGATGAGGTTTAATCCCTCTAATCTGGTGCAGCTTTACATGAATAAATGCAGCAGGATTACTGATTAAATATTCATATTTCATGGTGCTGCAAGTGTCTCTCTGCTTAATTGCACAGAATATCTCAGTTTTTGGTTGTTTTCACTTAAAGACTGAAAACAATTTAAGAGCTGGAGGGTGGGATGGAAGAGGTTAACTAGACAACTTTTTAACATAATAATTTTAAATATAATAAGTTATTTTTACATATATTTATTTTTTTCCCTTTACATATATTTAATTCTTTTTTCTTGACATATATTTAATTCTTTTTTTCTTTGCATATATTTAATTTTTTTCCTTTTATAAGGAACAGGTTATAGCAAACACTCACATACCAGAATGCAGTGTCATGGAGTCCCAAAATTTTCAAGAACTCCTTCAGCTTCCTCTCCTTTTCTGCCACGATGTGAATTGCCAAATAATACCCAAAGGGGGAGAATGCAATCACCAGGTAAATTAAAATGATTGCACGAGGGAAATTATCAATTTCCACCACTGCAGCCTCTCCCATGACCATGGCTCTGGTCAGATCCAGCTGTTCCCAAACAGAATGATTTGTCTTCAGCTGGAAGGAAGAGGAGGAAAAATTATTTTGATATTTTTCCTGATTTTTCAGCCCCATCCCAACCACTCCAACCCAGAGATCCCAAAACTTTCCTGACCACAAATTCCAGGCCAAAAGCAACACTGGAAAACACCTGAATGCCTGGGGATGAGATGAGGAAATGTGGAATTTCTGTCATTTAAAAAGATGGAATTTGCTGCCACCACGAGCAGGGTGAGGGGAGGGAAACTGGGGAAAATTGCTGAGCAATAGTGGCAGCAAAATAATAAATTTTGTAGGTAAATTCTGCCTGGAATGGCATTTTGGGGTGAGCATTTGAGGAGGTTGTGCTGGATGTTCAGCATCTCTGGGATGCAAATGGAGACAAAAATTCTTAGAATCCAACCTAAGAGGATTGGGGAAATCCTGGGCAGGACATGGCCAAACCCACCCCAAAACTCCTGCATTTTCATCAGATCCCAGCTGAGAGCTGATCAGCATCTCCCAGGATTAACAGGCAGATTAAGGAGCCCAGGCAGACCTGGATGTGCCTTTTTTTGGGGTGAGGATGGGATTTTGTGGGATTTTATGGGATTTTCCCAGTGGTACCTGGACAGAACATGGCCAAACCACCCTAAAACTTCTGCATTTTCATCAGATCCCAGCTGGGATCTCACACAGCATCTCCCAGGATTGACAAATAGATTAAATAGCCCAGGTAAACCCTGGATGTGCCCTTTTTAGGGCTGAGGATGGGATTTTATGGGATTTCCCAGTGTTACCTGGACAGAACATGGCCAAACCCACCCCAAAACTTCTGCATTTTCATCAGATCCCAGCTGAGATCGGACACACCATCTCCCAGGATTAACAGGCAGATTAAAGAGCCCAGGCAGACCTGGATGTGCCTTTTTTTGGGGTGAGGATGGATTTTGTGGGATTTTCCCAGTGGTACCTGGACAGAAGAGTCCTAGACAAAACATGGCCAAACCCACCCTAAAACTTCTGCCTTCTCATCAGATCCCAGCTGGGATCTGACACAGCATCTCCCAGGATTGACAGATAGATTAAACAGCCCAGGTAGCCCGTGGATCTGCCCTTTTTAGGGCTCAGGATGGGATTTTATGGGATTTCCCAGTGGTACCTGGACAAAACACAAGCAAACCCACCCCAAAACTTCTGCCTTCTCATCAGATGCCAGCTGAGATTTGAGACACAGCATCTCCCAGGATTGAAAGGCAGATTAAACAGCCCAGGTAACCCCTGGATGTGCCCTTTTTAGGGCTCAGGATGGGATTTTATGGGATTTTCCCAGTGGTACCTGGACAGAACATGGCCAAACCCACCCCAAAACTTCTGCATTTTCATCAGATCCCAGCTGAGATCTGATCAGCATCTCCCAGGATTGACAGATAGATTAAACAGCCCAGGCAGACCTGGATGTGCCTTTTTTTGGGGTGAGGATGGGATTTTGTGGGATTTTATGGGATTTTCCCAGTGGTACCTGGACAGAACATGGCCAAACCACCCTAAAACTTCTGCATTTTCATCAGATCCCAGCTGGGATCTCACACAGCATCTCCAAGGATTGACAGATAGATTAAACATTTCAGGTAACCCCTGGATCTGCCCTTTTTAGGGTTGAGGATGGGATTTTATGGGATTTCCCAGTGGTACCTGGACAGAACATGGCCAAACCCACCCCAAAACTTCTGCCTTCTCATCAGATCCCAGCTGGGATCTCACACAGCATCTCCCAGGATTAACAGGCAGATTAAGGAGCCCAGGCAGACCTGGATGTGCCTTTTTTTGGGGTGAGGATGGGATTTTATGGGATTTTGTGGGATTTTCCCAGTGGTACGTGGACATAAGAATCCTAGACCAAATATGGCCAAACCCACCCTAAAACTTCTGCCTTCTCATCAGATCCCAGCTGGGATCTCACACAGCATCTCCCAGGATTGACAGATAGATTAAACAGCCTAGGTAAACCCTGGATGTGCCCTTTTTAGGGCTGAGGATGGGATTTTATGGGATTTCCCAGTGGTACCTGGGTACCTGGTACAGAACATGGCCAAACTCAACCTAAAACTTCTGCTTTCTCAACAGATCCCAGTTGGGATCTGACAGAGCATCTCCCAGGATTAATAAATAGATTAAGCAGCCCAGACAACCCCTGGATGTGCCCTCTTTTAGGCTGAGGATGGGATTTTATGGGATTTTCCCAGTGGTACCTGGACAAAACAGTCCTGGACAGAACATGGCCAAACCCACCCCAAAACTTCTGCCTTCTCATCAGATCCCAGTTGAGATCTGATCAGCATCTCCCAGGATTGACAGGCAGATTAAGGAGCTCAGGCAGCCCTGGATGTGCCATTTTTTGGGATGAAGGTGGGATTATTTTGTGAGATTTTTTGGGATTTTATGGCATTTTCCCAGTGGTACCTGGACAGAACAGTCCTGAACAAACAGTCCTGAATAAACACAAGCAAACCCACCCCAAAACTTCTGCCTTCTCATCAGATCCCAGCTGAGATTTGAGACACAGCATCTCCCAGGATTAGCAGGCAGACTAAGCAGCCCCTGGATCTGCCCTTTTTTGGGGTGAGAATGGGATTTAATGGGATTTTGTGGGATTTTCACAGAATTCACAGAATGCCCAGGTTGTCAGAGACCTCCAAGACCATCGAGTCCAACCCAGCCCCAGCCCCTCACCCAAACCCTGGCCCCCAGTGCCACATCCAGGCTTTGTCAAACACACCCAGGGATGGGGACTGCACCACCTCCCCGGGCAGAACATTCCAGAACTTTATCCCCCTTTGTGTAAAACACTTTTCCCTGCTCTCCAACCTGTATTTCCCTTGGTGCAGCTCGAGGCTGTGTGCTCTGGTTGGTCAGTGCTGCTGCAGACAGAGCCCAGCCCCAGCTGAGCACAGGCACCTTTCAGGAGCTGCAGAGTGCTGGGGCAGCCCTGAGTCTCCTTTTCTCCAGGCTGAGCACCCCAGCTCCCTCAGGGTTCCTCACAGGGTTTGTGTGTTCCCAGCCCCATTTTATGGGATTTTTTGGTGGGATTTGTGGGTTCCTCACCTGGATGATGGCAGCATCAATGCAGGCCTGCGGGCTGTGAACCCCGAGCTCCAGTAGGTCACGGACTCGCAGCTCTTGCGCAGGTTGGAGCACGTGGCTGCACGAAAACAGGGAATAATCATCCTCAGCAGCCTTTCCATGCCACAATTCCAGGGTAAAATCCCAAAAAATTGAGTTACAACTGCTCCACACCCCAATAACCACCAAAAACCCCACAAACCAATATCAAAACACCAAGCCAAAAAAAAAACCCAAAATAAAAATATGGGATGATTTCCCAGCTTATTCCCTTGTAGGTTTACCTCTGGATTCCTATTACTATCTGGATTTACTATTAAATAGGGAATCAGTATCTTCAGGATCTCTTGCAACCCAGCTCATTCCACATTAAAATCCCAAAAAATAGAGATACAGCTGCTCCACCCCCCGCTAACACCACCAACATCCCCACAAACCAGTACACACAGCACTAAGCCAAAAAAAGCCAAATAAGGAAAATCTGGATGATTTTCCATCTTATTCCCTTGCAGGTTCACCTCTGGATTCCTATTACTATCTGGATTTACTAAAAAATAGGGAATCAGCATCCTCAGGAGCCTTCCATGCCACAATTCTACATTAAAATCCCAAAAAACTGAGTTACAACTGCTCCACACCCCAATAACACCACCAACAAACGCCACAAACCAATATAAACAACACCAAGCCAAAAAAACCCCCAAAATAAAAATATGGGATGATTTCCCAGCTACTCCCTTGTAGGTTTACCTCTGGATTCCTATTACTATCTGGATTTACTATTAAATAAGGAATCAGCATCTTCAGGATCTCTTGCAATCCAGCTCATTCCATGTTAAAATCCCAAAAAATTGAGTTACAGCTGCTCCACTCCCTGATAACACCACTAAAAATCCCAGAAACCAATACATGCAACACTAAACCCAAA
The DNA here is from genome assembly GCA_009764595.1 of Geothlypis trichas. Classification (NCBI taxonomy): domain Eukaryota; kingdom Metazoa; phylum Chordata; class Aves; order Passeriformes; family Parulidae; genus Geothlypis; species Geothlypis trichas. The sequence goes on along the minus strand of CM019919.1, from coordinate 1,110,262 downwards.
AATAAGCAAAAAAGGAAAAAGGAAAATCTGGATTACTTTCCAGCTTATTCCCTTGCAGGTTCACCTCTGGATTACTATTACTATCTGGATTTACTAAAAAATAGGGAATCATCCTCTTCAGGAGCCTTTCCATGCCGCAATTCTACATTAAAATCCCAAAAAACAGAGTTACAGCTGCTCCACTCACTGATAACACCACCAACATCCCCACAAACCAATACACACAGCACTAAGCCAAAAAAAAGCAAAATTAGGAAAACCTGGATGATTTTCCAGCTTATTCTCTGGCAGGTTTACTTCTGGATTACTATCTGGAGTTACTATTAAATCATCATCTTCAGGAGCCTTTCCATGCCACAATTCTACATTAAAATCCCAAAAAAATAGAGATACAGCTGCTCCACTCCCCGATAACAGCATCAACAATCCTCACAAACCAACACACACCACACCAGGCCAAAAATACACCAGAAAAAGTAAATTTTAGGATGTTTTCCAGCTTGCTTTGCAGGGTTACCTCTGGACTCGGTGTAGATGGAGGACATGGCCATGGAGTCGTGGAACCTGAGCTGGTAGGACAGGGAGTCCTTGAACACCACCCCCACAAAGTTGGAGGGCTTGAGGAAACTCGCCTGCTCCAGCTCCTCCTCACTCAAATACTCCTCCGTGATGAGGCCTGGGAGGATTAAAACAGAAATAGAAATTCAAAATGATAAATAAATATAAATTATAAAATATACGATAATAAAAAATTCAGATTTTTCCTATGAACAGCACCACCGACCTCCCCTTCAAACACAAGGTCCAGCATGAGATAAGAGGGGAAAAAAAAAGAAGATTTAGGGTTTGGATACCATCCTCAAAGTTGTCAAAAGCCACTTTCCTCATGATGTCCTGAGCCAGGGATGTGGGTGGCCCAAAACCAGCAAAAAAATCGAAAACAACAAAAAAACCCTCAAAAACCAATTAAAAGAATCTGAATACCAAAAAAAAAACCCTAGAAGCATCCAAAAAAACCACAAAACCAGAAAAAAAAATACCCAACCAAAAAATCCCTAAAATCACAGAAAAAAACCCTAAAAATCAACAAACAACCCCTAAAAATCATAAAGAAACCCCTTAAAATCAACAAAAAACCTCTAAAAATCAAAAAAAACCCTAAAAATCAACAAAAAACCCCTAAAAATCAACAAAAAAACTCATAAAAATCAAAAAAACCCCGAAAATCAACAAAAACCCCTAAAATCAACAAAAAAACTCATAAAAATCAATTAAAAAACCCTAAAAATCAATAAAAAACCCCCGAAAATCAACAAAAAACCCCCTAAAAATCAACAAAAAAAACTCATAAAAATCATAAAAAACCCTAAAAATCAATTAAAAAACCCCCGAAAATCAACAAAAAACCCCAAAACTTTCACATTCCTCCTCTGAAAAAATCCGATTTTTCCTAAAGGGGAAAAAAGAAGATTTAGGGTTTGGATACCATCCTCAAAGTTGTCAAAAGCCACTTTCCTCATGATGTCCCGAGCCGGGCTGTGGGGGGGGTGTAGCCAATGACAAAATTCAGCAGCACCGAGGGGTCCAGGGGGCCCAGGTCTGTGTTGGGCACCTCATCATATTTCCTGTGAGGGTGCATCATGCTCATCAGGATCAGCCAGAAGAGGAAAAAACAGAGGAAAAGCACCTCCTGCATGGAAAAAAAATGGAATATTTTACAATTCAGTATTTCAAAGGGTCAAAAATTTCAGTATATGCTCATTAGGATCAGCCAGAATGGGAGAAATCACAGGGAAAGCACTTGGTGGAGCAAAAAATTTAAATATTTTAAAATTTAGTATCTGAAGGGGTCAAAAAAATTATATATCATCAGGATCAGAAGAACAGGAAAAATAAAGGGAAAAGCACCTCCTGTATGGAAAAAAATGGAATATTTTAAATTCAGCATTTCAAAGATTGAAAAAAGTTCATTGTGTACTCATCAGGAGCAGCACAGAACAGAGAGAGAAACAGTGGGAAAAGCACTATGGGCACCAAAAATTGGAATATTTTAAAATTCAATGTTTCAAAGGTTCAAAAATACTCATAATATACTCATCAGGATCAGTAGAATAGGAAAAATAGTGGGAAAGCACCTCCTGTAAAAAAATGGAATATTTCAAAAAACTTCATCATATTTCCTGTGAGGTGCATCATGCTCATCAGGATCAGACGGAAGAGGAAAAACAGAGGGGAAAAGCACCTCTGCATGGAAAAAATGGAATATTTTATAATTTACTATTTTTTAGGGGTTCTAAAAAATTCAGTATATGCTCATTAGGATCAACCAGAAATAGAAAAACAGAGGGAAAAGCACCTCCTGCACCAAAAAATTGAATATTTTTAAATTTAGTATCTGAAAGGGTGAAAAGAATTTATGACATAATAATCAGGACCAGCAGAACAGGAAAAACAGTGGGGAAAGCACCTCCTGTACAAAAAAAAATTGAATATTTTATAATTCAGTATTTTTAAGGGTCAATAAACTTCATTTTATACTATCAGGATCAGCCAGAAGAGGAAAAACAGTGGAAAAAGCACTGTGCATGAAAAAATACAGAATATTTCAAATTCAATGCTTCTTCAAAAGTTAAAAAAACTCATTATATACTCAGGATCAGCAGAACAGGAAAAAACTGGGGAAAAGCACCTCCTGCACAATAAAAAATGGAATATTCAAAAACCTGATGACGTTTCCTGTGAGGAGCCCTCACCTGCACACTGCTCTTCTTGGTCCTGCACTTGATCAGACAATTCTTGAAGAGCAGAGCTCGGGTTTGCCTCCACACTCCTGCCTCCCTTGGGGCTCCTGGGGCCATTTTCTGAAAAAATAGAAATTTTTATGAAATGATAAAATAATTCCCCAGCTGAGCCGGGCAGCGTGCGGGCAGCTCTGGGCTTGGATGTCACAGACAGGTTTCAATTTTGGTTTTTCATTTTTTAATAACTCCTGATACAGGTGATGGGTCTGGCACTGGGAAAAATGGGAAGGAGAGACTGGGAGGGGATGGGGAGAAAAAGAAAAATGGGAATGGGAGAAGAAACTGGGATGGGAGTGGAGAGAGGATGGGAATGGAGGGAGAAACTGGGAATGGGAGAGAGACTGGAGGGAGAAGAAGAAAACTGGGAATGGGAGAGATGGGAATTGGGAATGAGGAATTGAAAAAGATGGGAAGATGGGGAAGAGAGAAAACTGGGAATTGGGAGTAGGACAGATGGAACAGAATGGGGGAGAGATGGGAATGGGAGAGGAGAGGAGACGGGAATGTGAGAAACTGGATGGGAGCGCGAGAGATTGGGAATGGGAGAGAGGGAGAGAGACTGGGATGGGAATGGGAGAACTGAGAATGGGACAGACTAGGAATGGGAGGAAAGCGGAAAATGGGAGGACTGAGGAATGGGGAGAGATGGGAGCTGGGAATGGGAAGAACTGGGAATGGGAAAAATTGGGAAATTGGGAGGAGACTGGGAATGGGAGGAGAAAATGGGAGTGGGAGGCGACTGGGAATGGGAGAGGAAACTCGGAATGGGAGAAACTGGGAATAGGAGAGAGACTGGGAAGGAGAAGAGAAATTTGGAAATGGGAATGGGGAAAGAAGAGGAACGTGGGAATTGAAATGGAAGGAAAGAAAAAACTGGGAATGGGAAAAACTAGGAATGGAATGGGAGAGAGGGAAGGGGAGAGATGGAGAATAGGAGAGATTGGGAATTGGGAATGAGACAAACCGGGAAAGAGCGAATTTGGGAATGGGAAACCGGGAAGGGAATGGGAAAAACTGGGAAGGAGAGAAGGGATTGGAAATGAGAGAAACTGGAAATGAGAGAAACTGCAGTTTGGATTGGGAGAAATTTGGAATGAGAGAAATTGGGAATGAGAGAACTGGCAATTGAGAATGGGAGAAAACTGGGAAAGAATTTGGTAATGGGAGAAACTGGGAATGGGAA
>CM019919.1:1021012-1085415 GCA_009764595.1 Geothlypis trichas | reverse complement strand
AGGGTCCACCCAAATACAAAACTCACCTCAAGTCAAGGACCCCCCTGCATTTCACCCTGTGCTTGTCCATTCCCTCTTTCAAGCTGCAGGCTGGTATTATTTGCTGGATGTAGCAACCCACAGCAAATCAGCTTTTCTGCCACAGCAGGTTCCTGCAGCTTGTTCCTCACCTTTGGAGAGGAAGCTGCTCTGGCCAGGAGGGCCTTGGTGTTGATGGGAGCTCAGAAGTTGAATCCTTGCCCAAATCCAGCCCATTTGGCTGTCATGACTAATAGGATATTATTTTGGAAGAGGAGGGGGGAAAAAAAAAAAGAGGAAGTCCATATTCATTTCGAGCCAAGCACAGTTTGAGGCTGTAAATCTGGACTCTGGTGACAGCAGATATATTCAGGAGTCTCCCAAATTCCTTGCAACAGTGGGGATTATTCCCTGGCAAAGCCCACATGGGAGCAAACACCTGCAAAAATGCAAATTTCTCCATTGCAATAAGAAAAGGGAAGGGGGAGCAGTACCCACGAGAGCACTGATTCATAAATACACTGAAATGATGTTTGAACTGAGTATTGCTGCCTGTTGCTCTCACACCTAAACCTTGTTTCAAACACAATTTTCAGTGCTCCAGCTGCAAAGGGAAGCTGAGATTGTGAGCAGCACATCCCACGTGATGCTGGCTGAGCTTGCACCCTATGGACTTTGACCAAAGCCCTGCACCTAGTCCAAATACCAGAGTTTTATGTGAAACACTCACGTTTTCCCCAGCCAGAAGTCTCAGTGGAGCAGCTGTAAAGCTGGAATATTCCTTGTTGTTGGGGTTTTTTTTGCAGCCCTAGGTAGGTGGCAGGTTGTTGCTGGTGTAGGATTAACCTGCAGGCAGCTCCTGTGGGTTGTGCAATGTGAATTTTGCCTCATCAGCACCACCTCAGCTTCTCCCCACTCACACACTGCCATGACACAGGCACTTGGCACGGTCAGCCAGGTGCAAGCCTAGCAAAGCCTGGACTAGCAGCAAATTTCAGCTGCAGTTGATGATTTATTCTTAATTAATTTTTTTTTTAAGGGTGCCCTGTTGAATTAGTTTAAGTGCTGGAGGTGCCTGTGTGCCTGCTTTGGGTTAAGAGGGGGCAAATATTTATAAAGAGGTTTCAAAACCTCCTGCAATGCCAGGCTGGAGGAATTACCCAGCTTGGGAAGAGGAAAATGTGGCTGGGGCAGAAAAGTGGCTGGAGATGAACCAAAGCTGTGCCCAGGTGAGGGTTGGCACACCTGGCTGAGCCCCTGCTCTGCCCTCAGCAGGGTTTGTCCTGTCCCCATGTCCCAGCAGGTCCCAACATGTCCCAACACCACTGCTCAGGCCAGCAGCTCCCTGCTGCCACCAAGGAACATATTTAATATTTAAAAGCTCCAACGAGGAGCAATTCTAGCAATAAAAGTGCCAAGTTGCAGGAAGAAGGGAGCAGAGAGCTGAGTGCTCCTGCCAGGCTCTGCAGTGCTCTTTTTTATTTTGGTGTTTAAGGCACCAAAACCTGGGGGCTTCCTTAGGGCTCAGCTCCCTCCCCTGACACCTCCACGAGCTGCTGAGGTGAAGCAAATGATGCTCCATGAAAACCACAGGAGTGATTTGGAGAGAGGAGACACCTCCCATGGAACGTGGTTCCAGCAGGTTTGAGATTTTGTGTTGAAAATACACAAAGTGATTAAAAAGTTGCCTTTTCCCCCCAAACAGTGCCTGTGTTTGTTGTCACTTGGGCTTTTTCTCTTGCTGAAAAGAGCTGTGACAGCACCTCTAGAAGCCTCTCCAGAAAGGATTGAAAACCAACACACCTGAAAAAAGCAGGAAAAAGAAGAATAGTGTGGGAGTTGTGTTAGCACAGCAGTGGGGATGCTTCTCCAGCCCTCTGCAAAGGCTCTTGGAGGCCCAGAGCTCCTCAGCCTGGTGATTGTGCTGGTTCCCAGCCCTGCCCCAAGGGATTCACCCCATGAACTCATTGCTGGGGCTGCTCCAGCTCCAGAGGCAGAGCTCTGCCCTCCCCAGGGGTGCAGGCACAGGGCAGGTCACAGCTGGGATGGCAGCAGTGGCACGAGCAATTCTGGGCAGGAATGACTCACCAGGAGCCCCTTCCTGCTGTCTCACATTCTGGGGACCATTTTTGGGGTGCATTTCCAAGCTGGCAGCATCATGAGATGAAATGTTGAGTCAGCCTCCAGTGGCCAGGAGTGTTTGAGACATGGACAGAGCTGTAATTAAAAAGAATAAAAATCTGTTTCATTACCTGTGGAGTTCCTTAGCTCCCTTCCTTAGGGCCTGGCTGGGGATGGTTGAAGGGATTAGCATTATCAGCTGCAGCAGTGGGAGCAGGGATGCAGATCCAGGAGGTTGGAGCTGTGCCACCTCACATATTATTATGGTCTGTGGTGAAGGCCATTGGGTGCCATTTCCATAGCTGCTCATTGTGCAAAAAGTTGGGGATTTTTTGCTGTTTTTTCTCTGCTTTTGTCTTCCAAATCCACAATATTCTGCACTTGACAAGTGTGAGTGGAAAACTGAGTGCTGCTCAGTGGCCTTGGCTCAGTGAAAAGCAGTTTGGAGAGGGGAAGTCTGAGCCTGGTGCTTGTGGAGCTTTCTGTTGCCTCAAAGCCAGAATTAAACCCATCCTTCCAACCTCCCCATCCTTTTAAACTGGGGATTCCAAACACAGAGGACAATCTCTGGGGTGCTGGAGCATTTCTGAGTCACCTTTCCTTTGGCCATGGTGCACAGAGATGCTGCACATCCTCTGTGGGAGCTCCAGGAATCCTCTGTGCTGTCAGAGCTGTGAGAAATCCCTCTGGATCTGCATCCCAACCTCAATCAGGAGTCTGGATTTGGAGGGGCAGGGTCAGAGATGGCATCAGGAGAGGCTCAGGGGTAGGAGCTGCTCTGGCTGCATCCCCCAGTTGATGTTGGAGCAGTGCCTGTGGCTTTTTGGGCTGCAAAATCCCAGTCCTGTGAAGCCCAATGCAAACAACCTCTGCAGCTGGGGTAGGGTTTCAGATTTGTAAGAGAAAAAGCATTTTTTTTTTCCCCTACTCTAGCAGGAAAAGTGCACAGAGCTGAGCTGATCCAGTTTCTTGCTGGTGCTGTTTTGTTAGCCTACTTAGCAATTTTATCATCGAGCCTGGGTTTTCTTAGCCTGCACCCAGGCAGATCAAAAATCGTGAGAACTGGAGCCACTTTTACTGCATTCAGATGGAAAAAAAAAAAGTAAAAAAGAAAGAAAAAACCCAGCAGAAGTTGCAGATGAGATGCCAAAGATAAGGCAGCAATAGAAAATCAGTGCAGGAGTCAACACTTGACTGTGTCTGCAAGAAGAGGCCTTTAATGAAGGCTGAATCAGCACGGACTTGGGAGCTGCTTTTGAAGGAGATTCTTTATTTTCTAAACAAAAATATGTAATTGCACTGAATGAAAAATGCTTATCAGTGCCAAATGGCCCCAGAGCATGGTGTGGCTGCTGTGTGCACGTCCCAGGCCTGGTGGGTTTTGTGCCTGTGCTGCTCCTGCACTGGGGGCTGATCCCTGTCCTGGCTGCTCACAGGGCTTGTTCCACACTCAAGCAACAAGTTATAAAAATTACAGCTCCTCTCTGTGGTGTCATTTCTCATGAATGTTTATTGCTTCTGCAGTAGTTCAAGGTCAGATATAGAAAATGACTCAAAAGTCTTTTGTTGTTCTGAGAGCTCTGAAGTGATGGAAGGCCCAATCCAGCAGAGACAAACCTTTCCCAGAGAGCCAAAAGGGAAGGGAGAAAGAATATTTTATAAAGGCAAACCCAGCATTGATTGCTAACTTTTTAAAGTAGATTTGGATTAGATATTAAAAGAAAATTACTTTCTGTGAGGGTGGTGAGGCACAAAGACCTGTAGATATGATGGTTGTCTTGGCATATTCCATAGATACTAAAAAACTTAGATTTTAACTCTGTTCACTATTTTATGCCTTATTTCAGCCAAGAACTCCTTGTCTCAGCTTGGTTTCACCTGGTAGGTGGTTAAGGGATTGTGGTTTCCATCTCTTAGTAGTTAAAAAGCAGAAAGCACAGGGTGCCTAGAGAGGCTGTGGCTGCCAAGAAGTGTCCAAGACACCCCTGGAGGTGTCCAAGGCCAGGTTGGACAGGGTTTTCAGTAATTTGGGGCAGTGGAAGGTGTGAGATGAGTTTTGAGGTCTCATTCCAATTCCATGATTGGGTGATTTTTCCCTGGATTTGCTCTGCTCTATCTTCTCTCACACCTTGGGTGTGCAGCAGCCCAGGCAGAGCTCACTGCAGTCACTGCCTCTGTCTCTGCAGGTAGGAGGGGAACAGTCCCTGCCACAATCCCTGCCACAATTTCTGCCTAGATCCCAGCCAAAATCAGGGCACACGAGCTCAGAAGGTGTTTCTGGCAGCCTAGAGAGGCTGTGGCTGCTTGGAAGTGTCCAAGACACCTCTGGAAGTGTCCAAGACACCCCTGGAAGTGTCCAAAGCCAGGTTGGACAGGGCTTGGAGCACCCTGTAACAGTGGAAGGTGTGAGATGAGCTTTAAGGCCTCTTCCCATTCCATGATTGGGTGATTTTTCCCTGGATTTGCTCTGCTCTATCTGCTCTCACACCTTTGCTGTGCAGCATCCCCCAGGCAGAGCTCGCTGCAGTCACAGCCTCAGTCCCTGCAGGTAGGAGGGGAACAGTCCCTGCCACAGTCCCTGCCAAAATCCCTGCCACAATTTCTGCCAAAATCAGGGCACACGAGCTCAGAAGGTGTTTTTGGCAGCCTAGAGAGGCTGTGGCTGCTTGGAAGTGTCCAAGACACCTTTGGAAGTATCCAATGCCAGGTCTTGGAGCAACCTGGAACAGTGGAAGGTGTGAGATGAGTTTCAAGGCCTCTTCCCATTCCATGATTGGGTGATTTTTCCCTGGATTTTCTCTTCTCTATCTGCTCTCACACCTTTGGTGTGCAGCATCCCCCAGGCAGAGCTCGCTGCAGTCACTGCCTTGAGTCTCTGCAGGTAGGAGGGGAACAGTCCCTGCCACAATCCCTGCCACAATTCCTGCCACAATCCCTGCCCAAATCAGGGCACACGAGCTCAGCAGGTGTTTCTGGCAGCAGCTCTGCCCTCAGGGTTGGTTTGTGCAGCCCCAGGCACAGCCCTGGACACGGCTCCTGCTCCTTGCAGGGCACCTCTCCAGCACTGGGGTCACGGCCACACTTCCCAGCTTGGATTTCAGCACTGCCCCTTTTTCCTAGGGCTGCTTTAATTGCCTGCAATTTGGGTCTCCAGTGCTGCAAAAAGTGTGAAGGAATAAAAGCCAGTCTGGCTTTGTGAGGGCTGGGATTGATTTCTTCTCCCAAGCAGCTGATGCTGTGACCTTTTAGACAGGAGCTGTGGGGTTTGTGCATGTTACTGCCAGGGTTAAAGCACAAATTTGGGATATTTAGTGTTATCCAAGGAGAGGAGCACGTGTAGGAGCTGAGAGCACCTCAAGGAAGAGACAGGGATTTTACATGCTGTCATCAAAATGCCAAAACCCCAAGAGTAGATTTTTTTTAAGCTGGAGCAGAAGGCCAAGGCACAGCCCTGAGGGTGCAGGGGTCACCCCAAAGCCTGCAGGGTCTGACCAGGGGTGCAGACACAGCTCTGACCATGATTTCCTCACAGTTCTGGCAGCAGCAGCAGGACAGGGAAGCCTCTGCAGCTGAATGTGAGCAGCACTGAGGTTTGGGATGGGGAGATGAGGATAAATCCTGCACTCGGTCCCAGGTTTGCTTCTCTGAAGAGAAAGATGCTGCTGCTTAATGCAGAAGTTCCCTCCCAGGCAGACCTTGGTACTTAACTGTGTTAATTAAATGCTTTCAAAAACCACAAGATTGACCTTCACTGCTTGCCCACAGATTTTTCTCTCATTTAACAAGCAGAGGGCTGTCAGAGTAGCCTATTAAAGGAGAAGAAAGGCAATGCTCTAATACTGTTGGGTTTTGACCCGTTCCAAAGTGTTTTTCTGCTTTTTAACTCCTAAGAGATGGAAACCACAATCCCTTAACAACCTAGCAGGAGAAACCAGGCTGAGACAAGGCTGAAATAAGGCATAAAATAGTGAACAGAGTTAAAATCTAAGTTTTTTAGGTGTCTATGGAATATGCCAAGGCAACCATCATATCTACAGGTCCTTGTGCAGCAAGTGAGCTCTACTCTGTGACATGGAATTGTCCTTTGGGAGGGACCTTCTAGAAAAAAATAGAGTCAAATAACAGAGGCTCTGACTTCCTTACCTTTCCCAAGGACACCAGCCATTTGCTCATTGCTAATAAAACTCTGGAACATATCTACAGAAAACTTTGTATCCCTGCCAAGCAATCAGTTTTATAAATGAAGCAAAAGAGCAGATTGTGCATTGCAGGGAAGGACATCCCACATCCCAAAGCAGCCCCTGACTGGAGGGAGAGCCCAAAATAGCCCCTGGCAGCTGGGGAGGGTGACACAGATGCTGCATTCAGAGATGATGAGAACCAAGTTGATTTCTGGAGGCAATAAATGAAGAAAATCCTTCACTGAAAGGGTGAAGGGCCCTGGGATCACCTGCCCAGGGAGGTGCTGGGGTCACTGTCATGTCACATGTCACTCAGTGCCATGCTTTAGCGGGTGTTTGTTGACGGTGGTCACAGGGGTTTGTTAGAGGATGGAAGAGACAGGATCTTGATTCCATGATCAGAAGGCTTGATTTATTATATTATAATATATATATATAACATTATAACTATACTACATAGAGATAGAAAGGAAAGGAGCTTCCTCAGAAGCTGGCTAAGCTAAGAAAGAGATAGAAAGAATGAATAACAAAGGTCTGTGTCTCACAGAGAGCAAGAGCAGCTCCATCATGAGTGGTCAGTAAATCCAAACATCCACAGGGGACCAACCACAGGTGGACCTGTTGCTTCCACAGCAGCAAATAATAATTGTTTACATTTGCTGCTGAAACCTCTCAGCTCCAGCAGGGAAAATCCCAAGAAAGGATTTTTCACAAAAGGTGTCTGTGACAGGTGTTGGGTCATGGGCTGGGCTTGATGAGCTCAAAGGTCTTTTCCAGCCTGGTTCATGCTGTGGTTCTGTGGGGTGAGCCCAGGCTGGATTCCCATTGCTTGGCAGAGGGAGGGAGCCCAGGGCAGTGTCCCTGAGGGGTGACACAGGGGAATGTGCCCTGGCAATGTCCCCTTGCTCAGAGCCACCTGGGCTGGCAGCACCTCAGGCTCCTCAGCTCCATTGGTGTCACCAGGCCATTCACTGAGACAACAATGGGAAAGGCTTAAGGTGCCTTTGTGCACTGAACAAATGGGTTGCTGAAAGAATTTTGGGTAGCTTTGAGGTCACTTAGTGCATGTTTTTATTTTTGTCTATCTGTGTAAAAGGGTGATGTAAAATGCCATCCAGGATACAACGTGAAGTTCACTTCAGGAGAGACAAATAACCCTCTGGCCAAGGCGAGTTTAGCTTGAAATGCAAGAGAACACTATGACAAAAAATGTGTCTTGGAAGTGGAGTTTTGATTCTTCAGCAGGATCTAAAAATTCTAGAAAATAAATATATCTTCTACACAGACATTTAAGATCAAGTAAATTCAGAAGAGACTTACAAGAAACCAGCCATTCCTTTTTTTTCCTTTAGAGCCAGCCATTCCTTTTTTATTTCCTTTAGAGCCAGCCATGCTTTTTCCTTTTTTTTTCCTTTAGAGCCAACCATGCCTTTTTTTTCCTTTAGAGCCAGCCATTCCTTTTTTTTTTTCCTTCCCCTCAAAAACATTTGGTGCTTCCCCCGCAAGAAATCAGGAGCTTTCTGTCTGATAAGGGGCTGGAACAGCTTCCTGCAGTAGGAGAGAAATTCTCCTCTGGCTCTTCCTGCACAGAGGCAGAACAATGCCAGCACTTCCAGCCTCTCTTTACCTCGGATAATCTCATTTAAGGTCCATCCTGTGTGAGCATCTCCTGCCAAGGGGGGGCTGCTTTTCCAGCTGTTTGCTTTAAAAAGGTTTTTAAAAAGGTTTTTTTTTAAATGGCATTGCCACAGCAGAAAGGCAGGAGCGATCCTGAGGTTCACTCAGGGCTGATGCAGAGCAGGGCCCTGTTTGGAGCTGTAGGGGCTGAAGAATTTTTTTCTTTTCTCTTAATGGAGAGGCTGAATAGGATTTTTTTCATGTTTTCATCCTGAAAGTGCACGTGGTGAGCTCAGAACATCTGAGTCCTTCTGCATGGGACTGAATGTGCTTGGTTGGGGTTGAGCACACCCATAAAAGAATTTACAAGGTTGGGATGTATTTTGTCCTGGTTGCTAAGTGGGATGGACATTATGGATTTGTGTTGATGATTTATTTTATCCTGCTTCTCTTGGTTCCTTTCTTTCCCCTGTTTCTGTTCTCCTTTTTTCCCAATTCTGTTATCTGCTCATGGGAAGCATTCTCCTTTTTGGGAGTGTGTAAGTGAAACTCCAACCTCAAGACTCACATGAGGAGTTCTGTGGAGGCTTTTGCAGAAAGGCTCCTAAAGGGAGGTTTGGATTTTCAGCTTCTGCTTTAGAGATGTGACCTGATGGGCTTTGATCCACGTGGACATATGCAGAGAGAAAAAAAACCTGCCCACTTGTGTCAGTTTATTGGGAGGACAAGAGTTGCTGTCACAAGTCTGTCACTGTGCTGTGCTGCCATGGATTTCTTCAGTGTGTTTTCCAAATTGAGATAAAACTGTATGATAAAACCTGGGGAAAGGCTTTTGTTCTTTATAAATGCCTTGTGTTCTTTACGTGCCAGACAAGCAAATGTGCCTTCCTCAGCTTGGAGGAGGATGAGGAGAGATCTCAGCAATTCCAGCTTCTGGCCTGGGTGCAGCTCCAGCCTCTGCTCTCTGGGACAGGGACAGGGACAGGGACAGGGACAGGGACAGGCAGTGCTGGGGCTGTGTCAGGGCACTGGGGTGGATTTTGGGGTGGATTTTATGAACAGGTTCTTCCCCCAGGGAATGGGCACAACCTGAGACTGCCAGAGCTCCAGGGGAGTTTGGACACCACTCCCAGGGATGCCCAGGGTGGGATTTTGGGGTGGCTGTGCAGGGCCAGGAGCTGGACTGGATAATCCTGAAGTGTCCCTTGCAGCTCAGGTTGTTTTTAGGAGTTTTGGGAGGGCATTTGAGGGTGTGCTGGGAGGAGTGGAAGGCAGGACTGGGCCAAGCCAAGCTGCAGGGTGCAAAAGCAGTGAAGGAGGTGACTGGCAGGTCGTGCTCTCTGACCTCAGCTTAAACAGGTCTGAACTTGACAAAGCTTCCCTGGAAGCTGCATCCACCTTGCCCTGCTCAGCCTGGAGCTCCTGGAGCTCCCTCCTGTGCCAGCAGCACCCAGAGCTGCTGCTGCTGCTGCTGGTGGTGGAGCAGCTCCAGTGCCTGGCTCTGTGTGTCCCTGGGCTCCTGGGCAGGGCTGGGCAGGGCTGGCAGTGCCACAATCAGGAGGGCAGTGCCACAAACAGGAGGGCAGTGCCATAAACAGGAGGGCAGTGCCATACACAGCAGGAGGCAGTGCCACAATCAGGAGGGCAGTGCCACAATCAGGAGGGCAGTGCCACAAACAGGAGAGCAGTGCCACAAACAGGAGGGCAGTGCCACAAACAGGAGGGCAGTGCCACAAACAGGAGGGCAGTGCCATACACAGGAGGCAGTGCCATACACAGGAGGCAGTGCCATACACAGGAGGGCAGTGCCACAATCAGGAGGGCAGTGCCATACACAGGAGGGCAGTGCCATACACAGGAGAGCAGTGCCATACACAGGAGGGCAGTGCCATACACAAGAGGGCAGTGCCATACACAGGAGGGCAGTGCCACAAACAGGAGGCAGTGCCACAAACAGGAGGCAGTGCCACAAACAGGAGGGCAGTGCCATACACAGGAGGGCAGTGCCATAAACAGGAGGGAAATCCTTGCCAGGAGCTGGGGCAGTGCCCAGAGCTGCAGGGTGGGACACAGAGGGGTCACAGCTTTGGTTTCCTGCAGTTCCTGTGGTTTCCCCCAGCAATGGTTTTCCTGGGTGTTTTTAAAGTGCTCACAGAGGGGTCACAGCTTTGGTTTTCTGCAATTCCCATGGCTTCCCCCTGGCAGTGATACTCCTGGGTGTTTTTAAGTGCCCCGCAGAGGACTCACAGCTTTGGTTTCCTGCAGTTTCTGTAGTTTCCCCCAGCAATGGTTTTCCTGGGTGTTTTTAAATGCCCCACAGAGGGTCACAGCTTTGGTTTTCTGGGTTTTCTGCAGTTCCCATGGTTTCCCCCAGCATTGGTGCTCCTGGGTGTTTTTAAGTGCCACATAAAGGGGTCACAGTTGGTTTTCTGGGTTTTCTGCAGTTCCCATGGCTTCCCCCTGGCAGTGGTGGTTTAAAGTGCCCACACAGGGGTCCCAGCTTTGATTTTTTGCAGTTCCCCTGGTTACCCCCAGCATTGGTGCTCCTGGGTGGTTTTAAATCAGGTCCCACAGAGGGGTCACAGCTCTGGTTTTCTGGGTTTTCTGCAGTTCCTGTGCTTTCCCCCAGCAATGGTTTTCCTGGGTGTTTTTAAATGTCCCACAGAGGGGTCACACCTTTGGTTCCTGCAGTTCCCCTGGCTTGCCCCAGGAATGGTTTGGGATGGGGAGATGAGGATAAATCCTGCAGTCAGTCCCAGGTTTGCTTCTCTGAAGAGAGAAGCAAATGGTGCTTGGTGCAGTGATGCTCCTGGGTGGTTTTAAATGCCCCACAGAGGGGTCACAGCTTTGGTTTTCTGCAGATCCCATGGCTTCCCCAGCAATGGTTTGGGATGGGGAGATGAGGATAAATCCTGCAGTCAGTCCCAGGTTTGCTTCTCTGAAGAGAGAAGCAAATGGTGCTTGGTGCAATGGTGCTCCTGGGTGGTTTTAAATGCCCCACAGAAGTGTCACAGCTTTGGTTCCTGCAGTTCCCCTGGTTTCCCCCAGCAGTGATGCTCCTGGGTGGTTTTAACGTGGGACCTCCAGGTTTGCTGGAGCCATTGCCAGCAGAGGGAGCAGGAGTTGGTTCCTCCCCTCTGTCCTGGTCAGAACTATAAATTTGCTTAAAAAACGCTTAAAATTGCTTGTTTGCTTATTTTTATATCTCAGTTATTAAATATGGATCTTTAATAACTGAGATGTAAAAATAAGCAAGTAAGCTCTTGCAGCATGAAAGAATAGCAAGAGAGCTGTGTGATGGTGTGGCACAAAGGCAGGATAATCAAAGCTTTGACCTTCACATGTTGAAATTGAATCACAATATTTGCCAGAATTGCCAATGACAGAATGCAAGGAGGCAGATCCTGTCCTGCCATGCCACAGCTGCTGCTGTTGTGGTGTTCCTCTCATGAAGGAAAACTCTGGGCAAAGTTGCCACCTCATTTCTGACCTGCACATGGATTAACAAAGCCCTCCTGCTCAGCAGGGCCTTCTGCAGAAGGTGAAGATGCTCAGTAAATAAATACTTGTGGCACATCCCTCTGTTTCCAGGAGTATTCCCATTTGGCTCTCGAAGTTATTGATATTTAATAAATCACAGAATGACCGAATCAATGAGCACTTTCTCCCATTTTATCCCAAGGTGTCTTTACTCATGAGCAGAACATTTTAACACCTAAATTTTACATGCAGAGCATCAGCAGGAGATTGCTGGCAGAGCAGTTGAGATGCCCAAATTTACAATGTGCTGAACAAACCCAATCTGTGCTTGGTGAAACAAAGCTCCTGTGGCTGCCTGAGAACAGAAATAAAACTGCACCTCACATTGTCCTGGCTGGATTGAATTGGGAGAGTGATGGCACCAGGGATGGACAGGGATCCCACAGGGAATAAAAAAAAAAAGGGAATAAAACCCAGGGAAGGTGCTGAGTGAGCAGAAGCATCCCTGGGGGGAATGGGGCTGTATGGAATGGGGTGCTGTTCACTGGGTGAGGGAAGAGATGAGAGTCTTGACTCCATGTTTCAGAAGGCTGATTTATTCTTTTATGATATATATATTATATTATAAGAGAATTTTTAATATATATATTATATTATAAGAGAATTATATACTAAAACTACACTAAAATAATAGAAGAAAGGATTTCATCAGAAGGCTTGCAAGGAAAGGAATGATAAAATCTTGTGACTGACCAGAGAGTCTGAGCCAGCTGACTGTGATTGGCCATTAATTAGTAACAACCACATGAGACCAATCACAGATGCACCTGTTGCATTCCACAGCAGCAGATAATCAATGTTTACATTTTGTTCCTGAGGCCTCTCAGCTTCTCAGGAGAAAAAAATCCTAAGGAAAGGATTTTAACCTCTTGACCCTTTTAGGCTCAGCACTTACCTGTGGTGGTGTTCGCAGGAGTCCCAGGATGAGGGAAGAAATGAGAATCTTGGCTCCATGTGTCAGAAGGCTGATTTATTATTTTATATATATATTATATTAAAAGAAAATGATAGATTAAAACTGTACTAAAAGAATAGAAGAAAGGATTTCATCAGAAGGAAGGGAAGGGAAGGGAAGGGAAGGGAAGGGAAGGGAAGGGAAGGGAAGGGAAGGGAAGGGAAGGGAAGGGAAGGGAAGGGAAGGGAAGGAAAGGAAAGGAAAGGAAAGGAAAGGAAAGGAAAGGAAAGGAAAGGAAAGGAAAGGAAAGGAAAGGAAAGGAAAGGAAAGGAAAGGAAAGGAAAGGAAAGGAAAGGAAAGGAAAGGAAAGGAAAGAAGTGAAAGGGGAAAGTGAAAGGGAAGGGAAAGGAAGGGAGAGATAAAATCTTGTGACTGACCAGAGAATCTGAGCCAGCTGGACTGTGATTGCCCATTAATTAAAAACAACCCCATGAGACCAACCCCAGCTCCACCTGTTGCATCCCACAGCAGCAGATAATCACTGTTTACATTACATAAAATGTGTCTGTGGCAGTGGAGCATCAATCTGCTGCTGTGGCACTGCTGGAGGTGTGGGAGGTGTCCCCTGTGCCTGGCACAGCCCAGCCCTGCTGTGCCCACCTCCTGCCAGGTGCTCTTTGGCACAGCAGAACAGACACAGAGATGGGGCAGCAAAAACAGCCTCATCCTCCAAATCCTCCTGCACAAAAGCCCTTTTGTTCCCAGGGTGGATTCCAAGAGCTTTTCTCCAGTTTTGATCCCTTCAAACTCCCACTGCAAGGAGACAGGCGAGGGCTGAAAACAAAGTGGCAGCAAAATGAAAAGTTCTTTTTAAAAAAAAAGCCCAGCCAGGGCTGGAGGCTCTTTCCTGACAGCTTCCCTGGCCTGCAGCTCCTGTGGGTTTCCTGATTTGAGATCAGCAGGGAAAAACCAGGCTCTGGCATGGGGAGGCAGGGGAGCTCTTGCAGAGGGAAAATGGGGGTGTGATTTATGGTTTATGGGGTGCTGCTGACTGACTGGAGCTCCAGGGCTGGGATTCCTCCTGATACAGGGAAAGGGGGAGGCCATGGGGCTCCAGTGGCCTGTGCTGCTCTGTGGGATCTCCATCACCTCCCATCTTTCCCAGAGCAGCAGGAGGATGTGGCCATCCACTGCTGGGATGCAGCTCCAGTGACCCCGAGGAGCACAAAGCCAAGTCCTTTAGGAGGATACCTCTAGGATTTCCCTGAGCCTTGAACCTTACTTCTTTCAGCTTCCCTGTGATGCAGCTGTGAGTGATTTTTAGGATTTGATGGTGTTGGATGGGAGGAGTGGAAGGGAGGCTTGGGCCACCTGTGAAGTCAAGTTGCTGGGTGGAAAAGCAAATTTTAAGCAAAGGAAGGTGAGAGGGAGTGAGAGGTTTTGGTCCTGGTGCCTGTCAGGCTGTTGGAGATGGACAAAGATGGAATTCTGCACTTTGTGGGCTGCATCCTTTGGCAGCTGCTGGAATGCTCATCCATGGAAGGCCCCTGCTCTGCTGGCTGTGACTCAGAGCTGGTTTATCCTGAATTGCTCACTGCACACAGCAGGCAGAGGGCACACACAGACACACAGGGCAGCTCTGGGAGCTGGTGAGATCCTTGTGGGTCCCTTCCCACGGGGGTGGGATGTTTGTGATTCTCCATGTCACCCTTGGCCATGGATGGAGTTATTTGGGCTGAAATTTGTGTGTGCTCCATCCCTTGCAGCAGCACCTCCTCCCATCTTCATCTTCATCCCAGGGGTCTGAGGCACTGCCTGCTCCTCACAGAGGAGAATCAGGAGAGAGCTGAGCATTCCTGCTGAGCAGGAGGCTGTGTGGGATGCTATGGGATGCCCAGGGCTGCTGCTGGGGTCAGCCCTGCCCCATGTTTGGGTGGAATTCCCTGGGATCAGGTGCTGGGTGGTGATGCCACTGTGTTGTGCACAGAGGTGTGAGGGGAGCTGTGCCCTTTCCCCCAGGGGCACTCTCCAGGTGGGTTCAGCACAGTTGGAACAGGGATTTTCACATTCCCACCTGCCATGGCCTGTGCTGAAAGCTGGAGGGAGCAGAGCACCCCTGTCCACCATCAGCACCCCATGGGCTTGGGGCTGCTCTGCTCTGCAGCTGCTCTCTGGAGGGAAGTGGCTGGGTAAGGAGAATAAAACCAGGGCACCCAGGGCAGGGTGGGGACATTCACTGGGGAGGGACAGTAACTGGTAAGGGACATTCACTGGGAAAGGGGCAGTAACTGGGAAGGGACAGTGACCAGGAAGGGGACATTAACTGATAAGGGACATTAACTGGGGAGGGACAGTGACTGGGGAGGGACAGTAACTGGGAAAGGACAGTGACTGGGCAGGGACATTCACTGGGGAGGGACATTGTCTGGGGAGGGACATTGTCTGGGGAGGGACATTCACTGGAAAGGGACAGTAACTGGGAAGGGATAGTAGCTGGTAAGGGACAGTAACTGGGAAGGGACATTGTCTGGCAAAGCTGTTTATTGTCACCTCCCCATCAGCATCCTGTGGCTGCTCTCTGCTGATCCCTGAGTGTACCAATGGCCACTTAGGGCCCCATTTCCTCTCCCCCCTTTCCTTTCTTGCAGGCCAGCCCTGGAATGGGGTAGAGGAGATGGGTCAGAGCCCAGTGGGAAGTGCAGTCCGTGGTGCTGGGATGGTCAGGCCAGTGTGGGAGCCATGAACAGCTCAGGGAGGTGTCAGTGCCTTCCCCAGGACACAGAGGATCCTAAACACCCATGGCTGTAGGATCATCTCCACCAGCCCTCATCTGCACTCTGGCCCTGGGTGCTGGTGTCCCACAGAACCTGCTGGATGGCTGCTCCAGCCTCTGATTATCCCAGAGCTCCCTGCAGAACTCTGCAAGGGCTCAGGTCTGTTTGAGGGGGATTCCAGAACTGCCCCAAAGCTGTATCAGCTGCCAGGGGTCCCTGCAGCCCCCTCCAGGGCATGTCTTGCACAGGATCCCACCTCTGATCTCTGTCTTTACACTCAGCAGGTCTGAACTCCTCTGAGATTTGCAAATGCACTCTAATCAGGGGGACAGACATCTCTGGTGACCAAAATGTGCAGATAAACAAGAAGAAATGGCATCCCCTGGTTTCAGTATTGCCACGAGTGAGGCAGCAGCCTGCAGCCCCTCTGCAGGGTGTGTTAAGAGGAAAATGGGCAGAGTAAGAGAGATTAGCCCCAGTCAGGAAATTACCTTCAAAATTGAATTACTGCAATACAGAGCTTGCTGAAAGGCAGGCAAATAGCTCCTGATATTTGCAGAGTTTGGTGACATTTCTGTCCATGTCTGCACCACAGGAGCTGCAGATTGAGTCTGCTGGAGTCCTTATTGCAGAGCTGCCTGCTCTGCCTGTTCCAGGCCTTTCTTCTGCTGTGTTCAGAGCTTCTCCTGCTGGAGGCCGGGCTGGGGCAGGCACCAAGCCCTGACCTTGTGATTTTACCTGGCAGCAGAGCTGCAGATCTTTGTCTGGGCGGTGTGGGTGCCTCAGCAGGGACACAAATAACCCTGGCATTGCTCAGGGCTGCCCCAGTTCAGCGGGTGCACCTCACCTCTGCCTGCACAGCCCTGCTATTTTGGTTTGGAGCCTCTCCTGCCCTGAGTTGATTACAGCTTGTGGGGCTGAGTCAGAGCAGTGAGTGCAGCCCTGAGAGTGCAGCCTGGGATGGAGAGAGCCCGGGGCAGGCACTGGGGCTGGGACAGGGGTGGCAGCTGGGACAGGAGTGGGTGCTGGGGCAGGAATGGGTGTTTAGGGGCATGGATAGGTGGGTACTGGGACAGGGATAGGAGCTGGGACAGGGATGGGTGCTGGAGACGTCGATGGGTGTTGGAGGACATCTGGGTGCTGGGACAGGGGTGGGAGCTGGGACAGGGATGGGAGCTGGGACAGGGATGGGTGCTGGAACAGGAGTGGGTGTGAAGGACATGGATGGGGGCTGGGGACATGAATAGGTGGGTACTGGGACAGGGATGGCAGCTGGGGCAGGAATGGGTTTAGGGACATGGATAGGTGGGTACTGGGACAGGGATGGGAACTGAGACAGGAGTGGTTGTGAAGGACATGGATGGGTGCTGGGATATGGATGGGTGTTGGGGACATGAATAGGTGGGTACTGGCACAGGGATGGGTGCTGGGGACATGGAGGGGTGCTGGTGCACATCTGGGTGCTGGGGACATGGCTGGATGTTGGGATGGGGGTGCTGGGACAGGGATGGGTGTTTAGGGACAGGGATGGGAGCTGGGACAAGAGTGGGTGTGAGGGACATGGATGGGTGCTGGGACATGGATAGGTGGGTGCTGGGACAGCGCTGGGTGCTGGGGACATGGATGTGTGCTGGGACACATCTGGGTTTAGGGGCACAGACAGGGGCTGGGGCACATCTGGATATTGAGACACATCTGGGTGCTGGGACACAGACAGGAGCTGGCCAAGGCCACCCTCAGGACAGGACAGTGACTTGCTCCCCACCATTCCCTGTGGGTGCTGGTGCTGTCCTGGGGAGTTTGGTATCAGCTGGTGCCTGGTCAGTGGGGCAGCTGTGCCAGGTCAGTGGGGCAGCTGTGCCAGGCCATGCCAGGCTGTACCCAGGCCGTGCTCTTTCCTTCAGGAGCTTTGGGAATTAAGCTGGGATGCCAGGGCAGCATCCTCTGCTCCTGTGGTGTGCCAGGGTTTCCTGCTGTGCTCTCCTTCTGGTACACATTGCAAAAATTCACCACAGCCATAAAAGTGCTCTTGCCTTTCCTGCTGCATGACCCCAAATATGACTCCTAAAGACAGAAAGGAGAATAAACAATGCTTTAATTCAGACATGAAGGTGTGAATTGCAGCGTGCTCGGAGCTGGATGTGCCAGCAGCTCCATGGCACCCAGAGCACAGGAGGAGAGGCTGGAGCTGGGAGCCACCTGAGCCCCAGCACCGTGGCAGGCTCAGCTCCACTGCCAGCAGCCCAGAAATGTTGTTAAGGAAACACATCTCAGTTTTGTTAAGGAAACACATCTCAATTTTGTTAAGGAAACACATCTCAATTTTGTTAAGGAAACACATCTCAATTTTGCTGTTTCCAAGGAGTTATTGCAGACAGCCACGAGGCAAGGCACAGATAGAGGAGGTGTGGGGAATGTCCCTGTCCTGCACCACCATCCCTGGGGCATCTCCATTGGCTTCCAGCACATCCAGCTGCAGGGATGGAGGAGCAGCCAGAGGCACTGGGCCACTTTCTGACAGGGTTGAGCAGAGAGCAGCTCCCTCAGGTTTCAAGGAGAAAAATAAAGCACAAATCCACCTCATCCCATGCCTTGGTTGAAACTTGTACAGCTTTTAAACATCTCTTGCATATTAAATTCTTTTTGTGGCTGAATGAGGGGTCCTAAAGCAGATTTTCAGACCTATTTTTCTGTATCATTGGTGCTTACATGAACACCTGGCTTTTGGTTTTCTCCAGAAATTAGGGCTTGGCTAAAACTCTGCTGGGTCTGCTGACAGGGCTCAGGGCAGAGCAGGCTCACCTGGAGCTGTATGTGTAGCAACCTTGTACCTAAAAATATTTTACAGCTTTTAAACATCTCTTGCATATTAAATTCTTTTTTTGGCTTAATGAAGGGTCCTAAAGCAGATTTTACATGGTACATTTTTCTGTATCATTGGTGCTTACATGAGCACCTGGCTTGGTTTTCTCCAGAAATTATGGTTTGGTTAAAACTCTGCATTTACAAACTGGGTGGTGGGCACAGCTCAGCTGCTCACCCACCTGTCCCTGGCACAAAGGGGATTTAGGCACCTTTTCCAGAATGCTGCCAAGGCACACAGCCCAACCAGAGGGGCAGAAGGGGTGAGAGAACCTTCTAATCTGAGCCTTCCCAGGCACCTTGAGGCTGTTTCCTCTCATCCTGAGATGGAACTTGCAGGAAAAGCTTTGTAAAGGTGGCACCTTCTTCAGCACCAGTTCAGTATTTACTGTGAGTTTTTGGGGTTTTCTTTGCTAAAATGAAGTAGATTTTTTAAGGTTGTGCCTCCCCACCATGGTCACCAAACCACTGTCACCTGCAGCTCCATCCCACAGACATTGAAATCCAAAATCCAGAGCGTGGTCCCACAAATTTCAGAGGGATTGGCCCCTTTGGAGCCCGTGGGAGGAAGGTGGTGGTGCAGGAACCACTGTGGAGATGCCACATGGGGGGCACACGTGGGGATGTGGCATTTGGTGCTGCAGAACCCACAGAAGTGGCTGCCTGAGGGATGTACCCCCTTTTGTGTTCCCTGGGAGGGCTGGATTCCATTGCAGCTGGAGTGCAGCCAGCAGGAGCCCTGGTGCAGCTCCAGCAGCAGGGCTGCTCCTCAGGCCCACTCTTTGAGAAGAGACTTGGTTATCTCTGTGTGTTTTCATTTTCCAGCCCACAGGCAGCCCCAGGCTGTGCTCATGGCCCTTGTTAGTCTGGAGTGGGCAGTGTCTGACCCTGGGGACACCAGGTGACGAGGGAGATGGGAGACCTTCTCACCCTCTGATGACCGACAAATCTCAGATTTATTAATTAACAGAAACACTTTTACAATCACAGTAATAAGGCTCATACATATTGCAAAACTAGAGCTCACTATTGGTCAGCTATAAAAAGTCAATCCCACCTTTCTCAAGATGTTTGTGGCTTCTTTTTTACCTCCTGTTATCACATAATTTATAAAACAACTTCTTGCTCAGAGAAACCATGTCCTTGAATTAGGCAGCTGTTGCTTTCTCAGATGTACTTTCTCACGTCTCTTTTACCATCGACTGTGTCTCAGTAAAAAACTGTCCACAACCAGGAATGCTCCTCTCACACTGGCCTGGGATGTCCCCACGTGTGGGGGAAGAATTGAATTCCTTGGGGGACACACCTGGGCAGTGGTGATGAGCTGGGACAGGTACAGGACATCCCCACCCTCAGACTGTGCCAGGATGCTCTGTGGAACAGCCATAAAAATCCACAAATATAAATAATGAACCCGTGAGATGATTTGTAATACTTGCTAAAAATATTTTTTCACTTCTTTGTTCATTTTGTCAAAATATTTTAAAATACAAGGTTGCTACACCAACAGCAGCTGTTGCTCATGGTGACCCTGCTCTGTCCTGGGTGCTGCTTTGAGATGTCTCAGTGTTTGTGTCCAGGAGGGTTCACGAGTGAATTTCTCAGAGATTTGGGTATTTCCAGGTGTCCTGCAAGGCTTAAAGTTCTCTTTGATAGCACCAAACCCATCATTGTTGGTGAAATGTGGGCTGGAGCAGAGCTGGGGATAAAAGAAACCCTTTGCACCTGCACACCAAAGCTTTGCATGAGGAACTCTCTCCTGCTCAGCATCTCCAGGGTGGCTGGGACACAAATGAAATATTCTTAATTCCTGGGACACAAATGAAATATTCTTAATTCCTAGGACACAAATGGAATATTCTTAATTCCTGGGACACAAATGAAATATTCTTAATTCCTGGGTTTTGCCAGAACCATCTTTTTGCACCTAAGCCATGGCCATGGGTCCTGTCCCTTTGCAAAGTGACACTTCAGGATCAGGCCAGGCTTTGGTTGTGGAGCTGCCAAAATTCACTTTTCTTCCATGGAAAGCACCAAACATCCCCAGTTTGCCCTCATTTTTGAGGTGGGAGTTTGCTCACACAGAGAGTACAGCTGATAGGGGAAAACCAGATCATTCAGCTTTCAAAACCTTCCAAGAAATCACACAAAAAATCCTTGGGAGAGACAGGAATTGTAAATGAGCCACTTTTATCTCCTTAAAAATTGGGAGAAAGAGGCATTTCCTGCCTGTGAAATTTTACCAGCATTTTATATGCCTAAGAGTGTTGTTTGAAAGGAAATGTTGCTACATGGCTATTGAACACATTTTTAATAATAAATTGTGGTGAAGACAGAACTAGTTAATATCCTTTGAAGGAAATAGGAGCTCTTTGTGGCAAGGAACCATTTATTTTGGATTATATCATAAAAAGTTTTTGACTGCAGTGAAAAGTCTGGAGACAGGGATTTTCCTTCAGAAGTCAAAGTTTATTTTCTGTTACAGCCCATGTGGGCAGCAAATTCTTCTGTCCTCCCTTTCTTTGTTATTCTCAGTTCTTTTCACTGAAATGCTGAAGTTTCCTTTTTCAATTAAATATTGCTGTTTAATTGAGGGGGTTAAAGCATCCATGCCTGAGCTCTGTCAGTGGAAGAGGTGAAGGAACCCCTTGGAAATGTTCTTTCCTCCCCTCCCTCAGGAATTGGCTTTGAGAAGTGTTTAATGTGTTGTTATTGAGTTTTCATTTCATTCAGGGTTTCTTTTTCCTGTCCCAGTTTTGCTCTAAGTCTTGGTTTGATTCTTGGGGTTGGTTGGGCCCTGCAGGAGCACTTGGGGTCAGTTTTGGGGCACAGGAGCTTCCAGGGATGCTGCAGCCAAGTGCTGCCATCAGAACCCCAAAATCAGGGAATTAGTGAGCGTGGAAAAGCTCTCCAAACATTAACCCCAAAATCAGAGAATTATTGAGGGTGGAAAAGCTCTCCAAGCTCATTGAATCCCAACATTAACCCCAAAATCAGGGAATCATTAAATGTGGAAAAGCTCTCCAAGCTCATTAAATCCTAACATTAACCCCAAAATTGGGGACTCGTTAAAGGTGGAAAAGCTCTCCAAACATTAACCCCAAAATCAGGGAATTATTGAGGGTGGAAAAACTCTCCTAACATTAACCCCAAAATCAGGGAATCATTGAGGGTGGAAAAGCTCTCCAAGCTCATTGAATCCCAAAATTAACCCCAAAATCAGGGAATCATTGAGGGTGGAAAAAGTCTCCAAACATTTACCCCAAAATCAGGGAATTAGTGAGGGTGGAAAAGCTCTCCAAGCTCATTGAATCTAAACAAGAACCCCAAAATCAGGGAATCATTAAATGTGGAAAAGCTCTCCAAGCTCATTGAATCCAGAGAAGAACCCCAAATCAGGGAATCATTAAAGGTGGAAAAGCTCTCCAAACATTAACCCCAAAATCAGGGAATTATTGAGGGTGGAAAAGCTCTCCAAGCTCATTGAATCCAAACATTAACCCAGCACCTCCAAGGCCACCACTAAACCACATCCCCTGGTGTCACCTCTGTTCAGGTGATGCCACCTCTGTCCTGGGCCCTTTCCCAATTCCTGGCCACCCTTTTGGAGAAGAAATTCCTCCTAATTTCTAATCTGAACCTCTCCAGGCATAACTTGAGGCTGTTTCCTCTCATCCTGAGATGGAACTTGCAGGAAAGAATTTCCAGGAAACTTGCTTTGTAAAGGTGGCACCTTCTTCAGCACCAGTGAGTTTTTGGGGTTTTCTTTGCTAAAAGAAAGTAAATTTAAGCTTGTGCTTAATGGCACAGATACCCTGGAAGTTTTGTTTATCAAAACTGGATTCTGGAGGTGTCTGTCAGCATCACTCCAAACCAGGCTTGGTTTTTTCTGCCTCAATTATTCTTCAAACTTGGCTTTTGAGTCAAGTGCTTGTGGATGTTCTCCGTGTGCCAGATTGCAGGGAGAGCTCTCAAATGAGCTTTAGCTCCAAGGCTCAGGGACCAGCAAAGCTCCTGGGGTTGTTTACACAGAAAATTCATTTTTTTGGGTGCTGGGGAGCAGATGCACCATCCCATCTGCTGAACCACAGAAGGAGCCCCATTGAGCCTTGGAGCTGTGTGTGGTGCTTCACTGGGGTGGTTCACTGGGGTTTCCTTATTGCAGATCCCCAGGGATTGCAGGACATCCTCTGCACTGCTGGGATGTGCCCCAGGCTGGAGCCCTGTGCTGTTATTTGGTGTTTGAAGCACCTGTGTGGACTCCTGCTGCCTGCCATGGGTGGCTTCTGTCTTCCAGTCCCTGATGTTATTGAACCACCTGCTTTTCCCAGATTTGCAATCTCCAAAAGCTCAGTGTCTGTGTCAGATGGGGCTGAGAGGGGCCACAGGCAGCACAGATAAACACACCCGGTGGTTTTGTCCAGGAAACAAAGCTAAGAATAGTAATGATTCACAAAAACACTCTGGAAAATGCTGGTTTTCTGGTGCATGGAACAGGTACCATCCCATTTGGTGTGTTATTAAGCTGCCCCCACATTTGGAGCTCCTGTGCAGATGATTTTAATGCTCCCCAAGCTGAGTCTGCTCTGGCAAACTGGGGGATTTTATTTTGACAGAGAGACACTTGCTTGGCAGTTCCTATTGAACAGAACTGATCTTCAGACTTCCAAATTTTCTTTTCCTTGTGAAAAAAAGCCTTTTAAGTGTGTTTGTGTTGGGGGAGAACGTCAGTGGTGTGAGCTGGGTGTTGAGTTCTGGAGTGCAGGGGGATCCTGGCTCCTGCTGGGTGGTTCTGCTGTTTATTTTGGGTTTAAGGCAGTGCCAGGCTCAGCATTGCTGGGGCTTCCTGCAAACCACTCACAGAGCCTGGCCCCAGAGGCGTGGAGGGACGAGTGCTTTGCATGTTGGAACAAAATTAGCTCAGAAATTTGGCCTGATCCAGTTAAAAGCCATGAAATCACCTGATTTCAGCCCAGGATTCATTAAATAACCCTAAAGTCAGCACAGCCCTCACCATCCATGCACCTCTGGCTGCTGCAGGTGCAAATCCTGGCAATTCCCATTTCCCATCCCTCCTCCTGCTGCCATCATGAAATCCATGTCTTATTCAAGCTGCTGTTGTTGCTTTCCTTTTTCTTGAGAAGAAAACCCCAAAGAATGTTAAATTGTGCCTGTGCCTTGGCAGCTCCGAGGCACGGACAGATTGTGCTTCAAAAAAATGGCAAAGTTTCAAAATATTGTGTTCTGTGAAGAGGAGACAAGGAAAATAAACTCCCCAAAATGCAGATTTTATTTCCCTAGGAGGAAAGGCTTTTAGTGTTTATTTGGGTTTGGCTTTTTGCTCCCTGGTTCTGCTGACACCACTCGTGAACCAAGATAAGATTGAATTCTGCACAACCTGTTCTGGGTCCAGTTCAAATCAAAATTCCCAGCAGATTCATTTTCTCCCTCCCACAGCAGGTTCCTGAGCCTGGAGACAGCACACAGGGTGGTGCAGGCAAAGCCTTGAAGGATAAATGGAAAAAAGGGAATAACAGAGCAAATTTGTGCCTGTTTCTTGCTGGATTTTGGTCGTGCCAGAGTGAATCCTTGGGGTTTGCCAGGAGGAGCTGTTGAGTGTTCACAGGGGCAGCTCAGCCCTAAAAGAAGCAGTTAGCTGCTCTTCTGTAGGCATTTTGGTGAATTTTTGTGTCTTCTTTTCCACGTGAAAAATCAATGTGAAAATGTTTTTCCTGTGCCTGTCTCGTTTCCGTGAGGATGCAGAGAGGTGGCAGCTTGGGAAATGCCAGAGGAGCAGGGAATTTGTTTGCAGGGAATTTGTTTGCAGGGAATTTGTTTTCCTGCACTGCCAGATCTGTATTTTTGAGATTCCTTTTTTAGGATAAGGTGCCAGCATCCAGGTCTCCCATTGAACATCCCACAGATCTGAGGTGCACCTGGCACAGCTTGGGCAGCAGAGGGAATCTGGAGCAGCCAGCAGCAGAGAACTCTGCAAATCAGTGTGGCTCCCCAATAATGCTTTGGCTTCCCAACCCAAAATTCCAGCACAACCCAAGAAGGACAAAAAATCCCAAATTTTCCACCCAAAGAGTCCAATTTCCAAAGAGAATTCATCCTGAATTGAAAACTCAACAGAATAAAAATTTGCTGAAGATCTTCAATGTTCAAACCACATTGTCCTGCACTGCCAGCCCTGTGTATTTAAAATTCATTTTTTAGGACAACATGCCATCATCCAGAGCAGTGTTCTCATTTAATATCCCACAGATCTGAGGTGCACCTGGCACAGCTTGGGCAGCAGAGGGAATCTGGAGCAGCCAGCACCAGAGAACTCTGCAAATCAATGTGGCTCCCCAATAATGCTTTGGCTTCCCAACCCAAAATTCCAACATAAACCAAGAAGGACAAAAAATCCCAAATTTTCCAGCCAAAGAGTCCCATCCCATTCCAAAAAATCCTATTCCAAAGAGTCCCATTCCAAAGAGTTCCATTCCAAAGAGAATTCATCCTAAATTGAAAACTCAACGGAATAAAAATTTGCTGAAGATCTTCAATGTTCAAACCACATTGTCCTGCACTGTCAGACCTGTGTATTTAAAATTCCTTTTTTAGGATAAGGTGCCAGCATCCAGAGCAGCTCTCCCATTGAACATCCCACAGATCTGAGGTGCACCTGGCACAGTTTGGGCAGGAGGGGGAATCTGGAGCAGCCAGCACCAGAGAACTCTGCAAATCAATGTGGCTCCCCAACAATGCTTTGGCTTCCCAACCCAAAATTCCAACATAAACCAAGAAGGGCAAAAAATCCCAAATTTTCAACCCAAAGAGTCCCATCTCATTCCAAAAAATCCTATTCCAAAGAGTCCCATTCCAAAGAGTTCCATTCCAAAGAGAATTCATCCTGAATTGAAAACTCAACAGAATAAAAGTTTGCTGAAGATCTTCAATGTTCAAACCACATTGTCCTGCACTGCCAGACCTGTGTTTTTAAAATTCATTTTTTAGGACAACATGCCAGCATCCAGAGCAGCTCTCCCATTGAACATCCCACAGTTCTGAGGTGCACCTGGCAAAGTTTGGGCAGCAGAGGGAATCTGGAACACCCAGCAGCAGAGAACTCTGCAATTCAGCATGGCTCCCCAGCAGTGCTTTGGCTTCCCAACCCAAAATTCCAACATAAACCAAGAGAGACAAAACCCCCAGATTTTTCCACCCAAAGAGTCCCATCCCAAAGAGTCCCATTTCAGAGAGAATTCGTCCTGAATTAAAACTCAACAGAATAAAAACTTGCTGAAGATCTTCAATGTTCAAACCACATTGTCCTGCACTGCCAGACCCGTGTATTTAAAATTCATTTTTTAGGACAACATGCCATCATCCAGAGCAGTGCTCTCATTTAATATCCCACAGATCTGAGGTGCACCTGGCACAGTTTGGGCAGCAGAGGGAATCTGGAACACCCAGCACCAGAGAACTCTGCAAATCAGCGTGGCTCCCCAGCAATGCTTTGGCTTCCCAACCCAAAATTCCAACACAACCCAAGAAGGGCAAAAAATCCCAAATTTTCCACCCAAAGAGTCCCATCCCATTCCAAAAAATCCTATTCCAAAGAGTCCCATTCCAAAGAGTTCCATTCTAAAGAGAATTCATCCTGAATTGAAAACTCAACAGAATAAAAATTTACTGAAGATCTTCAGTGTTTAAACCACATTGTCCTGCACTGCCAGCCCTTTATTTTTGAGATTCTTTTTTTAGGATAACATACCAGCATCCAGAGCAGGTCTCCCATTGAACATCCCACAGATCTGAGGTGCACCTGGCACAGGTTGGGCAGCAGAGGGAATCTGGAGCAGCCAGCAGCAGAGAACTCTGCAAATCAATGTGGCTCCCCAACAATGCTTTGGCTTCCCAACCCAAAATTCCAACATAAACCAAGAAGGACAAAACCCCCAGATTTTTCCACCCAAAGAGTCCCACTCCAAAGAGTCCCGCTCACCCTGAATGGAAAACTCAACAGAATTAAATTTTGCCAGTTTTTAGAATTGTTTTTGCTTCCTTGCACACCAGCTTTTACTTTTTGGGAAAACTCAGAGCTGTTCTTTGTGCTCTCCATGACCTTGCTGCTTTTATTTTGCTTTTCCTGTGTGAGCTTGGGAGCTCCTGGGAGCAGAGAATTTGGGGTTTTTTCCCCCATTTTTTTCCCTGTGTGCATTCACAGCTTAGAAATCTGTTGATTTCTAATCCCAGCAGTGAGTGTGCACAGGGGTTTCCAATAAATGCTGTTCCCACAAGGTGTCAGCTGGGTTCTTGCAGCCTGCCCCATGACTTTGTCAAATTTTGTCCATCTTTTGGAGCAAATGAAGAAAAAAATACTAAAAAACCACCAAAAAACGACTAAAATTGGAATAAAAACCTCCACCAAAACCCCAAACCCAAACAACAACAAGAAAAATCTTTAATAAAAACCCAAACAAAAACAAAACCAAAAAATCCCCTACAAGAACAACAGCAACAAAACAATCCAAAAACCAAATCCCTAAAAAAAAAGAATTGCTAATCTAAATTGATTAATTGATTCCTACAGGTCATTTTCCATCCTGGGTGCTGCCCTTTGATCCAGCACCCCTCTGGCACTGGGATGCACAGGCATCTATTGATGTGTCAAAAGGAAAAACAAATTCAGACATGTGTAGGTGAACTTTGAGAGAGAGGGTTGGGAACAGAGAGTAAAACTCCTGCTTAAATAAAAGAGTAATTAATAGAAATTGTTAGATTCAAAATGCTGAATACCTCAATTAAATTGTGTCTATTTTGGGGGGGATGGACCAAATTATAGGTGAGCTTTGAGAGAGAGGGTTGGGATTAAATTAAAGAAGAGTAATTAATAGAAATTGTTAGATTAAAAATGCTGAATAACTCAGATGCTTGTGCCTTTTTTGGGGGGGGATAGACCAAATTACAGGTGAAGTTTGGGAGAGAGGATGGGGAGCAGAGAGTGAAAATCCTGCTTAAATTAAAGAGTAATTAATAGAAATTGTTAGATTAAAAATGCTGAATACCTCAATTAAATTGTGCCTTTTTTGCAGGGGGGGGGGGGTGGACCAAATTACAGGTGAACTTTGAGAGAGAGGGTTGGGAACACAGAGTAAAACTCCTGCTTAAATAAAAGATTAATTAATAGAAATTGTTAGATTAAAAATGCTGAATACCTCAATTAAATTGTGCCTATTTTGGGGGGGATAGGCCAAATTATAGGTGAAGTTTGAGAGAGAGGGTTGGGAGCAGAGAGTAAAACTCCTGCTTAAAAAAAAAAAAAGAGTAATTAATAGAAATTGTTAGATTAAAAATGCTGAATACCTCAGTTAGATGCTTGTGCCTGTTTTGGAGGTGATAGACCAAATTATAGGTGAAGTTTGGGAGAGAGGATGGGGAGCAGAGAGTGAAAATCCTGCTTAAAAAAAAAAGAGTAATTAATAGAAATTGTTGGATTAAAAATGCTGAATACCTCAATTAAATTGTGCCTTTTTTGGGGGGGAATAGGCCAAATTATAGGTGAAGTTTGAGAGGGAGAGTTGGGAACAGAGAGTAAAGGTCCTGCTTAAAAAAAATAAATATTTAATAATAGAAATTGTTCGATTAGAAGTGCTGAGTACCTCAATTAGATTCTTGTGCCTTTTTGGGGGGATGGACCAAAATATAGGTAAAATTTGAGAGAAAGAGTTGGGAACAGAGAGTAAAGGTCCTGTTTAAAAAAAAAAAAAAAAGATTTATTAATAGAAATTGTTATATTGAAAGTGCTGAATACCTGAGATTCTTGTGCCTTTTTGGGGTTTTATCACCCAGGCAAGCACTCAGATGTTTCTTTTGGGGTTTGGTGCCATGGGTGATGTTTCCAGGTTGTTTTCTCCCAGGGGCTGGATCTGTGCAGTCATGAAAAGCTTCTTTTGTTTCTCAGCTCAGAAAACTTGGCTGGTCAGTGTGAATAGAAACAAATGGATTTAAAACCTCCAAACTTGAATTCTGCTTTATTTTTGCTGGGTTTGCATAACTGTAGTGACCAGGAGATGAAAGGAGCAGTTAAACAGAATCACAATCTGCACTTTCAGGTGCAATTTTCAGAAGATGTTTCATCCTGCCAGGGTTTGAAGTTCTGTATCTGGAATGGGTTTCAAATCTGAGAAGTGTTTGAAGGGTTCCTCTGTGGGTAGGAGCAGAAATACCTTTCCCTTTGCATGTTCTCCTGGCCTGCCTTTGCCAGAGCTCTTGCCTGCTTTCTGGAGCAGGTTGGCAGGCAGAGCTCCCAGGTTTTAATGAAACCCTGCTGAACAAAGGCACTTTATGTTTGAACCCTGTGCCCTGAGTCTGCCCCACCAGCCTGGCTGGGCATTTCTCTTAAATGAGCTCAACAAATATAGACAAGCTGTGTTTTGCAAATTAACCCCAAACAAATCACCCCAAACAGCAACAACAACCATCAAAAAGTGCCTTTCTTTAACTCTGCCTCTTTCTTGTTTGGCAGGCAAGAAGAGAAACCCTGGG
Source organism: Geothlypis trichas (assembly GCA_009764595.1). Lineage (NCBI taxonomy): Eukaryota > Metazoa > Chordata > Aves > Passeriformes > Parulidae > Geothlypis > Geothlypis trichas. The sequence continues at coordinate 1,056,868 of CM019919.1, read as the reverse complement.
CTGAAAATTCCTAAAGAGGCATTTGAGCAACCACAGACAAGCTCCACGTAAGTCTGCAAGCACTGGGGCAGAATGAAAAGCAAACCACAAAGCCCAGCTGCCCTCCAGCACTTGGATGGAGCTTGGAGCACCCTGGGATACTGGAAGTTGTCCCTACCCATGGCAGGGACTGGAATTAAATGATATTTAAGGTCCCTTCCAGCCCAAACCATTCTGGGGTTCTGTGATAATTTCTCATTTCCCAGGGGGTCTCAGCCCCATCAGTCTCATGTGCTGCTGGATGAGGCAGTAAAAGATCAAAAGATAAAGAGCAGAAGAAAAAGATAAAAAAGAAAAAGATAAAAAAAGAAAAAGATAAAAAAAGAAAAAGTTAAAAAACAGAATGAGCCCCCAGTTTTTACTGCTGTGGCACTTTGGCACCAGTTTGAGCATCAGGCATTTGGTCAAGGCATGAAACTCATCCCCTGTCACTGACAACTTTTGTGAAAAATCCTTTCTTAGCATTTTTCCTGCTGGAGCTGAGAAGTTTCAGCAACAAATATAAACAATGATTATCTGCTGCTGTGGAATGCAACAGGTGGATCTGTGATTGGTGTTCTGTGGATGTTTGGATTTACTGACCACTCATGGCAGAGCTGCTCTTGCTCTCTGTCAGAGCCACAGACCTTTGTTCTCATTCTTTCTATTCTGTTCTTATCTCAGCCAGCTTCTGAAGAAGCCTCCTCTTTTCTATTCCTTTTTAGTATAGTGATAATGTAATATATATATATATATCATAAGATGATAAATCAAGCCTTCTGATCATGGAGTCAACATTTCCATCTCTCTATCATCCTGAAAACCCCTGTGAGCACCATCACAATCCCATTGGGGAATCCCTCTGCTTTTAGGGTCCTTTGTGCATCCCCAGCCTGCCTGGCTTTCTTTGCCCCTGTGCTTTGAGTGTTTTCAGCCTGTCAGGCTGTGCTGTGTTGTCAAAATCATTGGTTTGTTAGAGTGACTCCGAGAAAAGTTCTGAAGTTTGTTTTTTCAGCCCGGCGCTTAAAGAAGGAGTCAGGGCTCTTCATTTCTCGGTCTCAAGGTTGTTTATTAATTCTTATCTATAAAATTTTCTTTCTGCCCAGCAGAGATCTGCTCAGCAGGGCAGCCACAGGCACTCTGCCTGCCCCCGGGGTGGTGTTATGTCTTTATACTACAAACTATCTGTACAATATTTACAATTACTTCCTAATGCCCATCACCTGTGTTAGACACTGAGCTTCTACTCTAAACCAATCTGTGAGTGCCAACATCACCACAGGAGATGGAGGCCAAGAAGAAGAAGGAGAAAGGCTGGACACACCCAGTTCCCTCCATCTTGCTTCCATAACCCCCCTGTACCAAAATCCCAAAATGCATATTTCACCCTGTGATAACTTCACTAATATTCTACTTAAGCTGTTGTGGCTTGCTGATGTTCATACAAGGTTGGTAATTTGCTCCACGGGCCACAATCAAACTCACAGAGGCATTCTGGGCTCTGTGCCAGGGTCTCTGAGCCCCCTGGCAGGGTCTGGGCAATCCAGGACAGCCAGAGGGATGTGCTGGGTCCCGACACTGTGTGACCCAGGTGAGGATTTACAGCAGCTTTGGATGCTCCTGCCCATTTTAATCCACTTTTCCCACAGGCTGGCAGGGATTTGGTGCTTGCCTTGATTTCACAGCGATCCCTGTGGGGTCCTGCAGCGCCAGGCTGGGTGTGGGAAATGCCAATTCCAAATTCCTGTCATTTTTTTTCCCTTTTTTGGGGTGACTTTGTGGATCTGTTGATCCTGCAGAGCCAGGAGGCTGCTCAGGGCTGCAGGGAAAGTGTGAGGGGATGGTTTGGGGGCTGGATTTAATCATTGAGGGAAAATTGATTTTTGTAGGGAATATTTCAAATCTTTTCCCTTTTTTTTTCATGCAGGCCACCCAGAGATCTGGACTCCAAAGCCTGCATCTCGATTGGGGAGGAGGTAAGAGTGAGAGAGCTCTGGGACCAGAGACCAGCCTGGGCTGGCTGCTTCACTGCCACCCCCAGAAAGGGCAGAAAGTTATAATTAACATTATAATTTAGATATTTTAATATATAATTTTTACGTATACATGAAAATATAAAATATTTTAATTTATATATAAATAATATATGAATATATTATTTATAAAGATATATTTATAAATATGTACATATGTAAATATATATTTCAATATATTATATAAAAATATATTATTTATATATAATTTACATTTTCTATATTTTAACATATAATTAACATATAAATATAAAAATATTTATATTTATATATAATTTATATATAAATATATTATTTATAAATATATGAATATATATTTTAATATATAAAATATATATTATTTAATATAATTAACATTATGATTTATATATTTTAACATATATTTTATATATATATACATATATAAATAAATATAAAATATTTATATTTATTTATAATTTGTATATAAATATATTATTTATAAATATATAAATATACAAATATATTTAAATATATTATATTAAAAATATATTATTTATATATAATTTACATTTTCTATATTTTAACATATAATTAACATATAAATATAAAAATATTTATATTTATATATAATTACTATATAAATATATTATTTATAAATATATGAATTTATGTTTAAATATATAAAATATATATTAATATAATTAACATTATGATTTATATATTTTAACATATATTTTATATATATACATATATAAATAAATATAAAATATAAATATATTATTTATAAATATATTTTTATATTTAAATATATAAAAATATTTTTAAATTCTAAATATTTTTATATTTAAAATTTCATTATTTTATATTTATATTTATTTATATTTATATTTATATTTATATTTATATTTATATTTATATTTATATTATATAAAATTTTATATTTTTAAATTTTAAATATTTTTCTATTTAAATATATAAAAATATATATTGTTTAATATAATTAACATTATGATTCATCTATTTTAACATATAATAAATATATATAATATTATAATATTGCAATTAATTATGATGAACATTATAATGTTAATAATTGTTCTCATTAACATTATAATGTTATAATTAACATTAAAAGCCCATTTTACCTCCAATTAAAAGCAGCTGCTGGAGGAATAAAAACTGAGCAGCTCCACCTTGAGCCCTGGGGGTTTGTGCAGCAGCAATGCCAACGTGGCCCCTGGTGCTGGTGCTGTGTGGGTGCCACTGGAGCTGCTGCTGGCACTGCCCAGCATCACCCTCTGCCTGCCCTGGCACGGGGGCTCCCCGCATATTTTCCACCCTGGAAATTCCTCCCTTGCTGCTCGAGGTGCAGCTAATCCCCTGCAAATGCCCCTTATCCAGCAAGGGGTGATAACGGGGTGGTTTCACTCCCCTCTGCAGTTCCTCTGCTGGGTTAAAGCTTCACCCAAAATATTTCTCTTTGTTGATGTTGAAGGTCATCTCCTCCAGGAGCTGAGCTCAGGGTGGATTTTCCTGCCCTGGAAGGAAATTATTCTGGTAGCATGGAAAGCAATTCACCTGGATTAAAAAATATATCAGGGAAAAAATATATCAGGGAAAAAAAACACCCCTTATCCAGCAAGGGCTGATAACGGGGTGGTTTTACTCCCCTCTGTAGTTCCTTTGCTGGTTTAAAGCTTCACCCAAAATATTTCTCTTTGTTGATATTGAAGGTCATCTCCTCCAGGAGCTGAGCTCAGGGGGGATGTTCCTGCCCTGGAAAGAAATTATTCTGGTAGCATGGAAAGCAATTCACCTGGATTAAAAAATATATCAGGGAAAAAACCAAACCCCAGGCCAGTGATTTTGATAGGAGGAAAAGCAGAGCCGAATTCAAAAAAGCACTTTAAATCTGACAATAAATGTATGAGGTGCAAGGGATAGGCCTTGGTGTCAGTGAGGGAATTTATGCAGTGAAATGCTGATCCAGAAATGGTTTGAAATCCTGATTTTGGAGGCTTTCCTTTCATTTTGGGTTTTGTATTTGGAAAATACAAAAGGTGGAAACAGGGTGCAGCAGGGAGAAGAGCAAATTCCTGAGCAATGTCCCCTCAGAGCTCTGTGGTCACCATGGTGCTGGCTGATTCCCCTGCATTAAACTTGTATTTTTATTTATATATTTATATATACATATATATACATATACATACATATATATACATATATATATATACACAAATATATATATAAATATATATACACATTTATTTATATTTAAAAAATATTTTTATATGTGATATATAATTTATCTATTAAATATTATAGTATTTAAGGTATAGAATTATAATATAAAATATATAGGTATATAAATTATATAACTATATTGAATATTTCATTATTTATATAATATCTATGTAATCTACATAATATATCTATTAATATTATATTTTTAAAAATATATAAATATAAAATAAATAAAATTTGAAATATATTATATATTATACATAACTATAATGAATATTATTTAATGCATATTATTTTATAATTAATATTATAGATGTAATATATAATTAGTCTATTAAGTAGTATATTATCGAAAATAAATAAAAAATGGTAAATATAAAATTTTATTTCTATAAATACATAATTTATGTAACTATAATGAATATTATTATTTTATTATTTATAATATATATGTAGTATATATAATTTACCTATTCAATATTATATTATTTAAGCTATATAAGTATAAAATGAAGAAATAAAAATATAAAATTCTATATGTAAATATATTATATAAATTATATAACTATATTGAATATTTTATTATTTATTATTTTATTATTCATAATCTATATGTAATATATATAATTTATTAAATATTATATTACTTAAAATAGTATAAAATAAATAAATATGAATATAATAGTATAAAATAAATAAATATGAATATAAAATGATATATATAAGTATATTATATAAATTATATAACTGTATTGAATATTATTTACTATTTTTATAATTTTTTATAATTTATATAATATAATATTTTAGATATAATTTATATATAATTTATATATATTATATATATATTAATTTATATATAATTTATATAATATAATAGAATAATATTTTTTTATAATTTATATAATATATATAATTTATATCTATAGAAACTCCCAAGGCTGGGAGTTTATCCCAGCTGGGGAAGGGATGCAGAGCAGGGGAGGATGTGCCAGGCAGGGCTGCACTGGGGGGGCTGCAGGGCTGCACTGGAGGGACTGCAGGGCTGCATTGAGGGGGCTGCAGGGCTGCATTGGGGGGGCTGCATTGAGGGGGCTGCAGGGCTGCATTGGGGGGGCTGCATTGAGGGGGCTGCAGGGCTGCATTGAGGGGACTGCGGGGCTGCACTGGGGAGACTGCAGGGCTGCATTGGGGGGGCAGACTGCAGGGCTGCATTGAGGGACTGCAGGGCTGCATTGAGGGGTCACAGCACACTGCAGGGATGCATTGAGGGGGCTGCAGGGCTGCATTGGGGGGACTGCAGGGCTGCATTGAGGGGGCTGCAGGGCTGCACGGGGGGTCACAGCACACAGCAGAGCTGCACTGGGGGGATCAGAACACACAGCAGAGCTGCACTGGGGGGGACTGCAGGGCTGCACTGGGGGGTCAGAGCACACAGCAGGGCTGCATTGAGGGGTCACAGCACACAGCAGGGCTGCATTGAGGGGTCACAGCACACAGCAGGGATGCATTGAGGGGTCACAGCACACAGCAGGGCTGCACGGGGGTGTCACAGCACACAGCAGGGCTGCATTGAGGGGTCACAGCACACAGCAGGGCTGCACTGGGGGGTCACAGCACACAGCAGGGCTGCATTGAGGGGTCACAGCACACAGCAGGGCTGCATTGAGGGGTCACAGCACACAGCAGGGCTGCATTGAGGGACTGCAGGGCTGCATTGAGGGGTCACAGCACACTGCAGGGCTGCATTGAGGGGTCACAGCACACAGCAGGGCTGCATTGAGGGGTCACAGCACACAGCAGGGCTGCACTGGGGGGTCACAGCACACTGCAGGGCTGCATTGAGGGGTCACAGCACACTGCAGGGCTGCACTGGGGGGTCAGAGCACAGCACAACCCCTCAGGGCTCTGCTGCCTTTGTCCCCCAGAACTTTGAGGTGAAGGCCGATGACCTGGAGCCCATCTCGGAGCTGGGCCGGGGCGCGTACGGCGTGGTGGAGAAGATGCGGCACATGCCCAGCGGGCAGATCATGGCAGTGAAGGTACCAGAGCTGGGGCACTCTGCCCTCCTGGGGGCTGGGCTGATGGGGGAGAGGAAACAGGAAAGCCTTATCAATGGGATTGCCTGGGAAAAGGTTTGGAGAATATGGGAACTATAAGTGAGGTTGAAATGAAAGCAAGCTTTGAGATCCCTCAGTTATTGAACAACTGGAAAACAATGGCATGGCCAGCTGAAGGTGATCCCCTTTGGATGGAACAACACCCTCTGCTAGCAGACAGCTCCAAGGGTCAGAGCAGACCCCACTAGCTCGGCAGAAGGGCTCTAAGGAGAAGTTTTTAGTGTTTAAAATGTAACACAGTATGGTGATTTAATGATTCTTATAGTCTGTATGTAAATGCTGTAGGATTGGGGACGTACCCGTGACAAAGGTGGTGGCAGAGGGGTGGCACGAGGGGTGCTGGGGGATCCAGGTGTGCCCAAGGCCCTGGGGCAGCCACCCTGACCCTCTGTGTCCTGCAGAGGATCCGAGCCACGGTGAACAGCCAGGAGCAGAAGAGGCTGCTGATGGACCTGGACATCTCCATGAGGACAGTGGATTGTCCCTTCACTGTCACCTTTTACGGGGCACTCTTCAGAGAGGTGAGGCTTGCTGGGGCTCAATTCCCAATCCTGCACTTCCAGGGGTTTAATCTGCACCTGGACATGGAGGTTTTAGTCCTGGCCTAAGGATGTGTCAGTGTGGTTTTGGGACAGCCTGGTCCCATAATGTTAAAATTGCCCTGGCTGGATTTCATCCACGTGAAAAGGAGGATTTATGGAAGAGCTTGAAGCACAGCTCTGCAGAGCTGAACTTTTCCTGCCTGGGCATTGGGAGCCTCAGTTCCTGGTAATTTTCTGGGCTCCTAAATCACCGTGGCTCTGCTTTGGGAAGGGGATGCCCTAAATGGTAGGGAATGTGCACAGCACTGAATTCCAGAGCAGGGAAAAGAGAGCCCAGGACAGCTTTGAATGGGTTTAGAAAAATAAAAAATGGAAAGGGGGAAGGGGAAAAGGGGAAGGGAGGGGAATTTCAAGGAAGGGAGATTTCAGGGAAAGGAAACGAAATTTCAGGGAAAGGGAAGGAAAGGGAAAGAAAGGGAAGGAAAGGAAATTTCAGGGAAAGGAAAGGAAATTTCAAGGAAAGGGAAAGAAAGGGAAGGAAAGGAAATTTCAAGGAAAGGAAAGGCAATTTTAAGGAGAGGAAATTTAAGGAAAGAAAAGGAAATTTCAAGGAAAGGAAAGGAAATTTCAGGGAAAGGGAAAGAAAGGGAAGGAAAGGAAATTTCAAGGAAAGGAAAGGCAATTTCAAGGAAAGGCAATTTCAAGGAGAGGAAATTTAAGGAAAGGAAAGGAAATTTCAAGGAAAGGAAATGAAATTTCAAGGAAAGGGAAGGAAAGGAAGGGAAAGGGAAAGGAAAGATGTTTTGTTCAAATCTCTGGGTATCTGCTTGCTTTACTCTCCAGGGGGATGTGTGGATTTGCATGGAGCTGATGGATACCTCACTGGACAAATTCTACAAACACGTCATTGACAAAGGCCTGACGATCCCCGAGGACATCCTGGGGAAGATTGCTGTCTCTGTGAGTAGCAGCAGGGTGAGGAGGGCAGGGAAAGGGCTGCTCTTCTCAGCCAGGAGGAGGCTGGTCCATGTGCCAGCACATCTGGCCGTTCCCAGTCTGGTCTGGTGTTATTTGTAATCCATGAATGTGCCCATCCACACACATGATGGAGGTTTATAATCCATGAATGTGCCCATCCACACACATGATGGAGGTTTATAATCCATAAATGTGCCCATAAATGTGCCCATCCACACACATGATGGAGAGATGGACCAGTGTGAGGTTTGGGGAGGCTCCTGCAGCTCCTTTATGGTTTATAATCCATAAATGTGCCCATCCACACACATGATGGAGGTTTATAATCCATAAATGTGCCCATCCACACACATGATGAAGGTTTATAATCCATAAATGTGCCCATCCATACAAATAATGGAGAGCTGGCCCAGTGGGAGGTTTGGAGAAGCTCCTGGAGCTCCTTTATGGTTTATAATCCATAAATGTGCCCATCCACACAAATGATGGAGAGCTGTGCCAATGGGAGGCTTGGGGAAGCTCCTGCAGCTCCTTTATGGTTTATAAGCCATGAATGTGCCCATCCACACAAATAATGGAGAGCTGGCCCAGTGTGAGGTTTGGGGAAGCTCCTGTATGGTTTATAATCCATAAATGTGCCCATCCACACATGATGGAGGTTTATAATCCATGAATGTGCCCATCCACACACATGATGGAGAGCTGGTCCAGTGTGAGATGTGGGGAGGTTCCTGCAGCTCCTTTATGGTTTATAATCCATAAATGTGCCCATCCACACACATGATGAAGGTTTATAATCCATAAATGTGCCCATCCATACAAATAATGGAGAGCTGGCCCAGTGGGAGGTTTGGAGAAGCTCCTGGAGCTCCTTTATGGTTTATAATCCATGAATGTGCCCATCCACACAAATAATGGAGAGCTGGCCCAGTGTGAGATGTGGGGAGGCTCCTGCAGCTCCTTTACGGATTATAATCCATAAATGTGCCCATCCACTCACATGATGGAGAGCTGATCTACTGTCAGGTTTGAGGAGGCTCCTCAGCTCCTTTCCCTTCTCACTGAGGTCCTGGAGCCCCCAGGAAGATCCCTGGGCACCCACAACCCTCAGGCTGCAGGCAGGGTGCAGGACTCATGGGGGATGTGGTTTTCCTGCCCTCCTGGCAGGTCTGGGGGTGAAGCCAGGTGCCATTTCCTGCTCCTCGTGGTGCTGCCAGCTGTGACTGACTCTGGGTTTGTTGTTTCAGATTGTAAAAGCACTGGAACATCTCCACAGCAAGCTCTCTGTGATCCACCGAGGTGAGTGCCAGGCACACCCTGCCCTGCTCTCAGCCTGGCAGGGGCTCCCAAAACTCCCCAGATAAAGTCAGCAGAAATGTTCCCCAGCATCTCATGACTTCAGCAAAACCCAGGCAGAGGAATGGCTGCTGTTTGCTCCTTAAAACCTGCCTGCTGCTCCCAGGGTTTCCCTGAATAGGAGGATGAAGGGCTATTTCCCTAAACCCATAAACCCTAAACCCATGAGTAAACCCTAAACCCATGGTGTGCTCCATCACCTGGGTGAAATTCAGCCTTTTTCCCTGACCTTAGAAAGCCTTGGAGCAGGCTGTGCCCAGGTTTGTCCCCCAGCTCCATGGCTCTGTGCTGATGTGCAGTGGGAGGGAACAAAACACCCCAGACAGTGTTTGACAGCAGAAATTCTCCCCAGCATCTCATGACTTCAGCAAATCCCAGGCAGAGGAATGGCTGCTGTTTGCTCCTTAAAACCTGCCTGCTGCTCCCTGTGTTTCCCTAAATAGGAGGAGAAAAGGCTATTTCCCTAAACCCATAAACCCTAAACCCATGAGTAAATCCTAAACCCATGGTGTGCTCCATCACCTGGGTGAAATTCAATTTTTTTCCTGGGTGAAATTCAGCCTTTTTCCCTGACCTTGGAGAGCCTTGGAGCAGGTTTGTCCCCCAGCTCCATGGCTCTGTGCTGATGTGCAGTGCAGAGGGGATGTTGGACCCCTGGTGGCTGCTGAGAATTTCAGATTTTCTGTGCTGCCAGGCTCTGACCCCTTAAAGAACACTGCATTGACCTGAGGCCCTGGAGAAGCTTCCAAAGTTAAATTACAGCACTGGGATTGTGGGTGTGGAGTTTGAATAGAAGTGTGTGATATCACAGGGTAGAAAATTAGAGTTTAAGCTTATAAAATATAGTAATAGATATAAAGCAAGATGGAGGTTTTAGGGTGGAGGCTGCTCCTTCTTCTTCTCCATGGGTTTGGGTGGTTTTGTGTAATTGGATAAAAAAGTCCCCATTGCAGGGCATGGGTGGTTGGGTATTGGGTTAAAAGTGATAATAATTGAGGTGTCATTTCTTAATTGGACAGTTTATCCTTAAAAAGCCTTGTAGAGAGAGATGGGGCTCCAGTTTTAGTTTGTTAGGGTGAAGTGCTGCAGAACCAGGGTTTCTGAGAGTGTGACAGAGATAAGAACTGATAAACATCTGAGTCCAACAAGAAATATCCTCCAGCACATTTAATCACAACCTTGGGATTAAAAGAAGCAAAGAATCTGCAGAAGATGTTTGATTTCCAATGGAAAATTAGAGCTTAAGCTTTTAGACTATAGTAATGTATATAAAGTTTTATATACATATAAAGTGTGTAAGTTTTATATATAAAACTCCACAAGGGATCTCCCTGCCAGCCTCATCCTGCCATCCTCACCCCTTCCATGAGCTTCCCTTTGCAGCAGAGCAGTCTGACACCTGAACCAGCCTCAAACCAAATCATAAATCCCCTCCTTAAACCCTTCTGCTGTTTTCCCCTCTGGAGGGTCTCAAAGCTGCTGTGAACACTCTCAGAAACAAACCTGCAGGTGCTGCTTGACACCTTTATTTTTAAAGGGTCCTTTTCAGTTTGTCCTGAGGAGGAAGGAGTGTGTGAGTGCCTGGGGAGCAGCAGAGTTCAGCTGGAGCTGGCAGTGGCACTGGCTCTGTTCTTCTGTGGCTGGGGTTTGAGTTTCTGCCTTCTGCCTCACTCACAGGAGGTGGAAATCCCTCTTGGCTGCTGGGTTTCTGTGTGTACTGGTTTGGTTTCCACTGAAAATTGTCTGATTTCAGCCTAGTGACAGATGGGTGAGGATTTTGGATACCTGATTGCAGAATGCTGATTAGAGAGCAGATGTTAACGAGCTGTAAACCCACAGTTCTAATAAGCAGGGCTCAAACACAGCTCCTGGCATCCTGCAGAGGGTGTTTCAGCTCCTCCATTTAATTCTTTATTATGTGGAGACACAGGATCTTCAGGACCTGTTATTGCTGGGTGTCAGCAGGGAAAGGATTGCTCCCTTGGAGCATCCCAGGGACAGCAGGAATTCCATTTGGGATTAGCCTCAGAGACAACTCCCTGCTCTGCAGGAGAACACCTCTGTGCTCCCCTGGATGTCACCTCCTGCCATCTCTGGGTGCCTTCATTCCCCTTTTGCTGTAAATTTTTGGGATTGCAGAATGCTGATTAAAGAGCAGATGTTAATGAGCTGTAAACCCACAGTTCTAATAAGCAGGGCTCAAACACAGCTCCTGGCATCCTGCAGAGGGTGTTTCAGCCCCTCCATTTAATTCTTTATTATGTGGAGACACAGGATCTTCAGGATCTGTTGTTTCTGGGTGTCAGCAGGGATTTGGGTGTCAGCTCCCTTTGGAGCATCCCAGGGAAAGCAGGAATTCCATTTGGGATTGGCCTCAGAGACAACTCCCTGCTCTGCAGGAGAACACCTCCCTGCTCCCCTGGGTGTCACCTCCTGCCATCTCTGGGTGCCTTAATTCCCCTTTTGCTGGGAATTTTGGGATTGCAGGATGCTGATTAGAGAGCAGATGTTAACGAGCTGTTCCAATAAGCAGGGCTCAAAACACAGCTCCTGGCATCCTTCAGAGGGTGTTTCAGCTCTTCCACACAGGATCTTCAGGAAATGAATGACCTGTTATTTCATGGGTGTCAGCAGGGAAAGGATTGCTTCCTTTGGAGCATCCCAGGGGTCAGCAGGGTCAGCTGTGCTGGAATTCCATTTGGGATTAGCCTCAGGGAGAATTCCCTGCTCTGCAGGAGAACATCTCCCTGCTCTCCTGGGTGTCACCTCCTGCCATCTCTGGGTGCCTTAATTCCTCTTTTGCTGTAGATTTTTGGGATTGCAGGATGCTGATTAGATAGCAGATGTTAACAAGCTGTAAATTCTAACCCCCAGTTCTAATAAGCAGGGCTCAAACACAACTCCTGGCATCCTTCAGAGGGTGTTTCAGCTCCTCCATTTAATTCTTTATCATGTGGAGACACAGGATCTTCAGGAAATGAATGACCTGTTATTTCACGGGTGTCAGCAGGGAAAGGATTGCTCCCTTTGGAGCATCCCAGGGACAGCAGGGTCAGCTGTGCTGGAATTCCATTTGGGATTAGCCTCAGAGAGAACTCCCTGCTGGTGCCAGGAGGTGACACCTCCATGCTGCCCTGGGTGTCACCTCCTGCCATCTCTGGGTGCTTTAATTCCCCTTTTGCTGGGGGTTGGAGCTGCCCTCAGGAGCCTGGTGAGCACACAGGGGTTTGTAGGGCCAGGATGGGGAGAGGTGAATCTGGCAGCAGTAGGGAGATGAGGCTCTGATTTCCATGGGATGGGGAGCTCCCACTCTCACTACTGCAGTCAGACTTTGTGTCCTTAAAATCAGAGCCCAGAGGTGTCTGAGCCTTTGATCCTTGTCTCATTTTACTGCTCTCTCCTTCCCCTGCAGCCCTTTCACCCTTTCCTTCCCCCGTGGGTTTTACCTTTTGCTGGAATGACTCCAGACCCACAGGGCATTGCCAGAGCTCCAGCCCTTTGCAGAAACCCCATAGAATCATCCCATGGCATCACCCCATAGAATCACCCACAGGATCACCCCATATGATCACCCTATAGAATCACCCCATAGGATCATCCCACAGAATCACCCATAGGATCACCCCATAGGATTACCCCACAGGATCGTCCCATAGGATCACCCCATATGATCACCCTATAGAATCACCCCCCCAGGACCACCCCATAGCATCATCCTACAGAATGAACCCATGGGATCACCCCACAGAACTACCCATAGGATCACCCCATAGGATTACCCCACAGGATCATCCCATAGGATCACCCCATAGAATCACCCTGTAGAATCACCCCCCAGGACCACCCCATAGCATCATCCGACAGAATCACCCACAGAATCATCCCATAAGATCAGCCCACAGAATCGCCCCACAGGATCACCCCACAGAATCACCCTATAGAATGACCCCACAGGATCACCCCACAGGATGACCCCACGGGTTCACCCCAGAGAATCACTACACAGACTCACCCCATAGAATCACCCCACAGAATTACCCTATAGAATGACCCTGCAGGATCACCCCATAAAATCACCTCACAGAATCACCCTATAGAACCACCCCACAGGATCCCCCCTCCCAGTCACCCCACAGGATCCCCCCACAGGATCCCCCTCAGCCCCTTGGAGCTGCTCCCTGTGAGCTCCCTGGTGTCCGTGGCCGTTCCCTGAGCACTGGGATGTGCTGGTGGCACCCAGAGTCACCTCTTGCTGCCCTGGCTCAGGGATGGGCTGTGTGGGTGCAGGGACACTGCCAGGACACTGCCAGCCCCACGGGGCTGTCACCACACACTGCACGGGGCTGTCACTGCACACCCCACAGGGCTGTCACTGCCCACCCCACGGGGCTGTCACTGCCCACCCCACAGGGCTGTCACTGCACACTGCACAGGGCTGTCACTGCCCACCCCACAGGGCTGTCACTGCACACCCCACAGGGCTGTCACTGCACACTGCACGGGGCTGTCACCGCCCACCCCACGGGGCTGTCACTGCCCACCCCACAGGGCTGTCACTGCACACCCCACGGGGCTGTCACTGCACACCCCACAGGGCTGTCACTGCCCACCCCACAGGGCTGTCACTGCACACTGCACAGCACAGCCAGCAGCTTTTGGCACACCTGGCTCTGCTGGGCTCTGCTGGGCTCCTCGTGCCCTCTGTGGCTGCTGTACCTCAGCCCAGCACCCCGAGGTGACAGTGACTGTGCTCTGTGTCTGCTGTGCCTCAGCCCAGCACCCTGGGGTGACAGTGACTGTGCTCTGTGTTCCTTGGCCCAGCACCCCGAGGTGACAGTGACTGTGCTCTGTGTTCCTTGGCCCAGCACCCCGAGGTGACAGTGACTGTGCTCTGTGTTCCCTGTGCCTCAGCCCAGCACCCCGAGGTGACAGTGACTGTGCTCTGTGTTCCTTGGCCCAGCACCCCGAGGTGACAGTGACTGTGCTCTGTGTGCCTTAGCCCAGCACCCCGAGGTGACAGTGACTGTGCTCTGTGTTCCTTAGCCCAGCACCCCGAGGTGACAGTGACTGTGCTCTGTGTTCCTTGGCCCAGCACCCCGAGGTGACAGTGACTGTGCTCTGTGTTCCTTCTTGCAGATGTAAAGCCCTCTAACGTGTTGATCAATACGCAGGGGCAGGTGAAAATGTGCGATTTTGGGATCAGCGGGTACCTCGTTGACTCTGTGGCTAAAACCATGGATGCAGGATGCAAACCCTACATGGCTGTAAGTGCAGCAGCTGCCTGGGGAGCAGCCAGAGGAACGGGAGCTGGGGGGAAGGAGCAGCAGCAGCTGCCCTGGGGATTCCTTTGGGGAGCCTGTTGTGTTTGTGGGGACCCCCGTGGCAGGGAGGAATGATGGATCTGACTCCATGTGCTCAGAAGGTTAATTTATTATTTTATGATACTATATTGTATTAAAGAATACTAAACTAAACTATACTAAAGAATACAGAATGATACTTACAGAAAAGGAAAAAGATAATGAAAACCTGTGACTCTCTCCAGAGTCTTGGCACTGATTGGCCAAAGAGTCAAAATAATTCACATGAAACCAATGAAACAATCACCTGTGGGTGAACAATCTCCAAACACATTCCACATGAGCACAACACAGGAGAAGCAATCAGATAATTATTATTTTCCTTTTTCTCTGAGGCTTCTCAGCTTCCCAGGAGAAAAATCCTGGGCAAGGGGATTTTTCCAGAAAATGTGAATGTGACACAGCAGCCCTGAAGTGAAAATCCCCTTGGCAGGGGAGGCAGAGCTCATGGCTCAGGTCACATCTCCTGGGCTCACATGCCTTCCTGCTGCCCTCTCTCCTTCCTGTGACCCTGGGGAAGGTTCTGGAACTTCTCCCCATTGCCTGGTTGCCATCCTGGGGATTCCTTTGGGTATCCCTGTAGTGAAGGGACACAATCCCCTTGGGAGGGGAGGCAGAGCTCATGGCTCAGAGCTCAGGTTAAATCTCCTGGGCACAGCTTCCTGCTGCCCTCTCTCCTTCCTGTGACCCTGGGGAAGGTTCTGGAATTGCTCCCCAGTGCCTGGTTGCCATTTACCCCGTGGGCACAGTTGTGCTGAGCATGGGGAGGAAAAACACCCCGGGCTGGGTGCCTTGGGCTGCTCCTGGGAGCTGCTGTGCAGGATTCACCCTCTGTGGGGCACCTGACCAGGGTGGAAACAGCCCTGGAGAGCTGGGGCTTGTCAGCCCTGGGTGCCAGCTGTGCCAGAGCAGCTCCCCCAGCCCAGCCCTTGGTGCCAGCTGTGCCAGAGCAGCTCCCCCAGCCTAGCCCTTGGTGCCAGCTGTGCCAGGGCAGCTCCCCCAGCCCAGCCCTGGGGCAGGTGCCACTCTCTGTGCCCCATTTCACTGCTTGCCCTCCCTGTGAGGATGGGAACCAGCACCACCAGGAGGGTGAGGGAGCTGTGTGGGCCAAGGGGGCTGGGCTGGCACCTGAGAGACCCTCCCTGGGCACGGGCAGGGCACTGGGGACATCCCTGCTGCTCCTCACCCCCCTTTGTGTCTGTTGGCAGCCGGAGAGAATCAACCCAGAGCTGAACCAGAAGGGATACAGCGTCAAATCTGACATCTGGAGCCTGGGCATCACCATGGTACGGTCACCTGGGGGTCACCTGGGGTCACCTGGGGTCACCTGGGGGTCATCGGGGTCACCTGGGGCTGCCATCACCATGGCAGGGTCACCTGGGGCTGCCACTGCCGTCACCTGAGGATCATCATGGTGGGGTCACCTGGGGATCTCCAGGGTCACCTGGGGCTGCCAGAGCTGTCACCTGGGGATCACCATGGCAGGGTCACCTCGGGGTCATCATGGTGGTGTCACCTGGGGATCACCAGTGCTGTCACCTGGGGGCTGCCAGGGCCACCAGGAGTGCTCGGTGTGGCTCATGGGCTCATTCTCCTCCACACAGGGGCACTGGTGGCCACAGGGTGGGCAGGGGAGGAGCTCAGGCAGGTGCCCCAGGGTGGAAGGGAAGGAGGAGGTTGGAGCTGCCGTGTGAGCTCCTGGAGCTGTGGAGGTTGGAGCTGCTGTGGAGCTCCTGGAGCTGTGGAGGTTGGAGCTGCCGTGTGAGCTCCTGGAGCTGTGGAGGTTGGAGCTGCTGTGTGAGCTCCTGCTGGAGCTGTGGAGGTTGGAGCTGCTGGAGCTGTGGAGGTTGGAGCTGCCGTGTGAGCTCCTGGAGCTGTGGAGGTTGGAGCTGCTGTGTGAGCTCCTGCTGGAGCTGTGGAGGTTGGAGCTGCTGGAGCTGTGGAGGTTGGAGCTGCTGTTTGAGCTCCTGGAGCTGTGGAGTTTGGAGCTGCTGTGTGAGCTCCTGGAGCTGTGGAGGTTGGAGCTGCTGGAGCTGTGGAGGTTGGAGCTGCTGTTTGAGCTCCTGCTGGAGCTGTGGAGGTTGGAGCTGCCGTGTGAGGAGCTGTGGAGCTGCAGCTGCCGGGAGATGGCAGCATGGGCTAAGGCAGGAGGGAGCAGTGCACGGCCTGCATTCCCAGCACTCTGCCGCTCACAGAGAGGGAGAGCAGGGACAGGGGCGGTCCCGGGCAGTGTTTGGGGACTCCAGCTGCTCCCAGACTGACCCTGTGCAGGGTGGGCTGGCTGAGCTGGCTGCCTTTCCCTGGATGGCCTGTGGAGCTGCCTGGGCTCCTGCTGCCTCTCCTGTGTGCTGGGGAGGATAGCAATGTGCTGTGGTGAGGAAATCATGGAATCCCAGAATGGTTTGGGTTGGAAGGGGCCTTAAAGACCATTTCATTCCACCCCCTGCCATGGGCAGCAACACCTTCTGCTACCCCAGGCTGCTCCAGGTCCTGTCCAGCCTGGCCTTGGGCACTTCCAGGGATCCAAGGGCAGCCACAGCTGCTCTGGGCACCCTGTGCCTCACCACCCTCACAGGGAACAATTCCCTCCTAATACCTGATCTCTCTCTGCCTTCTTTTAGTTCCAAACCAATCCCCCTTGCTCCATCACTGTCTGCCCACGTAAAAAGTCCTTCTCCCAGCTATCTGGAATCCCCATTTGGGCACTGCAGAGGGGTCTTAAATCTCCTTAGAACATTCCCATCTCAAACTGACCAACCCCATTTGTGTGGAGCCCCAAAACCACACCCAGGGTGGGCACGGGGCTGTCCCAAACCTGTGGAGTGGGTGGCTGTGGGGTGTCCCCTATCCTGACAGAGCCATCCCAAACCCCTGGGGTGGATGGGTGGCTGTGGGGTGTGTCCCCTCCTGACAGAGCCATCCCAAGCCCCTGGGGTGGTGGCTGTGGGGTTTGTCCCCTCCTGATGGATCCATCCCAAGCCCATGGGTGGTGGCACTGGGGTGTGTCCCCTCCTGATAAAGCCATCCCAAACCCCTGGAGTGGATGGGTGACTGTGGGGTGTGTCCCCTCCTGATGGGTCCATCCCAAGCCCCTGGGGTTGGTGGCAGTGGGATGTGTCCCCTCCTGCTGGGTCCATGGGTGGTGGCAGTGGGGTGTGTCCCCTCCTGACAGAGCTGTCCCAATCCCCTGGCTGGGTGGCAGTGGTGTGTCCTCTCCTGATGGTGCCAGCCCAAGCCCATGGGGTGGTGGCAGTGGGGTGTGTCCCCTCCTGATGGGTCCATCCCAAGCCCCTGGGGTTGGTGGCAGTGGGATGTGTCCCCTCCTGACAGAGCCGTCCCAAGCCCCTGGAGTTGGTGGCAGTGGGATGTGTCCCCTCCTGATGGGTCCATGGGTGGGTGGCAGTGGGGTGTGTGCCCTCCTGATGGTGCCAACCCAAACCCCTGGGGTTGGTGGCAGTGGGATGTGTCCCCTCCTGATGGGTCCATGGGTGGGTGGCAGTGGGGTGTGTCCCCTCCTGATGGTGCCAACCCAAACCCCTGCGGTGAGTGGGTGGGTGGCAGTGGGATGTGTCCCCTCTTGATGGGTCCATGGGTGGTGGCAGTGGGGTGTGTCCCCTCCTGATGGGTCCATGGGTGGTGGCAGTGGGGTGTGTCCCCTCCTGATGGGTCCATGGGTGGTGGCAATGGGGTGTCTCCTCCTGATGGTGCCAGCCCAAACCCATGGGTGGTGGCAGTGGGGTGTGTCCCCTCCTGATGGGTCCATGGGTGGTGGCAGTGGGGTGTGTCCCCTCCTGATGGGTCCATGGGTGGTGGCAGTGGGGTGTGTCCCCTCCTGATGGGTCCATGGGTGGTGGCAGTGGGGTGTGTCCCCTCCTGATGGGTCCACGGGTGGTGGCAGTGGGTGTGTCCCCTGCTGAGTGCCCTGTGTGTGCAGATCGAGCTGGCCATCCTGCGTTTCCCGTACGATTCCTGGGGCACGCCGTTCCAGCAGCTGAAGCAGGTGGTGGAGGAGCCGTCCCCGCAGCTGCCGCCCGAGCGCTTCTCGGCAGAGTTCGTCGATTTTACCTCGCAATGGTAAAACTGCCCCTCTTCTCCCTCCCTTTCCCTGGCCCTGCTCACCCCCACAGGCAGCTCTGAGCCCCAGCTCTGGGCAGAGCCTTCCCCGTGCCCTCGGGCCTGGCACACAGCAGTGCCCAGGTAACACAGTGTGGCACCCACAGCCCCATCCCAGTCCCCCCAGACTGTGTTCCTGCAGGGCACACATCTCTCAGGGCAGGTTCTGCCCCGTGCTGTCCCCCCTGCCCAGTCTCTGTCCCTCTCCTGTGGCCCTGGTGCTGCTGCTGTGCTTTCCCCAGCCCTGGCAGCAGCAGCATGAGGAGGATTTGCTGTGCTGCAGGACAGGGCTGGGCTGGTAGCCCTGCCCTCACTGTGGCTCCCTGCAGGGCTGGGTGCTCCAGGCAGGCCCTGCAGTGCCACCCAGCCCCTGCCACAATGGCCACAGAGGATGGCACATGGACAGACAGACATGTGAGACTGTGCTGTGTGCCAGGGAGGAGCTGTCAGCTGCTGCTGCTGCCTGGGAACCCTCAGTACCCCCATGTGGATTGCTCAGTCTTGGTCCAGCCTGTTTTCATGTCCCTGAGTGCAGCTGCTCTGCTCCTGCCCCACCCTGTCACCCTGTCACAGGGGGCTGAGGATGGGGGAAGAGATGAGGATCTGGCTCCATGTTTCAGAAGGCTGATATATTATTTTATGATATATATTGCATTAAAAGAATAGAAGAAAGGATTTCATCAGAAGGCTGGCTAAGAATAGAAAAAGAAAAGAATGGTAACAAA
Source organism: Geothlypis trichas (assembly GCA_009764595.1). Lineage (NCBI taxonomy): Eukaryota > Metazoa > Chordata > Aves > Passeriformes > Parulidae > Geothlypis > Geothlypis trichas. The sequence continues at coordinate 1,037,418 of CM019919.1, read as the reverse complement.
GGTTTGTGATGTGACCATCTGAGCCAGCTGACTGTGATTGGTCATTAATTAGAAACAACCACATGAGCCAATCACAGATGCACCTGTTGCATTCCACAGCAGATAATCATTGTTTACATTTTGTTCCTGAGGCCTCTCAGCTTCTCAGGAGGAGAAATCCTAAAGAAAGGATTTTCCATAAAAGGTTTCTGTGACACCACGCTGGGGAGCACCTGCCATGCCCACTGTGCCCTGGCTCTGGGGGAGCTGCCTTGGAAAATCCCTCCCACGAGGTGCCCCCCGTTCTTGCCAAGCCCACGCTGAGGATTTGGAGCAGCTGCTGTTCCTCCAACAGCTCTGCTGCTTCCCTGCTTGTGCCAGCCAGGCTGCTCCTCTCTGGGGGTTTGCTGTTCCAAGCTCTGTGTCCTGCAGCTCAGGCTGTGGCTGCTTCAGGAGTTACATCCACAGCCACTCTGGTGATTCCTGTCTTTGCAAATCCTGTCCTCCAGGGTCACTGGAGATCCCTGACTGCCAGCAGAGTGGCATGGGCTTGGAATGGTGAACTTTGCACCAGTTTTGTGCAAAGGACTGGAATGGTGAACTTGAAATAGTGAACTTTGGTGAACTTTGCACCAGTTTTGTGTTATTGGGGTCTGGGAATTCCTTGTGACACCAAACCAGCTCACAGCCTCTCTGTATCAAGCCTGGCTTAGGACTGTGTTTATCCATCTGCTGCCTGAAGTCTGATCAGCTGTAGCACTGCAGGAAGGTCCCTGGGACATCTGAGTCAGGATCACATCCCAATATAATTCTTCATTCCTGAAAATTTACATGGATTTCAGTAACTTATCACCAGCCACTCTGGTGATTCCTGTCTTTGCAAATCCTGTCCTCCAGGGTCACAGGAGATCCCTCACTGCCAGCAGAGTGGCATGGGCTTGGAATGGTGAACTTTGCACCAGTTTTTTGCAAAGGACTTGGAATGGTGAACTTGGAATGGTGAACTTTGCACCAGTTTTGTGTTATTGGGTTCTGGGAATTCCTTGTGACACCAAACCAGCTCACAGCCATTCTGTATCAAGCCTGGCTTAGGACTGTGTTTATCCATCTGCTGCCTGAAGTCTGATCAGCTGTAGCACTGCAGGAAGGTCCCTGGGACATCTGAGTCAGGATCACATCCCAATATAATTCTTCATTCCTGAAAATTCACATTGATTTCAGTAACTTATCACCAGATTTCCTGCTATTAATAACCTGGGCATGAATTGGCTTTGTGGAGGGTCTAAATTAAGAGAATTGCACCAAATCTGGACACAGCTAACCTTCAAATTCACCTTGTCTTGGCTGGGAGGATGTGACACATCCCAAACCTTCGGGCCGGCGATATTGGCACGTACGGGCCCCGGGTTCCTCTGTTCATTCACAACATGACACTAAACACGAGCCCTCTACACACAGCAAGCAGGAAATATCTATTCAGTGTGTGTCCTCTGCTTCCTCTGGGCCCCAGCAAATCCTAGCAGAGGTTCTCACTTTTGTTTTGCTCAGTGTGACACCTTTTCCCCGCCACCGCCGCGTACGTGTGCGGGGATCTTTTCAAGTCGCTCCAAGTTTCTTTCCCCTAAATACACTGCCAGGAAGTGAGTAGAGATTACGTCCTGTCTTTTAAAAAGCTATTTTCTGCTGGAGGGAAACCAAAATAACTTCCAGCTACAACCCTCCAGGGCCATCTGTTGTAGGAGAGGAGAAGAAAAGGATGTCCCATGGAAGCGTCCCCGCTGATAACGGCGCGGTGATAAACAAACAGCTGGGCACGTGCTCTGCAGCCACTCAGTCACTGCTCCCAGGCACAGCTCGGAGCCTGAATCCTTCCCTGAGTCACTGACCTGCTGGAGAGCACCCAAACTCTCAGTTGTGCCAGCAAAAGGCAGTGTTTTAAGGGGTGGTTTTGGTGGCTCCAGGTCTCTTGGTGGACCTTGAGCTCTTGTTCCCAGCACTGTTGACTGTCCCTGTCCTCAAGGCCTAAATTGTTTCCTCAGCATGGAGAAGTAGCTGAACTCTGCAGAGTCCTTAAACCTTGTTTTGTTGTAGGAGAGCAGAGTCTCTAAACCTTACTTTGTTGTAGGAGAGGAGAAGAAAAGGATGTGCCATGGAAACGTCCCCGCTGATAACGGCACGGTGATAAACAAACAGCTGGGCACGTGCTCTGCAGCCACTCAGTCACTGCTCCCAGGCACAGCTCGGAGCCTGAATCCTTCCCTGAGTCACTGGCCTGTGGGAGAGCACCCAAACAATCAGTTGTACCTGGCCCTCAGCATAAAGCAGTGTTTTGAGAGGTGGTTTTGGTGGCTCCAGGTCTCTCGGTGGACCTTGAGCTCTTGTTCCCAGCACTGTTGGCTGTCCCTGTCCTCAAGGCCTAAATTGTTTCCTCAGCATGGAGAAGTAGCTGAACTTACTCTGCAGAGTCTTTAAACCTTACTTTGTTGTAGGAGAGCAGAGTCTTTAAACCTTAAGGACTACCTTTGTTGTAGGAGAGGAGAAGAAAAGGGTGTCCCATGGAAGCGTCCCCGCTGATAACGGTGCTGTGATAAACACACAGCCAGGCACGTGCTCTGCAGCCACTCAGTCACTGCTCCAGGCACAGCTCGGAGCCTGAATCCTTCCCTGAGTCACTGACCTGTGGGAGAGCACCCAAACTCTCAGTTGTACCTGGCCCTCAGCAAGGAGCAGTGTTTTGAGTGGTGGTTTTGGTGGCTCCAGGTCTCTCGGTGGACCTTGAGCTCTTGTTCCCAGCACTGTCCCTGTCCTCAACACCTGAATTGTTTCCTCAGCTTGGAGGAGCAGCTGAACTTATTCTGCAGAGTCTTTAAACTTTAATTTGGTCATGGTGTTATTTTATTGCAGACAGAATGTCAATTCTAATTTTTTTTTCTTTTTCTTTCCCCCCGATTAAAGCTTGAAGAAGAATTCCAAAGAACGGCCAACATACCCAGAGCTTATGGTGAGTGGCACACATCAAGCAGTGTGTTCAGAGCTGGAAAGGGTCACAGGAGGTGCTGAAGGCAGAAATTCCATTAGTGATGGTGTTTTGGGCTGCTTTGCATCTCTTTTTCATACCAGCTGGGAGAATTGTGACATTGGGAGGGTGGCTGCAAAGCAGAGATGCTCTTTGAAATCTCAGCCAGGTGCTTTTCCACCTTTTTTTGGAAATCAAGGGAGAAAATACATGTTAAAGCAGGTCATGGACAAGAATGAGGCTGTGAAGAATGAGTTAGTGAGGCTCAAATCCTCCTGTGGGGTTTGTGTGATCAGCTCAAACTCCTCAGTGTGCCCCAGATGTCCCCAAGAGCTGCAGGAGCCCGGTGGCCAACGGGGCTTTGCTGCCCTGGGGCTTTGGAGAGGAGCATTTTTGGACAGAATAATTCCTGGATGTTGGGGACAGGGATGAGTCTGTGACTAATAATTCCAGTTATTGAATTTCATCTGCTGCCTAGAGACTGTTTACTGGGAGGGACAACTGAGGAGTAACCAAGGAGGAAAATGTCAATAAAGGCTGGTGACAGGGGAAATGCAGGGTGCTGCTCTGGGCTGCAGCTGGCAAAAACAGATTTTTCTGCTTGGGCTCCACAGCTTCATGGCCTTCCCTTGTCCCCTGCCTTTCTGGGGCTCCTAAAAGCTGGCAAAAAGCAGGAGAGCTCAGGAAGTTGGTGCTTCACTCCTGCAGGCATTGAATCCTTTTTTACTCTCACACAATTCACAGCTTTCTAAAGGCAGGAAAGTGCCTAAATTTGTTATTTCTGAAGATCCTGACCCTGCATTCCCACCCCTGTCCAGTGTCAGTGCCAAGATCACCTGGATTAAGGGTGGGAAGTGCTGAGGGATTTCCTTAGGCACTCATATTCCCTGCCCCACAATTTTTGGGATGTACATTCAGTCAGACCCAGGGATTTCCTCAGGCACTCATATTCCCTGCCCCACAATTTTTGGGATGTACATTCAGTCAGACCCAGGGATTTCCTTAGGCACTCCTATTCCCTACCCCACAATTTTTGGGATGTACATTCAGTCAGATCCATCACCACCTCACACCTGCTGCTCAGAGGGGAGAAGGGGCAGGTTTAAGGTGATTTTTACCTGCAAGTCATGCTGGAAATCCACAACCCTGAGATGTAAGCAGTGAATAATTCCCGTGGCATTTGGTGCTGGGCCCTGTAATGCAATTAAACTATAAATAGATGTGATTGACACACAGCTTGCCCCCAGACTGGTTTCAAACAAAGAGAAGCCTGAGATTTATGGCTTTTTTTTTAAAAAACTTTATTTTTTTGGGGGCTATCTCATTGAATAAATCCATCTGTATATTTTAAGCAAACTTCTGAACTTTGCCAAATGGCCTTTTATCAAGAAAGGTTCACTGGAGCAGCTCTGTCTGCTGCAGCATTAATACCCATTGGCAAGGGAGTGCATTTCTATTGAATTAGGCTCTTGGATCACCCCTGCAGAGTACCTCAGTGCTGTGGTATTTTATGGCTGACATGGATGTTGTGAGCTCCTGTGGTTGAGGGTTGCTGTTCTGTTGGGGTTTTTTCCTCTCTCTTCCAGCATTAAGTTGTGGTGCTGGATTGGACTTGTCATTTAGACCAAGACTGCTCCCTTGCTTTCCTGTGGAATTGAGGTTTCTCATGGAAAATGTGACTCTGTGCTATCTTGAGCATCAGGAAAGCTGATAGAGGGTGCTTAATTTCATTTAAAATCCCCCTTCCTCAGGTGAAGTGGAGCATGAAATCACTGCAGGAGTGGTGGTCTGCACTCCTGCCTGGCACAGGGCTGTGTGCCAGCCTCAGGGGCATTGCTGCCAGCCCTGGCTCATTTTTGGGTGTTTGCAGGCTGTGGTGGCTGTGCTTTGGGTGTCACTCCAGTGGGTGTTGTTGGCAAGGATGGAAGTTTGACAGGAAAGTCTCACAGATCTGTGTGCTGGGCAGAAAGATTTTTACATGAAGAGTCTGATGAAGCAAGTTTTCATAAAGAATTAAAGAATTGCTGAGCCAGCCTTGCTGGATAACCAAGGAGCAAAGGGTATTTTATGTTAGTTAAAAGGGGTTTTTATGGCTTAGAGCAAAGGATAAACCCACCCCTAACAAGAAGATGTTTTTACCAAGCAGAAAGAGAGCACAGGCAAACAAGGCAGCAAAGTTGCAATAGAAAAAAGGTCTCAGAATTTTTCACTGCAGGAAAACTGAAAAACAACTTCTAGCTTAAACTGTAATGTACAAACTTTTAGTGATTGGAGAATAGTAACATGAATATGGTAATTATAGGAGTTATGATGGGCTAGAGATGATAGTTAAGGTAGAGGTTGGTTCTACTGGATGAAGGTGCTCAGCAAAGAAAAGTATAAAATGCATTTGTAACCAAAAAAATGTATAGAATGCATTGTAACAAAAAAAGTATAGAATGCATTATAACCAAAATAAAAGTATAGAATGCATTATAACAAAAAAAAAGTATAGAGTGCATTATAACCAAAATAAAAGTATAGAATGCAATGTAACCTAAATAAAAGTATATAATGCAATATAACCAAAAGAAAAGTATATAATGCAATATAACCAAAAGAAAAGTATAGAATGCATTGTGACCAAAAAAAAAGTACAGAATGCAATGTAACCAAAAGAAAAGTACAGAATGCATTGTGACCCAAAGAAAAGTACAGAATGCATTGTGACCAAAACCAAAGGGTCTCCAGGCCTGCCTGCAGCTGGAGCTGGCAGCTGTAGGCACAGCTCTGTCACCCACAACCCTGGACTGCTGTGACATCTTGGATGGAATAAACTGCATTTTGTATACAATAAACTGCATTTTGTATACAATAAACTGCATTTTGGAGAGCCCCTGGAGTGCCACATCCCTCATTCAGGCTCCTACAGGGTGTGAAAGCAGGGATGTCATGCTGGGATAATAACAAGGCATTGGGTTCACCTCAGAGTTACTGAGGACATTTCAATTCCTGTGACTGTCTGACCTAGGCAGACCTTGAGTTTTGCCTGGATCTTTGCCTCAGCCCATTCCAGCCCTGTTTCCCACATAATTGTGCTTCCTCTTCCTTACTAGAGTGTCTTTGGATCTCTTCCCAGCCACTCTGAGCTGCCTCATCTTATTCCTTGAGTGACTTTCCACTCAAGCCCACCTTGAAAATTCTCTTTTCTTTGCTCTTCTTCTCCCTCCACCTGGCCACTGCCAGGAAACAACCAATGCTGAGGGGCTGAGCTGAGGGGCAGCTTGGAAAAACCCTGGAAACCCCAAATTACCTTTAAAAATCTGACTTGAAATGAGAGGGCTGGAAATCAAGGCAGGGTCTGGGGCAATCCAGCCAGTGAGGTTTGCCCTACTCCAGCTGGATGGGTGACCATGGGCTGGGGGGTGTTTTAGGGCACATGGAGAAGATTTTCTAAGCCTCCCCTTCCTTCCAGAGCTGCCCACTGAGCCCTCCCAGCCAGGGCAGGCTTTGGGGAGAATCCAGCCTGCTCCAGCTGGATGGGTAGCCATGGTCTGGGAGGTGTTTTGGGGCACATGGAGAAGGTTTTTTAACCCTCTTCTTGCCTCCAGAGCTGCCCACTGAGCCTTCCCAGCCAGGGCAGGGTCTGGGGGCAATCCAGCCTCCTCAGTGGATGGGTAACCACGGCCTGGGAGGTGTTTTTGGGATAGATGGAGAGGATTTTCTAACCCTCTCTTTGCCTCCAGAGCTGCTCATGAGCCTTCCCAGCCAGGGCATGCTTTGGGAAGAATCCAGCCTGCTCCAGCTAGATGGGTAACCATGGTCTGGGAGGTGTTTTGGGGCACATGGAGAGGGTTTTCTAAGCCTTCTTTTGCCTCCAGAGCTGCCCACTCAGCCCTGCCAGCCAGGGCAGGGTTTGGGGTTAATCCAGTGGGGCATCACAATTCCATGGAGCAGCCCTTGTGCTCCCTGACTTGCTGTAAAAACCCAATATTATGATGCTAAGGACAAAACCTTCTTCACTGTCTAGAGGATTGTCTGAAAAGCTTTTATGTTCATTGTGGTGAATAATAAACTTGATTTTTTTTTTCTCTCTTTGCTTTGCCAGCAACATCCTTTCTTCACCCTGCACGAATCCAAAGAGACAGACGTCGCCTCTTTTGTCAAGCTCATCCTGGGAGACTGAGAACTGGACTTGGGAAAGAATTGCCCTTCTGTGGACTGGTGGGTGCAGGGGAGGGCCACGTGGCAGGACTTGTCATGGAAGCACCAACAGAAAGTGGTTTGTTTTTGCTTTGGTTTGGTTTTATTCTGAGAAACCCCCGCCTCGCCTCGCCCGAGTTTTTTGAAAGGGTTCTTTGGTATCCATAGTGACATAGAACGAGCTGGTTAGTGGAAATGCATTTTAATAAGGTTGGTAACCTTAAAACAAAACAACAACAACAACAAAAAAATTTTTTTTTTGAATGAGTGATCTACATATTTAATGACAGTCGAGGTTCCTCTTCCTAACTTGCTCCTCATCCCCCTTCCCTTCCCCCTGAACCAGAATTTGCTTTGTCATGGTAATAGGTGCTATGGTAGTCATGAAGTTGTATGTAGATTTATATTTTGTCCCTTCCATTATTTTAATATTTATGTTAAGTGCTTGATGGAATAGATTTCTGTTTTATATGAGGATGAGTGCGTGGTGATGATGATGATGATGATGATGATGATGGTGATGCAAAACGAGGCCACAGCAAGCAGCACTTGTAGGGCTTTGCTGGGGAAGAGGTGTCTGAGGAGAGGGGAGAGCAGAGGAGAAGTGTCCCTGTTGTGGAATATATTTAATGTGCATCATAAAAGGAACTGATGAGCAAGACCTGCAGCTCAGCTGCTCGAGCTGTGCCAGGGAGGAAGGCCCTGGTGTCCCCTGGTGTCCCCTGTGTCACCTCCAGACACACACTCTGAGTCCAGCTGGTGCTTCCCAGCCCCATCCCACCCCTGCCCTGCTGCAGAGGCAGGCTGGGAGCTCTGGGAGTCCCTGGGACAGTGTCTGGGACAGCAGGAGGGAAGGAAGGAGGCTGTCAGAGAAGTTGCACAAAGAGGAGGAGGAGGAGGAGGAGGAGGAGGAGGAGGAGGAGGAGGAGGAGGAAGAGGAGGAGGCTGCCCTGGTCCGTGCCCGCCTGCCCAGCAGCGTTGCAGTGCCCGAGGCTCCCTTGGGCTGGGGATGAGCTGCTTTGGGCCTCAGTGGGAGCTCCTCTCTCCTCCTGGGGGTGGCACAGGGTCACAGGGTGCAGGGAGTGACACCCCTCAAGAATGGGGGTGGTTCAGTGCTGGCTTCCAGGGCTCCTGGCACTGCTTTGGCAGCAATCCCTCCCTGCTTGCCCACAGGGTCTGGGAGTGCCAGCGCTGCCAGGAGCCCCTGCTGGCACATGGACTGGGCTGTGTGCAGCCCTAGATGGGCTCTGCCAGCAGCACTGGGCTCCACAGCAGCACTGGGCTCTGCCAGCAGCACTGGGCTCTGCCCTGGCTGCACATGGGAAACCACGCAGGAACACCCCACGAGGAGCTCCCTGGGGACAAGCTGCATGCCAGGGGCAGGAGAAGGAGGTTGGTGAGGTGGGAGAGGAGCTGGAGGTGCCTCTGCCCTGGGGTCAGTCACTGTGTGGAGCAGGGGGCTCTGTGAGTGTTGCTGAGCCTGCAGTGAGGTTGATGCTGCTTTGAGCCACAGCTGCCTGAGCCCCTCTGCCTTTGCTCTGGCTCCTTCCCCAGCCCTGCAGTGGGGTCTGCCTGTGCATTGGGGGCTGCACAAGTGCCTCGTGCCCCTGCACGTGCTGCCATCCCCACCCCTGGCTGGGGCACAGCCCCTCAGAGCCAGGTGTGAGCAGAAACACCCTGCCTGAACAATGTCATTGAACCTGTGCACAATGTCACTGAACCCTGCCTTGCAGTGCTGGACCTGAACAATGTCACTGAACATGTGCACAATGTCATTGAACCTGTGCACAGTGTCACTGAACAGTGACATTGCAATGCTCAACCTGTGCAGGTGTCACTGAACCTGTTCAGGATGTCACTGACCCTGTGCAGGTGTCGTGGAGCACTGCCCTGCAGTGCTGAACCTCTGCAGGTGTCACTGAACATGTGTACAGGTGTCACTGACCCTGTTCACAGTGTCACTGACCCTGTCCAGGTGTCACTGAAAACGTGTGCAGGTGTCACTGAATGTGTGCACAATGTCACTGGCCCTGTTCAGGTGTCACTGGCCCTGTTCAGGTGTCACTGGCCCTGTTCAGGTGTCATTTCACCCCACCCTGCCAGGGCAGCAGCTCCAGACTCTGCTGCTGCAGGCTGGAACAGTCTGAGGGGTTTTGGGAAGGGATCCCCTGGCAGGGCAGTGTTCAGAGCAGGGCTGTGGGGTGGTGGCACCTCCAGTGCTGGGGACATGCCAGCCCTTCAGAGAGGCACACAGAGACACTGCCAGTGCCTGGGCTGCCACTGTCACTGTCACAGGCTGGGGTGTCTGGCACTGTCACTGTCACCACAGGCTGGCAGTGAGCCTGGGGTGCTGCAGCTCTGCCCTGCGCTAGCACTGTCACTGCCACCACAGGCTGGGATGTCTGGCACTGTCACTGTCACTGTCACTGTCACCACAGCCTGGGATGCCTGGGCTGGCACTGTCACTGCCACCACAGCCTGGGGTGTCTGGCAATGTCACTGTCACTGTCACCACAGCCTGGGGTGCCTGGCACTGTCACTGTCACTGTCACTGCCCCCCAGGCTGGGGTGCCTGGCACTGTCACTGTCACTGTCACTGCCACCACAGGCTGGGGTGTCTGGCAATGTTACTGTCACTGTCACCACAGCCTGGGGTGCCTGGCACTGTCACTGTCACTGCCACCACAGCCTGGGGTGCCTGGCACTGTCACTGTCACCCCAGGCTGGGTGCAGCAGCTCAGCCCTGGGCTGGCACTGGCAGGCAGGGCAGCATTTCTGGGATTTCCCAGTGCTGGTGCAGAGCAGGGCTCCCCAAGGGCTGGCAGCAATCAGGGTGCCATCCACAGGTCACTGGGGCTTTGGGCAGGAGGAGGTTCCCCTTGCCCAGCCCTGCCCCAGCCCTCGGGGAGGGACAGGCTCCAGGTCTCAGCCTGTGCCCAGGGGAACCTTTCAGGTTACATTTTGTGGCGGGTGAAACACGAGGATGTTTTACTTCACAGTGTAATTTTAAGAGGCCTGGCCTGGCTCATGATCTGCCCTCTCATATTCCATGGTGTGTGTGTGTGTGTGTGTTTTTGCTCTCTCTCACTTTCTCAGAGTCACAGAGCTGTTTTGATTGATTGTCCTCAGCTGCAGCTGAAAGTCCAGCCAGCCAGTTTATAGACTTGGTTCCAGCATCAATTCTCACTTTGAAAAACATGACATTTAAAACCACCCTTTGGTTTTCCTACATATGGATCTGATGCTTTTGTTCAAGATTGTTTTTGCTGCTTTTCCCTTGCAATATAAGTCTGATTTGGACACCACATCTCCTTGACCTCAGAGCACCTTCATTTCAGTGCCATGGTAATTGACAGGTTGAATTTATGAGACACTGTCAAGGCTCAGTATTAATAGCAGATATTAATGTCACCAGCGTTTTCCAATGGAGAATTAATGGCAGTGTTGTCTGTAACCCTCTGAAAGGATTCCTCCCTGCCTCCACACAGGCCCTGCTTCTCTGCTTTCTGCTCTAATCCCTTGCTTTTAATGACATTACAAGAGGGGCACTCAGCAAATCCCTCCCCTTCCCTGCTCCTTCTCCACGACTTTGCTCCTTTTCAGGTGGTTTGTGTGAGCCCAGGGTAGGTGTGGAGCTGTGTGAGAGCTGAGGGGAGCTGTCCCTGCATTCATGGTGATGGACACACAGCTTGGCCTGAGCCAGGAATTCCTTAGAGAGAAGCCAGAGCTCGGTGGCTGCAGCTCAGGGAGGAGAGCCAGGGACTCCTCAAAGCCCTGCAGAGCTGCAGGATGGCTCAGGATTTTCTCTCTGCTGTTTAATTGGCACCTCTGTGAAGGTGAAAAGCCTTTGGTGGCTGCTCAGATCTTTGTTTGGCCAAGACGGCCTCTGGGAAAGCTTTCCTGAACAGCCCAGGGATGGAGGATTAGGGATGTTCTTCACAGAGGTGTTGTGTGTTCACACAGCACAGGGTTTGGGACTGCCCCAAAGTGGGGTTTTTAGAGAAGCAGGTCTCAAATGCCATAAATCTGAAAGAATCCCAAAGGCAGGGAGCAGGGAGAGAGCAGAGCTGTGGGGGCTCAGCCCTGGGCTGGGGCTGGTGGGTCTGCAGGGCAGGGAGAGCTTCTCCAGGCTGCCACAGGCACCCAGGTGTGATGTCCTTCCTCCTCCTCCTCCTCCTCCTCCTCCTGCACTCTCCAGGATGCTGCAGGCCTTGCCATGGTGGAGCTCTGAAGTGTCACTGGTTTTCTGGATGTTTTTTGGATCCCCAGGAGCCCTTTGGACCCTCCAATCTGAAAGAGGAGCTGGAGGGCATTTTCTGGTCACTGCTTTCAAGCACCAGGTTCATGCTGCTGCACTGGGTGCAATGCCCACCTTTCCTGGAGTTCTTCCAGGTGTACAAACCTTGACACAGATATCTCTGTACTGTATTTCTCTGCTTTTCCCTGACTTTTGAGGAGTTTTCTGGTGACAAAGAGGCAACTCTGACTTGTTAAAGAGGTGAAACTTCATGGCTGGAGGCAGGTGTGTGATGCAGGCGGGAGTTGGTGGGTCTCTGCTTAAAAAAATCTCTAAAAAATCTCTATTCTCAACCCTGCTGCACCTTGTCCAGGTGGAAGGGGCTGAGGGCACAGCCTCAGCAGGGATTTCTCCATCCTGGTGTGTACCTGCACATTTCCCTTCTTCCCTCCACATTCTGAAAGAGGAAATCCTGCTTGGTCATCACAGCATTGCTCCAGTGGCTGCTCTGGTGTGCTTCAGACAAGGTTCCCACCAGCTCCCATGTTTAATAAATCCTTTTTATTCAAAACAACCCCCAAAAAGCCAGCCAAGATGCTCCATTTTTAATTTTTTTTCCCCCTTTCCATCTTGTTCCTGTTAGAGGAACTCTGGGAGCCTGTCTTGGTGCTTTCACTCTTTCACATGCCAAAGATCCCTCTTAGTTATGCTCCTGCCAAACCAGATCTTCCAGCCTTGCCTCTGAACCCATCCACTTCCCTGCTCCTTGGGGTTCCTTTTGTTGCTGTTGCTTTTTCATTGAATTTCCTCGTGTTTATTGACATGTCTATTGTTGAGCTTCCTGGACACATGCAGCTCTCTTTTTTTGGGATACAGGGAAAGACAAATAGTTGCCTTCACTTGTGTGCCCCTGCTGCTGGGGAAATACTGTCAGGGCTGTGCTGGCTGCAGATGGGATGGCTCATGGTGAGCTGGGGTCCTGCAGGGTGTGAACTGGCACTGCTCCACTGCCTGGGCTGGACTAAAGCCACTTTGGTCCAGCTGAGAATCTGTCCTGAGTGTCTAAACAGTTATTACACTCTAATAAAGATTAATGAGCACAAATCCCCATGGATTAGACACAAAATGGCAATTTTGCTCATTAATCTTGATTGCCATGTTATGGTTGTTGGTGTTGGAGCAGGCTCCTCTCTCTGCTCTGGATGTGCCCAGAGCAGGGGCTGAGCCTGGGGAGGGCAAGGCTGGGCAGAACACACAGAACACACCAGATGCCCACATTTCACACCTGGGTCCTGCCCCAGGCTCCTCGTTTCCCTTAAGCAGCAGCAGAGGATGGATCCCAGAGCTTTGCCTGCTCCTCTGGCCTCTGCCTGGCCTATCAAACCCAGATTGTTTCTGCTGAGAAGGGATCACATCTCCTCATTAATATTTCAGCTCAGCCTTTGCTGGAGCAGATGGAGGATGTGAAATTTGCCCTGTGCTCTGCAGAGCTGGGAGATCCCCCCTGGATCATGGAGGAGGAGTGGCAGCTCTGTTGAAGGCTGACAGGACTCTGCTCCTTCACACAACCCCACTCCATCAAACAGTGGCTTTTGGTAATAAACAGGGCCAGACAAAGCTGCATCTTAGATTTGAGGTGTTTGCAGATGAATAAACACAGCCAGGAGCTGCTGGTGCAGTGCTGCAGGCACAAAGGTCCATTGCTGGATAAATGGAAAGGGCTCTGAGAGTGCACTGAACTTTTAAGGGTGGATTTAATGGCCTGGGGACAAACTGAGTGCTGTCAGTCCCCTCTGCCAGGGAGGAGCAGCAGAGGCAGGACAAGCCTGAGAGCAGCCTGGCTGCCCCTGCCCTCCCCACAGCTTCCTTCAGACCCACATTTGTGGGTCCCACTCATCCCCAGAGTGAAACCTAAAAAACCTAAAACCCAAAAGAAACCCACAGGGGAAATCCTGCAGGTGACCCAAGGCACGCTGCTGCTGCTGCTGCTGTGTGGCCTTAAAAAAAGGGAAAAGCCTGGGGGGTTGTGCCCTTTTAATAAAAGGGAAAAGGCCTGGAGGCCTGTGGAGCTGAGAGAGAAGAGGGGAAGCTTTCAAGGTGGTCTCAACCAGATTAATGCTGGAAATCCTCATTTCCAGGCCAGCAGGAGGAGGGAATTCCCCAGGGACAGCCAGGGAGCAGCTGGGGCTGCAGGATGGATGGGGATGGTCTCCCTCTAGGAGAGAACATTCACCCATCTCAGGGTGTCCCAGAACACCCAAAAACCTTCAGCATTTTTATGTTTTGGGATTTTTTTCAGGGTGGATACTGTGAAAAGTCAGAAAGGGCCGGGTGTGCTTGATTTGTGTCCTTCAGAGCAGCCCTGGGATGCTGCAGAGCTCTGGGACACCTGACATCCCAGGCACCTTCATATCTTTATTTTCATATCAAAATATTTCTCATCTCTTTATTTTCATGGGCAACCAGCAGGATGGGGAAGGGTCCTGCAGTCCATGGAGTGTTTGGGGTAGGAAGCAGCTCCTGTCCTCTCCAGTTCCCTGCTCTTTAATTCCCCAGCTGGGAATTACCTGCACAGCCACTCTGCAGGAGTTTGTTTGCTGCCGTGGGGACACCTGACATCCTGGGCACCTTCATATCTTTATTTTCATATAAAAATATTTCTCATCTCTATTTTCATGGGATTTTAGTCACAGTCAGCAGGGAGGGGAAGGGGCCTGCAGTCCATGGAGTGTTTGGGGGAGGAAGGAGCTCCTGTCCTCTCCAGTTCCCTGCTCCCTGATTCCCCAGCTGGGAATTACCTGCTCAGCCACCCTGCAGGAGTTTGTTTGCTGCCCTTTGGGACACCTGACATCCCAGGCACCTTCATATCTTTATTTTCATATAAAATATTTCCCATTTTTTTATTTTCATGAGATTTTACTCACAGCCAGCAGGAAGAGGAAGGAGCCTGCAGTCCATGGAGTGTTTGGGGTAGGAAGGAGCTCCTGTCCTCTCCAGTTCCCTGCTCTTTAATTCCCCAGCTGGAAATCCCCACTCTGCAGGAGTTTGTTTGCTGCCCTCTGGGACACCTGCTATCCTGGGCACCTTCATGTCCATATTTTCAGATAAAAATATTTCTCATCTCTATTTTCATGGGATTTTAGTCACAGCCAGCAGGGAGGGGAAGGGTCCTGCAGTCCATGGAGTGTTTGGGGGAGGAAGGAGCTGCCTGTCCTCTCCAGGTCCCTGCTCCCTGATTCCCCAGCTGGGAATTACCTGCACAGCCACCCTGTAGGAGTTTGTTTGCTGCCCTTTGGGACACCTGACATCCCAGGCACCTTCATATCTTTATTTTCATATCAAAATATTTCTCATCTCTTTATTTTCATGGGCAGCCAGCAGGAAGGGGAAGGAGCCTGCAGTCCCTGGAGTGTTTGGGGTAGGAAGGAGCTCCTGTCCTCTCCAGGTCCCTGCTCCCTGATTCCCCAGCTGGGAATTACCTGCACAGCCACCCTGCAGGAGTTTGTTTGCTGCCGTTGGGGACACCTGCCATCCTGGGCACCTTCATATCTTTATTTTCATATCAAAATATTTCTCATTTTTTTATTTTCATGGGCAGCCAGCAGGATGGGAAAGGGTCCTGCAGTCCCTGGAGTGTTTGGGGGAGGAGGGAGCTCCTGTCCTCTCCAGTTCCCTGCTCCCTGATTCCCCAGCTGGGAATTACCTGCACAGCCACCCTGCAGGAGTTTGTTTGCTGCCCTTTGGGACACCTGACATCCTGGGCACCTTCATATCTTTATTTTCATATAAAAATATTTCTCATCTCTATTTTCATGGGATTTTAGTCACAGCCAGCAGGGAGGAGAAGGGTCCTGCAGTCCCTGGAGTGTTTGGGGTAGGAAGGAGCTGCCTGTCCTCTCCAGTTCCCTGCTCTTTAATTCCCCAGCTGGGAATCCCCACTCTGCAGGAGTTTGTTTGCTGCCCTCTGGGACACCTGCTATCCTGGGCACCTTCATATCTTTATTTTAATATAGAATATTTCTCATCTCTTTATTTTCATGGGATTTTAGTCATAGCCAGCAGGGAGGGGAAGGGGCCTGCAGTCCATGGAGTGTTTGGGGTAGGAAGGAGCTCCTGTCCTCTCCGGTTCCCTGCTCCCTGATTCCCCAGCTGGGAATTACCTGCACAGCCACCCTGCAGGAGTTTGTTTGCTGCCCCAGGGGAATGCTGGGCAGCTCTGGAGCTGCAGCAGCCCTGCTGTGAGGTGGCTGAGCCTGCATGAGCCACAATCCCTTCCTTGGGAGGCTCCTGGTGTTTGCAGGACGGGGCGAGCGTCCAGCGGCCGCGAGGTTCTGCGGGGATAAACCGGGAGAAGTTTGGAAATGCAGATGGAAATCTCAAAAGCTCAGACATCCTTTGGCCATCTCCAAAGCTGCCTGCTGTTAGCCAGACCTGAAAAGCTTTCCTAGGGGTTTGATTTCGGGGTGTTTTGATCTGTTACTTTCGCTTTTGGGCTTAGCTAAATCCAGGAAACTCGCAGTGGTGTAATTTTTGAATCAAGACTAAACACACCCCAAAGTATTCCTGAACCCATCAGGAAAGCTGCTGCTTGCTTTATCTTCCAGGAATAATTCAGGCCAGCTCAGGCTTGAATTCAGTCTGGTTTTGCCCCTAGATAATGATTGTTTTTGAGGAAATAATGAGAGCAGGCCGTGATCTTTCCAAAAGGCTGTGACCTGACACACCGAGCTGTTCCAGGAGTGGATGGAGATAAATTCATGAGAGGGGCCAATGTCTGGAGGCTGGAAGAGCAGCCTGGAGTATCTACAGCCTCCAGAAACTCACACAGACACATTTTCCCCAGGAATTATGGGATGGAGGTGCTGGGTTCTGCCATATTTTGGGATTTTTCCCTCTAGGAGAGAACATTCAGCCATCTCAGGGTGTCCCAGAACACCCAAAACCTTCAGCATTGTTATGGGTTGGGTGGGTGTTTTTTCAGGGTGGATACTG
>CM019919.1:872122-1020512 GCA_009764595.1 Geothlypis trichas | reverse complement strand
TGGAGCTGGCAGTGGCACTGGCTCTGCTCTTCTGTGGCTGGGGTTTGAGTTTCTGCCTCCTGCATCACTCACAGGAGGTGGAAATCCCTCTTGGCTGCTGGGTTTCTGTGTGTACTGGTTGGATTTCAACTGAAAATTGTCTGATTTCAGCCTAGTGACAGATGGGTGAGGATTTTGGATACCTGATTGCAGAATGCTGATTAAAGAGCAGATGTTAACGAGCTGTAAACCCACAGTTCTAATAAGCAGGGTTCAAACACAGCTCCTGGCATCCTGCAGAGGGTGTTTCAGCTCCTCCATTTAATTCTTTATCATGTGGAGACACAGGATCTTCAGGATCTGTTGTTTCTGGGTGTCAGCAGGGATTTGGGTGTCAGCTCCCTTTGGAGCATCCCAGGGAAAGCAGGAATTCCATTTGGGATTAGCCTCAGGGAGAACTCCCTGCTCTGCAGGAGAACACCTCCCTGCTCCCCTGGGTGTCACCTCCTGCCATCTCTGGGTGCCTTAATTCCCCTTTTGCTGGGAATTTTTGGGATTGCAGGATGCTGATTAGAGAGCAGATGTTAACGGGCTGTTCCAATAAGCAGGGCTCAAAACACAGCTCCTGGCATCCTTCAGAGGGTGTTTCAGCTCTTCCACACAGGATCTTCAGGAAATGAATGACCTGTTATTTCACGGGTGTCAGCAGGGAAAGGATTGCTCCCTTTGGAGCATCCCAGGGACAGCAGGGTCAGCTGTGCTGGAATTCCATTTGGGATTAGCCTCAGAGAGAGCTCCCTGCTCTGCAGGAGAACATCTCCATGCTCTCCTGGGTGTCACCTCCTGCCATCTCTGGGTGCCTTCATTACCCTTTTGCTGTAAATTTTTGGGATTGCAGAATGCTGATTAGATAGCAGATGTTAACAAGCTGTAAATTCTAACCCCCAGTTCTAATAAGCAGGGCTCAAACACAGCTCTTGGCATCCTGCAGAGGGTGTTTCAGCTCCTCCATTTAATTCTTTATCATGTGGAGACACAGGATCTTCAGGAAATGAATGACCTGTTATTTCATGGGTGTCAGCAGGGAAAGGATTGCTCCCTTTGGAGCATCCCAGGGACAGCAGGGTCAGCTGTGCTGGAATTCCATTTGGGATTAGCCTCAGAGAGAACTCCCTGCTGATGCCAGGAGGTGACAGCTCCATGCTGCCCTGGGTGTCACCTCCTGCCATCTCTGGGTGCTTTAATTCCCCTTTTGCTGGGGATTGGAGCTGCCCTCAGGAGCCTGGTGAGCACACAGGGGTTTGTAGAGCCAGGATGGGGAGAGGTAAATCTGGCAGCAGTAGGGAGAGGAGACTGATTTCCATGGGGTGTGCAGATCACTCACTGCAGTCAGGCTTTGTGTCCTTAAAATCAGAGCCCAGAGGTGTCTGAGCCTTTGATCCTTGTCTTATTTTACTGCTCTCTCCTTCCCCTGCAGCCCTTTCACCCTTTCCTGCCCCACATCTTTCCCCCGTGGGTTTTTCCTTTTGCTGGAATGACTCCAGACCCACCGGGCATTGCCAGAGCTCCAGCCCTTTACAGAAACCCCATAGGGGGTTTCATAGGGGGAAGGAGCAGCAGCAGCTGCCCTGGGGATTCCTTTGGGGAGCCTGTTGTGTGTGTGGGGACCCCCGTGGCAGGGAGGAATGATGGATCTGACTCCATGTGCTCAGAAGGTTAATTTATCATCCCATAGAATCATCCCATGGGATCACCCATAGAATCACCCACAGGATCACCCCATGGGATCACCCATAGGATCGTCCCATAGGATCACCCCATAGAATTACCCTGTAGAATCACCCCCCAGGACCACCCCATAGCATCATCCTACAGAATCACCCACAGAATCATCCCATAGGATCACCCCACGAGTTCACCCCACAGAATTACTACACAGACTCACCCCGTAGAATCACCCCACAGAATTACCCTATAGAATGACGCCACAGGACCACCCCACAGGATGACCCCATAGAATCACTGCATGGAATCCACCCCTATGATCACCCCACAGAAACACCCATAGAATCACCCCACAGGATCACCTCACAGAATTACCCTATAGAATGACCCCACAGGATCACCCCATAGAATCACTGCACAGAATCACCCCTATGATCACCCCACAGAATCACCCTATAGAACCACTCCCCAGGATCCGCCCCCCCAGGATCCCCCCACAGGATCCTCCCCTGATCCCCCCCCAGGATCCCCCCACAGGATCCCCCTCAGCCCCTTGGAGCTGCTCCCTGTGAACTCCCTGGTGTCCGTGGCCATTCCCTGAGCACTGGGATGTGCTGGTGGCACCCAGAGTCACCTCCTGCTGCCCTGGCTCAGGGATGGGCTGTGTGGGTGCAGGGACACTGCCAGGACACTGCCAGCCCCACGGGGCTGTCACCACACACTGCACGGGGCTGTCACTGCCCACCCCACGGGGCTGTCACTGCACACTGCATGGGGCTGTCACTGCACACCCCACAGGGCTGTCACTGCCCATCCCACGGGGCTGTCACCACACACCCCACAGGACTGTCACTGCACACCCCTGGGGCTGTCACTGCACACCCCACAGCACAGCCAGCAGCTTTTGGCACACCTGGCTCTGCTGGGCTCCTTGTGCCCTCTGTGGCTGCTGTACCTTGGCCCAGCACCCTGAGGTGACAGTGACTGTGCTCTGTGTTCCTTAGCCCAGCACCCTGGGGTGACAGTGACTGTGCTCTGTGTTCCTTGGCCCAGCACCCTGGGGTGACAGTGACTGTGCTCTGTGTCTGCTGTGCCTTGGCCCAGCACCCCGAGGTGACAGTGACTGTGCTCTGTGTCTGTTGTACTTCGGCCCAGCACCCTGGGGTGACAGTGACTGTGCTCTGTGTTCCTTGGCCCAGCACCCCGAGGTGACAGTGACTGTGCTCTGTGTTCCTTGGCCCAGCACTCCCAGGTGACAGTGACTGTGCTCTGTGTTCCTTACTGGGGTGACAGTGACTGTGCTCTGTGTTCCTTAGCCCAGCACCCCGAGGTGACAGTGACTGTGCTCTGTGTTCCTTCTTGCAGATGTAAAGCCCTCTAACGTGTTGATCAATACGCAGGGGCAGGTGAAAATGTGCGATTTTGGGATCAGCGGGTACCCTCGTTGACTCTGTGGCTAAAACCATGGATGCAGGATGCAAACCCTACATGGCTGTAAGTGCAGCAGCTGTCTGGGGAGCAGCCAGAGGAACGGGAGCTGGGGGGAAGGAGCAGCAGCAGCTGCCCTGGGGATTCCTTTGGGGAGCCTGTTGTGTGTGTGGGGACCCCCGTGGCAGGGAGGAATGAGGAATCTGACTCCATGTGCTCAGAAGGTTAATTTATTATTTTATGATACTATATTGTATTAAAGAATACTAAACTAAACTATACTAAAGAATACAGAATGATACTTACAGAAAAGGAAAAAAATAATGAAAACCTGTGACTCTCTCCAGAGTCTTGGCACTGATTGGCCAAAGAGTGAAAACAACTCTCAGCAGAATCCAATGAAACAATCACCTGTGGGTAAACAATCTCCAAACACATTCCACATGAGCACAACACAGGAGAAGCAATCAGATAATTATTGTTTTCCTTTTTCTCTGAGGCTTCTCAGCTTCCCAGGAGAAAAATCCTGGGCAAGGGGATTTTTCCAGAAAATGTGAATGTGACACAGCAGCCCTGAAGTGAAAATCCCCTTGGCAGGGGAGGCAGAGCTCATGGCTCAGGTCATATCTCCTGGGCTCACATGCCTTCCTGCTGCCCTCTCACCTTCCTGTGACCCTGGGGAAGGTTCTGGAATTACTCCCCAGTGCCTGGTTGCCATTTGCCCTGTGGGTACAGTTGTGCTTAGCATGGGGAGGAAAAACACCCAGGGCTGGGTGCCTTGGGCTGCTCCTGGGAGCTGCTGTGCAGGATTCACCCTCTGTGGGGCACCTGGCCAGGGTGGAAACAGCCCTGGAGAGCTGGGGCTTGTCAGCCCTTGGTGTCAGCTGTGCCAGGGCAGCTCCCCCAGCCCAGCCCCTGGGGCAGGTGTCACTCTCTGTGCCCCATTTCACTGCCTGCCCTCCCTGTGAGGATGGGAACCAGCACCACCAGGAGGGTGAGGGAGCTGTGTGGGCTAAGGGGACTGGGCTGGCACCTGAGAGACCCTCCCTGGGCATGGGCAGGGCACTGGGGACATCCCTGCTGCTCCTCACCCCCCTTTGTGTCTGTTGGCAGCCGGAGAGAATCAACCCAGAGCTGAACCAGAAGGGATACAGCGTCAAATCTGACATCTGGAGCCTGGGCATCACCATGGTACGGTCACCTGGGGGTCACCTGGGGTCACCTGGGGGTCACCGGGGTCACCTGGGGCTGCCAGGGCTGTCACCATGGCAGGGTCACCTGGGGCTACCAGGGTCACCTGGGGAATCACCATGGTGGGGTCACCTGGGGCTGCCACTGCTGTCACCTGAGGATCATCATGGTGGGGTCACCTGGGGATCTCCAGGGTCACCTGGGGCTGCCAGAGCTGTCACCTGGGGATCACCATGGCAGGGTCACCTCGGGGTCATCATGGAGGTGTCACCTGGGGGTCACCAGTGCTGTCACCTGGGGGCTGCCAGGGCCACCAGAAGTGCTCGGTGTGGCTCATGGGCTCATTCTCCTCCACACAGGGGCACTGGTGGCACAGGGTGGGCAGGGGAGGACTCAGGCAGGTGCCCTGGGGTGGAAGGGAAGGAGGAGGTTGGAGCTGCCGTGTGAGCTCCTGGAGCTGTGGAGGTTGGAGCTGCTGTGTGAGCTGCTGGAGCTGTGGAGGTTGGAGCTGCTGTGTGAGCTCCTGGAGCTGTGGAGGTTGGAGCTGCTGTGTGAGCTGCTGGAGCTGTGGAGGTTGGAGCGGCCGTGTGAGCTGCTGGAGCTGTGGAGGTTGGAGCTGCTGTGTGAGCTCCTGGAGCTGTGGAGGTTGGAGCTGCTGTGTGAGCTCCTGGAGCTGTGGAGGTTGGAGCTGCTGTGTGAGCTGCTGGAGCTGTGGAGGTTGGAGCGGCCGTGTGAGCTGCTGGAGCTGTGGAGGTTGGAGCGGCCGTGTGAGCTGCTGGAGCTGTGGAGGTTGGAGCTGCTGTTTGAGCTCCTGCTGGAGCTGTGGAGGTTGGAGCTGCTGTTTGAGCTCCTGCTGGAGCTGTGGAGGTTGGAGCTGCTGTGTGAGCTGCTGGAGCTGTGGAGGTTGGAGCGGCCGTGTGAGCCGCTGGAGCTGTGGAGGTTGGAGCGGCCGTGTGAGCTGCTGGAGCTGTGGAGGTTGGAGCTGCTGGAGCTGTGGAGGTTGGAGCTGCTGTTTGAGCTCCTGGAGCTGTGGAGGTTGGAGCTGCTGTTTGAGCTCCTGGAGCTGTGGAGGTTGGAGCTGCTGGAGCTGTGGAGGTTGGAGCTGCTGTTTGAGCTCCTGCTGGAGCTGTGGAGGTTGGAGCTGCCGTGTGAGCTGCTGGAGCTGTGGAGGTTGGAGCTGCTGTTTGAGGAGCTGTGGAGCTGCAGCTGCCGGGAGATGGCAGCATGGGCTAAGGCACGGTGGAGCAGTGCACAGCCTGCATTCCCAGCACTCAGCCACTCACAGAGAGGGAGAGCAGGGACCGGGGCGGTCCCGGGCAGTGTTTGGGGACTCCAGCTGCTCCCAGACTGACCCTGTGCAGGGTGGGCTGGCTGAGCTGGCTGCCTTTCCCTGGATGGGCTGTGGAGCTGCCTGGGCTCCTGCTGCCTCTCCTGTGTGCTGGGGAGGATAGCAATGTGCTGTGGTGAGGAAATCATGGAATCCCAGAATGGTTTGGGTTGGAAGGGGCCTTAAAGACCATTTCATTCCACGCCCTGCCATGGCCTGGAGCACCTTCTGCTACCCCAGGCTGCTCTAACCCTGTCCAGCCTGGCCTTGGGCCCTGCCATGGATCCAGGGGCAGCCACAGCTGGTCTGGGTTCCCTGTGCCTCACCACCCTCACAGGGAACAATTCCCTCCCAATACCTGATCTCTCTCTGCCTTCTTTTAGTTCCAAACCAATCCCCCTTGCTCCATCACTGTCTGCCCATGTAAAAAGTCCTTCTCCCAGCTATCTGGAATCCCCATTTGGGTACTGCAGAGGAGTCTTAAACCTCCTTGGAACATTCCCCTCTCAAGATGACCAACCCCATTTGTGTGGAACCTACAAAACCACACCCAGGGTGGGCACAGGGCTGTCCCAAACCTGTGGAGTGGGTGGCTGTGGGGTGTCCCCTATCCTGACAGAGCCATCCCAAACCCCTGGGGTGGGTGGGTGGCAGTGGGGTGTGTCCCCTCCTGATGATGCCAACCCAAACCCATGGAATGGGTGGATGGGTGGCTGTGGGGTGTGTCCCCTCCTGACAGAGCCATCCCAAGCCCCTGGGGTGGTGGCTGTGGGGTTTGTCCCCTCCTGATGGATCCATCCCAAGCCCATGGGTGGTGGCAGTGGGGTGCTCCCTCCTGATGGTGCCATCCCAAACCCCTGGGGTGGTGGCACTGGGGTGTGTCCCCTTTTGATAAAGCCATCCCAAACCCCTGGAGTGGATGGGTGACTGTGGGGTGTGTCCCCTCCTGATGGGTCCATCCCAAACCCCTGGCTGGGTGGCAGTGGGGTGTCCCCTCCTGACAGAGCCATCCCAAGCCCATGGGGTCGGTGGCAGTGGGATGTGTCCCCTCCTGATGGTGCCAACCCAAACCCCTGCGGTGGGTGGGTGGTGGCAGTGGGGTGTGTCCCCTCCTGATGGGTCCATGGGTGGTGGCAGTGGGGTGTCCCCTCCTGATGGATCCATCCCAGGCCATTGGGTGGGTGGCAGTGGGGTGTGTCCCCTCCTGATGGGTCCATGGGTGGTGGCAGTGGGGTGTGTCCCCTCCTGATGGGTCCATGGGTGGTGGCAGTGGTTTTGTCCCCTGCTGAGTGCCCTGTGTGTGCAGATCGAGCTGGCCATCCTGCGTTTCCCGTACGATTCCTGGGGCACGCCGTTCCAGCAGCTCAAGCAGGTGGTGGAGGAGCCGTCCCCGCAGCTGCCGCCCGAGCGCTTCTCGGCAGAGTTCGTCGATTTTACCTCGCAATGGTAAAACTGCCCCTCTTCTCCCTCCCTTTCCCTCTCCCCCTCTTCTCCTTCCCTGGCCCTGCTCACCCCCACAGGCAGCTCTGAGCCCCAGCTCTGGGCAGAGCCTTCCCCGTGCCCTCGGGCCTGGCACACAGCAGTGCCCAGGTAACACAGTGTGGCACCCACAGCCCCATCCCAGTCCCCCCAGACTGTGTTCCTGCAGGGCACACATCTCTCAGGGCAGGTTCTGCCCCGTGCTGGCCCCCCTGCCCAGTCTCTGTCCCTCTCCTGGGGCCCTGGTGCTGCTGCTGTGCTTTCCCCAGCCCTGGCAGCAGCAGCAGCAGGAGGATTTGCTGTGCTGCAGGGCTGGGTGCTCCAGGCAGGCCCTGCAGTGCCACCCACCCCCTGCCACAATGGCCACAGAGGATGGCAGAAGGACAGACAGACATGTGAGACTGTGCTGTGCCCCAGGGAGGAGCTGTCAGCTGCTGCTGCAGCCTGGGGACTCTCAGTACCCACGTGTGGATTGCTCAGAGGCTTGGTCCAGCTGTTTTCATGTCCCTGAGTGCAGCTGCTCTGCTCCTGCCCCACGCTGTCACCCTGTCACAGGGGGCTGAGGATGGGGGAAGAGAGGAGGATCTGACTCCATGTTTCAGAAGGCTGATATATTATTTTATGATATATATTGCATTAAAAGAAGAGAAGAAAGGATTTCATCAGAAGGCTGGCTAAGAATAGAAAAAGAAAAGAATGATAACAAAGGTTTGTGATGTGACCATCTGAGCCAGCTGACTGTGATTGGCCATTAATTAGAAACAACCACATGAGCCAATCACAGATGCACCTGTTGCATTCCACAGCAGATAATCAATGTTTACATTTTGTTCCTGAGGCCTCTCAGCTTCTCAGGAGAAAAAGATCCTAAGGAAAGGATTTTAACCTCTTGACCCTTTTAGGCTCAGCACTTACCTTTGGTGGTGTTCACAGGAGTCCCAGGATGAGGGAAGAGATGAGAATGGTGACTCTGTGTTTCAGAAGGCTGATTTATTATTTTATTATATATATTATATTAAAACTATACTAGAAGAAGAGAAGAAAGGATTTCATCAGAAGGCTGGCTAAGAATAGAAAAAGAAGGAATGAATAACAAAGGCTTGTGCCTCAGACTCTCTGACTGTGATTGGCCATTAATTACAAACATCCAACATGGGCCAATCCAAAAATCCACCTGTTGCATTCCACAGCAGCAGATAATCAATATTTACATTTTGTTCCTGAGGCCTCTCAGCTTCTCAGGAGGAGAAATCCTAAGGAAAGGATTTTCCATAAAAGGTGTCTGTGACACCACGCTGGGGAGCACCTGCCATGCCCACTGTGCCCTGGCTCTGGGGGAGCTGCCTTGGAAAATCCCTCCCACGAGGTGCCCCCCGTTCTTGCCGAGCCCACGCTGAGGATTTGGAGCAGCTGCTGTTCCTCCAACAGCTCTGCTGCTTCCCTGCTTGTGCCAGCCAGGCTGCTCCTCTCTGGGGGTTTGCTGTTCCAAGCTCTGTGTCCTGCAGCTCAGGCTGTGGCTGCTTCAGGAGTTACATCCACAGCCACTCTAGTGATTCCTGTCTTTGCAAATCCTGTCCTCCAGGGTCACTGGAGATCCCTGACTGCCAGCAGAGTGGCATGGGCTTGGAATGGTGAACTTTGCACCAGTTGTGTGCAAAGGACTGGAATGGTGAACTTTGGTGAACTTTGCACCAGTTTTGTGCAAAGGACTGGAATGGTGAACTTGGAATGGTGAACTTTGGTGAACTTTGCACCAGTTTTGTGTTATTGGGGTCTGGGAATTCCTTGTGACACCAAACCAGCTCACAGCCACTCTGTATCAAGCCTGCCTTCGGACTCTGTTTATCCATCTGCTGCCTGAAGTCTGATCAGCTGTAGTAGTGCAGGAAGGTCCCTGGGACATCTGAGTCAGGATCACATCCCAATATAATTCTTCATTCCTGAAAATTCACATTGATTTCAGTAACTTATCACCAGATTTCCTGCTATTAATAACCTGGGCATGAATTGGCTTTGTGGAGGCTCTAAATTAAGAGAATTGCACGAAATCTGGACACAGCTAACCTTCAAATTCACCTTGTCTTGGCTGGGAGGATGTGACACATCCCGAACCTTCGGGCCGGCGATATTGGCACGTACGGGCCCCGGGTTCCTCTGTTCATTCACAACATGACACTAAACACGAGCCCTCTACACACAGCAAGCAGGAAATATCTATTCAGTGTGTGTCCTCTGCTTCCTCTGGGCCCCAGCAAATCCTAGCAGAGGTTCTCACTTTTGTTTTGCTCAGTGTGACACCTTTTCCCCGCCACCGCCGCGTACGTGTGCGGGGATCTTTTCAAGTCGCTCCAAGTTTCTTTCCCCTAAATACACTGCCAGGAAGTGAGTAGAGATTACGTCCTGTCTTTTAAAAAGCTATTTTCTGCTGGAGGGAAACCAAAATAACTTCCAGCTACAACCCTCCAGGGCCATCTGTTGTAGGAGAGGAGAAGAAAAGGATGTCCCATGGAAGCGTCCCCGCTGATAACGGTGCGGTGATAAACAAACAGCTGGGCACGTGCTCTGCAGCCACTCAGTCACTGCTCCCAGGCACAGCTCGGAGCCTGAATCCTTCCCTGAGTCACTGACCTGTGAGAGAGCACCCAAACTCCCAGTTGTGCCAGCGAGAGGCAGTGTTTTAAGGGGTGGTTTTGGTGGCTCCAGGTCTCTCGGTGGACCTTGAGCTCTTGTTTCCAGCACTGTTGGCTGTCCCTGTCCTCAAGGCCTAAATTGTTTCCTCAGCATGGAGAAGTAGCTGAACTGACTCTGCAGAGTCTTTAAACCTTACTTTGTTGTAGGAGAGCAGAGTCTTTAATCCTTAAGGACTACCTTTGTTGTAGGAGAGGAGAAGAAAAGGATGTCCCATGGAAGCGTCCCCGCTGATAACGGTGCTGTGATAAACAAACAGCTGGGCACGTGCTCTGCAGCCACTCAGTCACTGCTCCCAGGCACAGCTCGGAGCCTGAATCCTTCCCTGAGTCACTGACCTGCTGGAGAGCACCCAAACTCCCAGTTGTGCCAGCAAGAGGCAGTGTTTTGAGTGGTGGTTTTGGTGGCTCCAGGTCTCTCGGTGGACCTTGAGCTCTTGTTTCCAACACTGTTGGCTGTCCCTGTCTTCAAGGCCTAAATTGTTTCCTCAGCATGGAGAAGTAGCTGAACTGACTCTGCAGAGTCTTTAAACCTTACTTTGTTGTAGGAGAGCAGAGTCTCTAAACCTTACTCTGTTGTAGGAGAGGAGAAGAAAAGGATGTCCCATGGAAGCGTCCCCGCTGGTAACGGTGCTGTGATAAACACACAGCTGGGCACGTGCTCTGCAGCCACTCAGTCACTGCTCCCAGGCACAGCTCGGAGCCTGAATCCTTCCCTGAGTCACTGACCTGCTGGAGAGCACCCAAACTCCCAGTTGTACCTGGCCCTCAGCAAGGAGCAGTGTTTTGAGTGGTGGTTTTGGTGGCTCCAGGTCTCTTGGTGGACCTTGAGCTCTTGCACCCAGCACTGTCCCTGTCCTCAACACCTAAATTGTTTCCTCAGCTTGGAGGAGCAGCTGAACTTATTCTGCAGAGTCTTGAAACCTTAATTTGGTCATGGTGTTATTTTATTGCAGACAGAATGTCAGTTCTAATTTTTTTTTCTTTTTCTTTCCCCCCCAATTAAAGCTTGAAGAAGAATTCCAAAGAACGGCCAACATACCCAGAGCTTATGGTGAGTGTCACACATCAAGCAGTGTGTTCAGAGCTGGAAAGGGTCACAGGAGGTGCTGAAGGCAGAAATTCCATTAGTGATGGTGTTTTGGGCTGCTTTGCATCTCTTTTTTCATACCAGATGGGAGAATTGTGACATTGAGAGGGTGGCTGCAAAGCAGAGATGCTCTTTGAAATCTCAGCCAGGTGCTTTTCCACCTTTTTGTGGAAATCAAGGGAGAAAATACATGTTAAAGCAGGTCATGGACAAGAATGAGGCTGTGAAGAATGAGTTAGTGAGGCTCAAATCCTCCTCTGGGGTTTGTGTGATCAACTCAAACTCCTCAGTGTGCCCCAGATGTCCCCAGGAGCTGCAGGAGCCGGGTGGCCAACGGGGCTTTGCTGCCCTGGTGCTTTGGAGAGGAGCATTTTTGGACAGAATAATTCCTGGATGTTGGGGACAGGGATGAGTCTGTGACTAATAATTCCAGTTATTGAATTTCATCTGCTGCCTAGAGACTGTTTACTGGGAAGGACAACTGAGGAGTAACCAAGGAGGAAAATGCCAGTAAAGGCTGGTGACAGGGGAAATGCAGGGTGCTGCTCTGGGCTGCAGCTGGCAAGAACAGATTTTTCTGCTTGGGCTCTGCAGCTTCATGGCCTCCCCTTGTCCCCTGCCTTTCTGGGGCTCCTAAAAGCTGGCAAAAAGCAGGAGAGCTCAGGAAGTTGGTGCTTCACTCCTGCAGGCATTTAATCCTTTTTTACTCTCACACAATTCACAGCTTTCTAAAGGCAGGGAGGTGCCTGAATTTATTATTTCTGAAGATCCTGACCCTGCATTCCCACCCCTGTCCAGTGTCAGTGCCAAGATCACCTGGATTAAGGGTGGGAAGTGCTGAGGGATTTCCTCAGGCACTCCTATTCCCTGCCCCACAATTTTTGGGATGCACATTCAGTCAGACCCATCACCACCTCACACCTGCTGCTCAGAGGGGAGAAGGGGCAGGTTTAAGGTGATTTTTACCTGCAAGTCATGCTGGAAATCCACAACCCTGAGATGTAAGCAGTGAATAATTCCCGTGGCATTTGGTGCTGGGCCCTGTAATGCAATTAAACTATAAATAGATGTGATTGACACACAGCTTGCCCCCAGACTGGTTTCAAACAAAGAGAAGCCTGAGATTTATGGCTTTTTTTTTTTTAATTTTATTTTTTTGGGGGCTATCTCATTGAATAAATCCATCTGTATATTTTAAGCAAACTTCTGAACTTTGCCAAATGGCCTTTTATCAAGAAAGGTTCACTGGAGCAGCTCTGTCTGCTGCAGCATTAATACCCATTGGCAAGGGAGTGCATTTCTATTGAATTAAGTTCTTGGATCACCCCTGCAGAGTACCTCAATGCTGTGGTATTTTATGGCTGACATGGATGTTGTGAGCTCCTGTGGTTGAGGGTTGCTGTTCTGTTGGGGTTTTTTCCTCTCTCTTCCAGCATTAAGTTGTGGTGCTGGATTGGACTTGTCATTTAGACCAAGACTGCTCCCTTGCTTTCCTGTGGAATTGAGGTTTCTCATGGAAAATGTGACTCTGTGCTATCTTGAGCATCAGGAAAGCTGATAGAGGGTGCTTAATTTCATTTAAAATCCCCTTTCCTCAGGTGAAGTGGAGCATGAAATGACTGCAGGAGTGGTGGTCTGCACTCCTGCCTGGCACAGGGCTGTGTGCCAGCCTCAGGGGCATTGCTGCCAGCCCTGGCTCATTTTTTGGGTGTTTGCAGGCTGTGGTGGCTGTGCTTTGGGTGTCACTCCAGTGGGTGTTGTTGGGAAGGATGGAAGTTTGACAGGAAAGTCTCACAGATCTGTGTGCTGGGCAGAAAGATTTTTACATGAAGAGTCTGATGAAGCAAGTTTCGATATAGAATTAAAGAATTGCTGAGCCAGCCTTGCTGGATAACCAAGGAGCAAAGGGTATTTTATGTTAGTTAAAAGGGGTTTTTATGGCTTAGAGCAAAGGATAAACCCACCTCAAGCAAGAAGATGTTTTTACCAACAGAAAGAGAGCACAGGCAAACTAGGCAGCAAAGTTGCAATAGAAAAAAAGGTCCCAGAATTTTCCACTGCAAGAAAACTGAAAAACATCTTCAAGCTTAAACTGTAATGTACAAACTTTTAGTGATTGGAGAATAGTAACATGAATATGGTAATTATAGGAGTTATGATGGGCTACAGATGATAGTTAAGGTAGAGATTGGCTCTACTGGATGAAGATGCTTAGCAAAGAAAAGTATAAAATATATTGTAACCAAAAAAATTTATAGAATGCATTGTAACAAAAAAAAAGTATAGAATGCATTATAACAAAAAAAAGTATAGAATAACCAAAAGAAAAGTATAGAATGCAATGTAACCAAAAGAAAAGTATAGAATGCAATGTAACCTAAATAAAAGTATATAATGCAATATAACCAAAAGAAAAGTATATAATGCAATATAACCAAAAGAAAAGTATAGAATGCAATGTGACCAAAATAAAAGTATAGAATGCATTGTAACCAAAATAAAAGTATAGAATAACCAAAAGAAAAGTATAGAATGCAATGTAACCAAAAGAAAAGTATAGAATGCAATGTAACCTAAATAAAAGTATATAATGCAATATAACCAAAAGAAAAGTATATAATGCAATATAACCAAAAGAAAAGTACAGAATGCATTGTGACCAAAAGAAAAGTACAGAATGCAATGTAACCAAAAGAAAAGTATAGAATGCATTGTGACCAAAACCAAAGGGTCTCCAGGCCTGTCTGCAGCTGGAGCTGGCAGCTGTAGGCACAGCTCTGTCACCCACCACCCTGGACTGCTGTGACATCTTGGATGGAATAAACTGCATTTTGTATACAATAAACTGCATTTTGTATACAATAAACTGCATTTTGTATACAATAAACTGCATTTTGGAGTGCCACATCCCTCATTCAGGCTCCTACAGGGTGTGAAAGTAGGGATGTCATGCTGGGATAATAACAAGGCATTGGGGTCACCTCAGAGTTACTGAGGACATTTCAATTCCTGTGACTGTCTGACCTAGGCAGACCTTGAGTTTTGCCTGGATCTTTGCCTCAGCCCATTCCAGCCCTGTTTCCCACATAATTGTGCTTCCTCTTCCTTACTGGAGTGTCTCTGGATCTCTTCCCAGCCACTCTGAGCTGCCTCATCTTATTCCTTGAGTGACTTTCCAC
This sequence comes from Geothlypis trichas, assembly GCA_009764595.1. Lineage (NCBI taxonomy): Eukaryota > Metazoa > Chordata > Aves > Passeriformes > Parulidae > Geothlypis > Geothlypis trichas. Next base: position 1,006,427 of record CM019919.1, on the reverse strand, counting down.
TCAAGCCCACCTTGAAAATTCTCTTTTCTTTGCTCTTCTTCTCCCTCCACCTGGCCACTGCCAGGAAACAGCCAATGCTGAGGGCCTGAGCTGAGGGGCAGCTTGGAAAAACCCTGGAAACCCCAAATTACCTTTAAAAATCTGACTTGAAATGAGAGGGCTGGAAATCAAGGCAGGGTCTGGGGGCAATCCAGCCAGTGAGGTTTGCCCTGCTCCAGCTGGATGGGTGACCATGGGCTGTCTGGGAGGTGTTTGGGGGCACATGGAGAGGGTTTTCTAAGCCTCCCCTTCCTTCCAGAGCTGCCCACTCAGCCCTCCCAGCCCGGGCAGGGTTTGGGGGGAATCCAGCCTGCTCCAGCTGGATGGGTAACCATGGGCTGGGAGGTGTTTTGGGGCACATGGAGAAGGTTTTCTAAGCCTCCCTTTGCCTCCAGAGCTGCTCACTCAGCCCTGCCAGCCAGGGCAGGGTTTGGAGGGAATCCAGCCTGCTCCAGCTGGTTGGGTAATCATGGTTTGGGGAGTGTTTTGGGGCACATGGAGAGGATTTTCTAAGCCTTCTTTTGCCTCCAGAGCTGCTCACTGAGCCTTCCCAGCCAGGGCAGGGTCTGGGGGCAATCCAGCCTGCTCCAGCTGGATGGGTAACCATGGGCTGGGAGGTGTTTTTAGGATAGATGGAGAGGATTTTCTAACCCTCTCTTTGCCTCCAGAGCTGCCCACTGAGCCTTCCCAGCCAGGGCAGGGTTTGGGGGGAATCCAGCCTCCTCAGTGGATGGGTAACCACGGCCTGGGAGGTGTTTTTGGGATAGATGGAGAGGATTTTCTAACCCTCTCTTTGCCTCCAGAGCTGCCCACTGAACCCTCCCAGCCGGGGCAGGGTCTGGGGGAATCCAACCTGCTCCAACTGGATGGGTGACCATGGTCTGGGAGGTGTTTTGGGGCACATGGAGAAGGTTTTTTAACCCTCTTCTTGCCTTCAGAGCTGCCCACTGAGCCTTCCCAGCCAGGGCAGGGTTTGGGGAGAATCCAGGGTGGCATCACAATTCCATGGAGCAGCCCTTGTGTTCCCTGACTTGCTGTAAAAACCCAATATTATGATGCTAAGGACAAAACCTTCTTCACTGTCTAGAGGATTGTCTGAAAAGCTTTTATGCTCATTGTGGTGAATAATAAACTTGATTTTTTTTTTCTCTCTTTGCTTTGCCAGCAACATCCTTTCTTCACCCTGCACGAATCCAAAGAGACAGACGTCGCCTCTTTTGTCAAGCTCATCCTGGGAGACTGAGAACTGGACTTGGGAAAGAATTGCCCTTCTGTGGACTGGTGGGTGCAGGGGAGGGCCACGTGGCAGGACTTGTCATGGAAGCACCAACAGAAAGTGGTTTGTTTTTGCTTTGGTTTGGTTTTATTCTGAGAAACCCCCGCCTCGCCTCGCCCGAGTTTTTTGAAAGGGTTCTTTGGTATCCATAGTGACATAGAACGAGCTGGTTAGTGGAAATGCATTTTAATAAGGTTGGTAACCTTAAAACAAAACAACAACAACAAAAAAAATTTTTTTTGAATGAGTGATCTACATATTTAATGACAGTCAAGGTTCCTCTTCCTAACTTGCTCCTCATCCCCCTTCCCTTCCCCCTGAACCAGAATTTGCTTTGTCATGGTAATAGGTGCTATGGTAGTCATGAAGTTGTATGTAGATTTATATTTTGTCCCTTCCATTATTTTAATATTTATGTTAAGTGCTTGATGGAATAGATTTCTGTTTTATATGAGGATGAGTGCGTGGTGATGATGATGATGATGATGATGATGGTGATGCAAAACGAGGCCACAGCAAGCAGCACTTGTAGGGCTTTGCTGGGGAAGAGGTGTCTGAGGAGAGGGGAGAGCAGAGGAGAAGTCCCTGTTGTGGAATATATTTAATGTGCATCATAAAAGGAACTGATGAGCAAGACCTGCAGCTCAGCTGCTCGAGCTGTGCCAGGGAGGAAGGCCCTGGTGTCCCCTGGTGTCCCCTGTGTCACCTCCAGACACACACTCTGAGTCCAGCTGGTGCTTCCCAGCCCCATCCCACCCCTGCCCTGCTGCAGAGGCAGGCTGGGAGCTCTGGGAGTCCCTGGGACAGTGTCTGGGACAGCAGGAGGGAAAGAAGGAGGCTGTCAGAGAAGTTGCACAAAGAGGAGGAGGAGGAGGAGGAGGAGGAGGAGGAGGAGGAGGAAGAGGAGGCTGCCCTGGTCCGTGCCCGCCTGCCCAGCAGCGTTGCAGTGCCCGAGGCTCCCTTGGGCTGGGGATGAGCTGCTTTGGGCCTCAGTGGGAGCTCCTCTCTCCTCCTGGGGGTGGCACAGGGTCACAGGGTGCAGGGAGTGACACCCCTCAAGAATGGGGGTGGTTCAGGGCTCTTGGCACTGCTTTGGCAGCAATCCCTCCCTGCTTGCCCACAGGGTCTGGGAGTGCCAGCGCTGCCAGGAGCCCCTGCTGGCACATGGATTGGGCTGTGTGCAGCCCCAGATGGGCTCTGCCAGCATCACTGGGCTCTGCCAGCATCACTGGGCTCTGCAGCAGCACTGGGCTCTGCCCTGGTTGCATTGGGCTCTGCCCTGGTTGCACTGGGCTCTACAGCTGCACTGGGCTCCTCTGCCAGCAGCATTGGGCTCTGCCCTGGCTGCACGTGAGAAACCAGGCAGGGACACCCCAGCCCACCCTGCCCAGGAGCTCCCTGGGGACAAGCTGCATGCCAGGGGCAGGAGAAGGAGGTTGGTGAGGTGGGAGAGGAGCTGGAGGTGCCTCTGCCCTGGGGTCAGTCACTGTGTGGAGCAGGGGGCTCTGTGAGTGTTGCTGAGCCTGCAGTGAGGCTGCTGGCTCAGGTTGATGCTGCTTTGAGCCACAGCTGCCTGAGCCCCTCTGCCTTTGCCCTGGCTCCTTCCCCAGCCCTGCAGTGGGGCCTGCCTGTGCATTGGGGGCTGCACAAGTGCCTCGTGCCCCTGCACGTGCTGCCATCCCCACCCCTGGCTGGGGCACAGCCCCTCAGAGCCAGGTGTGAGCAGAAACACCCTGCCCTGCAGTGCTGGACCTGAACAATGTCACTGAACATGTGCACAATGTCACTGAACCTGTGCACAATGTCACTGAACCCTGCCCTGCAGTACTGGACCCTGTGCAGGTGTCACTGAACCTGTGCACAATGTCACTGAACAGTGACATTGCAATGCTCAACCTGTGCAGGTGTCACTGACCCTGTGCTCAATGTCACTGAGCCTGTGCAGAGTGTCACTGAATGTGTGCACAATGTCACTGGCCCTGTTCAGGTGTCACTGGCCCTGTGCAGGTGTCACTGGCCCTGTTCAGGTGTCCTTTCACCCCACCCTGCCAGGGCAGCAGCTCCAGACTCTGCAGGTGCAGGTTGGAACAGTCAGAGGGATTTTGGGAAGGGATGCCCTGGCAGGGCAGTGTTCAGAGCAGGGCTGTGGGGTGGTGGCACCTCCAGTGCTGGGGACATGCCAGCCCTTCAGAGAGGCACACAGAGACACTGCCAGTGCCTGGGCTGTCACTGTCACAGGCTGGGGTGTCTGGCACTGTCACTGTCACCACAGGCTGGCAGTGAGCCTGGGGTGCTGCAGCTCTGCCCTGTGCTGGCACTGTCACTGGTACTGTCACTGTCACAGCCTGGGGTGTCTGGACTAGCACTGGCACTGCCACCACAGGCTGGGGTGCCTGGGCTGGCACTGTCATTGCCACCACAGCCTGGGATGTCTGGCACTGCCACTGTCACTGTCACCCCAGGCTGGGGTGCCTGGCACTGCCACTGTCACTGTCACCACAGCCTGGGATGTCTGGCACTGCCACTGTCACTGTCACCACAGCCTGGGGTGTCTGGCAATGTCACTGTCACTGTCATCACAGCCTGGGGTGCCTGGCACTGTCACTGCCCCCCCCAGGCTGGGTGCAGCAGCTCAGCCCTGGGCTGGCACTGGCAGGCAGGGCAGCATTTCTGGGATTTCCCAGTGCTGGTGCAGAGGCTCCCCGAGGGTTGGCAGCAATCAGGGTGCCATCCACAGGTCACTGGGGCTTTGGGCAGGAGGAGGTTCCCCTTGCCCAGCCCTGCCCCAGCCCTCGGGGAGGGACAGGCTCCAGGTCTCAGCCTGTGCCCAGGGGAACCTTGCAGGTTACATTTTGTGGCGGGTGAAACACGAGGATGTTTTACTTCACAGTGTAATTTTAAGAGGCCTGGCCTGGCTCATGATCTGCCCTCTCATATTCCATGGTGTGTGTGTGTGTGTGTGTTTTTGCTCTCTCTCACTTTCTCAGAGTCACAGAGCTGTTTTGATTGATTGTCCTCAGCTGCAGCTGAAAGTCCAGCCAGCCAGTTTATAGACTTGGTTCCAGCATCAATTCTCACTTTAAAAAACATGACATTTAAAACCACCCTTTGGTTTTCCTACATATGGATCTGATGCTTTTGTTCAAGATTGTTTTTGCTGCTTTTCCCCTGCAATATAAGTCTGATTTGGACACCACATCTCCTTGACCTCAGAGCACCTTCATTTCAGTGCCATGGTAATTGACAGGTTGAATTTATGAGACACTGTCAAGGCTCAGTATTAATAGCAGATATTAATGTCACCAGCGTTTTCCAATGGAGAATTAATGGCAGTGTTGTCTGTAACCCTCTGAAAGGATTCCTCCCTGCCTCCACACAGGCCCTGCTTCTCTGCTTTCTGCTCTAATCCCTTGCTTTTAATGACATTACAAGAGGGGCACTCAGCAAATCCCTCCCCTTCCCTGCTCCTTCTCCACGACTTTGCTCCTTTTCAGGTGGTTTGTGTGAGCCCAGGGTAGGTGTGGAGCTGTGTGAGAGCTGAGGGGAGCTGTCCCTGCATTCATGGTGATGGACACACAGCTTGGCCTGAGCCAGGAATTCCTTAGAGAGAAGCCAGAGCTCGGTGGCTGCAGCTCAGGGAGGAGAGCCAGGGACTCCTCAAAGCCCTGCAGAGCTGCAGGATGGCTCAGGATTTTCTCCCTGCTGTTTAATTGCCACCTCTGTGAAGGTGAAAAGCCTTTGGTGGCTGCTCAGATCTTTGTTTGGCCAAGACAGCCTCTGGGAAAGCTTTCCTGAACAGCCCAGGGATGGAGGATTAGGGATGTTCTTCACAGAGGTGTTGTGTGTTCACACAGCACAGCGTTTGGGACTGCCCCAAAGTGGGGTTTTTAGAGAAGCAGGTCTCAAATGCCATAAATCTGAAAGAATCCCAAAGGCAGGGAGCAGGGAGAGAGAGCAGAGCTGTGGGGGCTCAGCCCTGGGCTGGGGCTGGTGGGTCTGCAGGGCAGGGAGGGCCTCTCCAGGCTGCCACAGGCACCCAGGTGTGATGTCCTTCCTCCTCCTCCTCCTCCTCCTCCTCCTCCTCCTCCTCCTGCACTCTCCAGGATGCTGCAGGCCTTGCCATGATGGAGCTCTGAGGTGTCACTGGTTTTCTGGATGTTTTTTGGATGTTTTTTGGATCCCCAGGAGCCCTTTGGACCCTCCAATCTGAAAGAGGAGCTGGAGGGCATTTTCTGGTCACTGCTTTCAAGCACCAGGTTCATGCTGCTGCACTGGGTGCAATGCCCACCTTTCCTGGAGTTCTTCCAGGTGTACAAACCTTGACACAGATATCTCTGTACTGTATTTCTCTGCTTTTCCCTGACTTTTGAGGAGTTTTCTGGTGACAGAGAGGCAACTCTGACTTGTTAAAGAGGTGAAACTTCGTGTCTGGATGCAGGAGAGTTAGTGGGTCCCTGCTTGAAAAAAATCTCTAAAAAATTTCAATTCTCAACCCTGGTGCACCTTGTCCAGGTGGGAAGGGGCTGAGGGCACAGCCTCAGCAGGGATTTCTCCATGCTGGTGTGTACCTGCACATTTCCCTTCTTCCCTCCACATTCTGAAAGAGGAAATCCTGCTTGGTCATCACAGCATTGCTCCAGTGGCTGCTCTGGTGTGCTTCAGACAAGGTTCCCACCAGCTCCCATGTTTAATAAATCCTTTTTATTCAAAACAACCCCCAAAAAGCCAGCCAAGATGCTCCATTTTAAATTTTTTTTCCCCCTTTCCATCTTGTTCCTGTTAGAGGAACTCTGGGAGCCTGTCTTGGTGCTTTCACTCTTTCACATGCCAAAGATCCCTCTTAGTTATGCTCCTGCCAAACCAGATCTTCCAGCCTTGCCTCTGAGCCCATCCACTTCCCTGCTCCTTGGGGTTCCTTTTGTTGCTGTTGCTTTTTCATTGAATTTCCTCGTGTTTATTGACATGTCTATTGTTGAGCTTCCTGGACACATGCAGCTCTCTTTTTTTGGGATGCAGGGAAAGACAAATAGTTGCCTTCACTTGTGTGCCCCTGCTGCTGGGGAAATACTGTCAGGGCTGTGCTGGCTGCAGATGGGATGGCTCATGGTGAGCTGGGGTCCTGCAGGGTGTGAACTGGCACTGCTCCACTGCCTGGGCTGGACTAAAGCCACTTTGGTCCAGCTGAGAATCTGTCCTGAGTGTCTAAACAGTTATTACACTCTAATAAAGATTAATGAGCACAAATCCCCACGGATTAGACACAAAATGGCAATTTTGCTCATTAATCTTGATTGCCATGTTATGGTTGTTGGTGTTGGAGCAGGCTCCTCTCTCTGCTCTGGATGTGCCCAGAGCAGGGGCTGAGCCTGGGGAGGGCAAGGCTGGGCAGAACACACAGAACACACCAGATGCCCACATTTCACACCTGGGTCCTGCCCCAGGCTCCTCGTTTCCCTTAAGCAGCAGCAGAGGATGGATCCCAGAGCTTTGCCTGCTCCTCTGGCCTCTGCCTGGCCTGTAAAACCCAGATTGTTTCTGCTGAGAAGGGATCACATCTCCTCATTAATATTTCAGCTCAGCCTTTGCTGGAGCAGATGGAGGATGTGAAATTTGCCCTGTGCTCTGCAGAGCTGGGAGATCCCCCCTGGATCATGGAGGAGGAGTGGCAGCTCTGTTGAAGGCTGACAGGACTCTGCTCCTTCACACAACCCCACTCCATCAAACAGTGGCTTTTGGTAATAAACAGGGCCAGACAAAGCTGCATCTTAGATTTGAGGTGTTTGCAGATGAATAAACACAGCCAGGAGCTGCTGGTGCAGTGCTGCAGGCACAAAGGTCCATTGCTGGAGAAATGGAAAGGGCTCTGAGAGTGCACTGAACTTTTAAGGGTGGATTTAATGGCCTGGGGACAAACTGAGTGCTGTCAGTCCCCTCTGCCAGGGAGGAGCAGCAGAGGCAGGACACAGCCTGAGAGCAGCCTGGCTGCCCCTGCCCTCCCCACATCTTCCTTCAGACCCACATTTGTGGGTCCCACTTATCTCCAGAGTGAAACCTAAAAAACCTAAAACCCAAAAGAAACCCACAGGGGAAAACCTGCAGGTGACCCAAGGCATGCTGCTGCTGCTGTGTGGCCTTAATAAAAGGGAAAAGCCTGGGGGGTTGTGCCCTTTTAATAAAAGGGAAAAGGCCTGGAGGCCTCTGGAGCTGAGAGAGAAGAGGGGAAGCTTTCAAGGTGGTCTCCAACCAGATTAATGCTGGAAATCCCCATTTCCAGGCCAGCAGGAGGAGGGAATTCCCCAGGGACAGCCAGGGAGCAGCTGGGGCTGCAGGATGGATGGGGATGGTCTCCCTCTAGGAGAGAACGTTCACCCATCTCAGGGTGTCCCAGAACACCCAAAAACCTTCAGCATTTTTATGTTTTGGGATTTTTTTCAGGGTGGATACTGTGAAAAGTCAGAAAGAGCCAGGTGTGCTTGATTTGTGTCCTTCAGAGCAGCCCTGGGATGCTGCAGAGCTCTGGGACACCTGACATCCCAAGCACCTTCATATCTTTATTTTCATATCAAAATATTTCTCATCTCTATTTTCATGGGATTTTAGCCACAGTCAGCAGGGAGGGGAAGGGTCCTGCAGTCCATGGAGTGTTTGGGTGAGGAAGGAGCTGCCTGTCCTCTCCAGGTCCCTGCTCCCTGATTCCCCAGCTGGGAATTACCTGCACAGCCACTCTGCAGGAGTTTGCTGCCCTTTGGGACACCTGCTATCCTGGGCACCTTGATGTTTTTATTTTCATATCAAAATATTTCTCATCTCTTTATTTTCATGGGCAGCCAGCAGGAAGGGAAAGGGTCCTGCAGTCCATGGAGTGTTTGGGGTAGGAAGGAGCTCCTGTCCTCTCCAGTTCCCTGCTCTTTAATTCCCCAGCTGGGAATTACCTGCACAGCCACCCTGCAGGAGTTTGTTTGCTGCCGTTGGGGACACCTGCTATCCTGGGCACCTTCATATCTTTATTTTAATATCAAAATATTTCTCATCTCTATTTTCATGGGATTTTAGTCACAGTCAGCAGGAAGGGAAAGGGTCCTGCAGTCCATGGAGTGTTTGGGTGAGGATGGAGCTGCCTGTCCTCTCCAGTTCCCTGCTCCCTGATTCCCCAGCTGGGAATTACCTGCACAGCCACCCTGCAGGAGTTTGTTTGCTGCCCTTTGGGACACCTGACACCCTGGGCACCTTCATGTCTTTATTTTCATATCAAAATATTTCTCATCTCTATTTTCATGGGATTTTAGTCACAGCCAGCAGGGAGGGGAAGGGTCCTGCAGTCCATGGAGTGTTTGGGGGAGGATGGAGCTGCCTGTCCTCTCCAGGTCCCTGCTCCCTGATTCCCCAGCTGGGAATTACCTTCTCAGCCACCCTGCAGGAGTTTGTTTGCTGCCCTTTGGGACACCTGACATCCCAGGCACCTTCATATCTTTATTTTCATATCAAAATATTTCCCATTTTTTTATTTTCATGAGATTTTACTCACAGCCAGCAGGGAGGGGAAGGGTCCTGCAGTCCATGGAGTGTTTGGGTGAGGATGGAGCTGCCTGTCCTCTCCAGTTCCCTGCTCCCTGATTCCCCAGCTGGGAATTACCTGCACAGCCACCCTGCAGGAGTTTGTTTGCTGCCCTTGGGGAATGCTGGGCAGCTCTGGAGCTGCAGCAGCCCTGCTGTGAGGTGGCTGAGCCTGCATGAGCCACAATCCCTTCCTTGGGAGGCTCCTGGTGTTTGCAGGACGGGGCGAGCGTCCAGCGGCCGCGAGGTTCTGCGGGGATAAACCGGGAGAAGTTTGGAAGTGCAGATGGAAATCTCAAAAGCTCAGACATCCTTTGGCCATTTCCAAAGCTGCCTGCTGTTAGCCAGACCTGAAAAGCTTTCCTAGGAGTTTGATTTCGGGGTGTTTTGATCTGTTACTTTCGCTTTTGGGCTTAGCTAAATCCAGGAAACTCGCAGTGGTGTAATTTTTGAATCAAGACTAAACACACCCCAAAGTATTCCTGAACCCATCAGGAAAGCTGCTGCTTGCTTTATCTTCCAGGAATAATTCAGGCCAGCTCAGGCTTGAATTCAGTCTGGTTTTGCCCCTAGATAATGATTGTTTTTGAGGAAATAATGAGAGCAGGCCGCGATCTTTCCAAAAGGCTGTGACCTGACACACCGAGCTGTTCCAGGAGTGGATGGAGATAAATTCATGAGAGGGGCCAATGTCTGGAGGCTGGAAGAGCAGCCTGGAGTATCCACAGCCTCCAAAAACTCACACAGACACATTTTCCCCAGGAATTATGGGATGGAGGTGCTGGGTTCTGCCATATCTCGGGATTTTTCCCTCTAGGAGAGAACATTCAGCCATCTCGGGGTGTCCCAGAACACCCCAAAACCTTCAGCATTGTTATGGGTTGGGTGGGTTTTTTTCAGGGTGGATACTGTGAAAAGTCAGGAAGGGCCAGGTGTCCTTGATTTGCACAGCCAGGGTGAAGAAATGTGGATTAAGTGCCTGGTAAAAGCCAAAAAAAGGCGTGTTTAAAGATAAATCCCAGTCTCTGTCACAGCTGTTGAGCCAGGGCCGAATTTTCCCAAATCCAGGTACAGCTGCAGAGCTCTCCATCCATTTTTAACCCAAATTTAGTCCCAAATCCTGCATAAACACCTACAGCATGGACTGTGCCTTCTGGGGGCTTCTTGCAGGCTGGGGCTCAAAATCCAACATCCCCCAAGGCAGGATTTGGCTTTGAATTTTCCCTTTAAAATCCATGTGTAAAGTGAATTTCCAGGGCTCGGCCGCTGTTTTTATTTTGGTGAATCGAGTGGTTTGTGCTTGGTGAGAGCTGTCCCTGTGCCAGGGGCTGCTGGAAATAGTCACAACATCCAAAAGAGCTGGAATTCTGCATTTTTTAATAGCAATACAACGAGGGGAAGCTGCTAAATGGAGCTTCTTGTAAGCTGGAAATGTGTTGGAGTAAAATTTGTCATTTCTTGTAGGGGAAAAAACAACCCTAAACAAATCCCTAAATTTGTCCAAAATCTTCAGTTTAAGGATTTTCAGTTTTATTGGCAAAGATCCATGTTTAGCATCAATATATGGGATTTCTAGACTTTCTGTCTTAAGGTGTGAAATCTGCTTTTTCTGGAGATGGTGGGAAACCTGCAACAAGAATATTTCTACATCACTTTGGCTGGGAAAAAACACCCCCAAACACCAAAAAATGAGCAAAAAAACAAGAAAAGCACCCAGATCCCAGTGGTCTGGTGTTGGAGAGGGCACATGAACATGTTAGGAAGGAGAAGACTTTCCAACCTGCTGTAATGCAAGTCCTTATTTTACTTTATTTTTAGGATTTTTTTACAGTAACATCATTTGGTTGCTTCACTGTGACAGTCTCTGCTTTTCCATCCCTGTGGAAGGCTGATATTCTTTCTCATGTTCTTCTTATTTATTATTTATCCCTTTCTGGTACTATCCAAGAGGTGCTGGAGGTATCTCCCAGCCTGCCCTGGAGCCATGAGGAGTCCCTGTGGTTTCTCCTACCAGCTGGGATGGCAGTAAACACCTAATTATGATTTTAAATTATATTTATAGCAACTTAGATTATTTTTTCTTTTAGTGTCCTGGTTTGCTCTAGAATTAGGGATGGGGATAAGGAATCTTGTTTTTAAAAAATTGTATTTTTTTTTTTTAGTTTTCTTTTAACATCTTGGGGGTTTCTGAAGAAACCTGTTGACTTTAATGTTTTTAGGAGAGAAGAACGAGGTGGGTTTCTTGTTCCTTTGAGAGGGGATTGAGTAGCACCAGGGTTCAGTTTAGCTGGTAAAATGCTCTGTGTCACATCATTAAAACCACCCTGAATTCTGACAAAACAACCATTTTCCACCTGGAAATTAAAATCTGGTTGGTGACAAACTTGGTTTGTCCAAGGCTTTGTGCCAGGCTTTTCTCTGTCAGATTCCTGTGGAGTTTGCTGAGCCCTGGATGGGCCAGGGCAGGGCTGGGGACAGCCAGGTGTCACCTCTGGGGTGGAGGACATTTGTCCTGCAGAAATAATCCAGCATTTCATCTGCAGCTTCTTGCTCTCCAGGGGCTGCTGAGGGCAATCCCTGAAGTGAGGGAGAGAATCAGGACTGGGGGCCCCAAACCCATCAGGTTTTGTTGTTTTTATTCCCTTTCTCCCCTTGGAAAGGTGCTTCCAAAGCCTCCCCAGCCTTTCTGCTCGAGAATAACAGAATCAGAGAACCACAGAGTCATTTAGGGTGGAAAAATCTTGAAAATCATCGTGTCCAACCAAAAACTCAGCACTGCCAAGGCCACCACTACCCAATGTCCCCAAGTGCCACATGCCCACGTTTGGAGCCCTTGCAGGGAGGTGACTCAAGCCCTTCCCTGGTGCAGCTGTTTTCAGACAGCTCACGCTGCTTCTCTGGTTTGTTTTCTTTCCCCAACGTACAAGAAGCGTTGGGTAGCAGAATGTGGAATTGATTAGAAGTTCATAAAGCAGGGACCTCAGAAGGATGTGGGTATAAATGCTTTTCAGGCATCCGAGGTGAACTTTAAATGGAGCTTTGGCCCTCATTTGCTTTCTGCTTTTCAAAAACCATTTATGAGAAAGTGGAGCTGTCAAAGCCATGCATGAACTTTGCCTTCTTGCAAATAACTTGTCTCAAAAGTAAATTGTCCAAATGCACAAGGAACTTGTCTCAAAGCAAATCCAGTAGCTCTACAAAGCTGGAATTGTGTGCATTAGAGGGTGTGAGAGGTGTGAGTGTGTGTGTGTGTGAGTGAATGTGTGTGCTTGGGGGTGTGCAGGGAGTAACTCAACCATTTTGAGATTTACAAAAACACAATGCAAGTGCTTTTAGAAAAAAAAGAAAAAAAGAAAAAAAGGCAGCGTAAAATATTTATTTCTTGGCAGAAGTACATCAGACCACATCTCCCATCCTTCTTTTAATTGCTTGGTGTTTGTTTGTGTTGTCTCAGGCTTTGCTGGTTTCCTCTGCAGGGCTCTGTCACCTCACACAACCCCTCTGTCAGCCCCTCAGGACAGCCCTGGGGTGCAGGCAGGGAGCAGGGGCAGAGCTGGTGCTGGGTCAGAGGCAGCACAGAGCAACGTGGGTGATTTTCAGTTTTCAGCCTTGTGGAGGGAACTCTTTCCTTGTGAGAATCCAGATAACCACAGCCCGAGGCAGCACCCAAATCACAGCCTTGGGGAGGCAGCTTGGAGGGGGTGAGGTGGCACTGGCAGGACTGTGAGGTGGCACTGGCAGGGCTGTGAGGTGGCACTGGCTGCTTGGCAAGGTCCTGTGGGCTTTGCCCAGGGTTTGGAGCTGCCCTGTGCGGGATGGGTGCTCCGAGCTCCCGTTCCCAGCCAGGTGCAGGCACTGCCAAGTCCCCCCAGTCTGGCACTGCCAAGTCCCCCCAGTCTGGCACTGCCAAGTCCCCCCAGTCTGGCACTGCCAAGCTCTCTGCTTGTCCCTGTGCCCCAGAGCCCTTCTGAGGTCACCTGGCTGCCCACCTGCATGTCCCTGTGCTGCCTTCACCCATCTCTGCTGTTCCTGGTGCTCTGGAGATGAGCAGGGGTGGCAGAGTGACAGTAGGACTGTGTGTAATGTTTGAGAAGCTTTTACTCCATGTTGTTGTTGTTTTAATGAGATGCTTTTAGGATCCGTGCTGAACTGGTATTCTTTAACCTTCACTGCCACAGATTCTTTCTTCCCTTTCTTCACTTCAACCAGATTGGCAAAATACATTTGGCTTAAAAAATAAAAAAACCCAACCAACCCCAAACCCTGCTGATGGGATAAGTTACTCCTCTTTACTGTGCTTTGATTTGATTTCTCAGGATACTCAGAGGTTTTCCACTGCTGCTGAGAGGGGACAGTACACCTTTTTGGAGACTTCAACCACTGTAACAGTTTTCCAGATGTGTGTGTGCGTGTGCGTGTGTGTAAGCCAGCGCTGTGCGTGCGTGTGTTCTGCTGAATATCGTGTGCATCTCTGAAATGCTTCAAACAACTGCCTGGAAGTCAAAAACCAACCACCTCTTTCCAGTCATATGTTTGCCGTGACTTTTCATAACCACACTTGAAACTAGTGGTCTTGGATGGAAATATTCAAAGAGCAGGGCATCTTTATAGCAATGGTATGTCAGTCGAATTACGGGAAATGTACACAAAAATAAATAAATGAGATTTAAAAGTAACGTTCTCTCAGCCTACCTGTGTTTCCCTCCGTGGAAGTGCTACCAGTTGTGTCGGGACACGCTTTGGGCAGCTTTTGCCATTGCCATGGGAGGTTTTTGGGGATCATCTTACTCCCAACAGCTTATCATACATTACTGAAAGCTCAGGAATGCTCAAGCTGCTCGACAGGGATAATTGTCAGCGCTGGTTTCCCTTTCCCTGCTCGGGCTGGCGGGGGCAGGCGCAGCCACATCCCGTCCAGCCCACATCAAAGGCCCGGCCCGCAGGGACGGCAGCAGCGCCTTCCTGCCCCCAGCCCTCCCCAAAATCAGCTTTTCCAGGGGCTCCAGGGGACCCAGCCCCGTGCCCAGCATCGCTCCGGGCTGGGCTCTGCTGGGTGGGAGGCTCAGCACCCCCGGCGCTGTGGCCAAGGGCTGGGCTGGGCTGCAGGACAGATGTGCTGCTCTGCTGTGTTTCTGCATCCCCCTGCCAGCCCCATCTCTGTTACCTGCCTTTCTTTCCAGGGTGGCTCTCAGGCCATTTTTTGTCCTTTTGTCCTGATGCAAGGCCAGTGTTCACCCCGAGTTCATTGTGTGAGCCAAACCGCTTTGCTGGAGTGAGCGTGTTGGGCTGGTCATGCTGAAACATGAATCGCTGCTTTCCCTCCTCCTCCTGTAAATAAAATTATCCTTCCATTTATGTTAGAGCTGCAGAAAACAATATCCCAGCTCCCTCTGCTGATCCTGCAGTCCCAGTGAGGGTGAGAGCACTGGCTGCAGAGCTGATGTGCTGCACAGTGAACTCCAGAGACCCAGCCTGGTTAATAAAAAGCTTTGAGGGGCGCAGGTTTGAAATGCAGCTTTGTAATGCAATTATTTGGGTTGATGAAATGGCAGATGCTGTTCCCTCTGCCTCCCCTGCCTGTTTCATGTATGAAATTCCTAATGAAGTGATTCCTAATGTCACATGGATGTGAGGAAGAGAACAGGAAGAGTTGAGGTGTGAGGAAAACCAATGTTTGCCGCCTGGAAGAAGCACGGATGCCTGGGCTGAACACTTTGGGATTGCAGCAGGAATATTATAACCCATCAGTGGGAATGCTGGTGATGCAGAGATTGCCATAAAAATGCCTGAAGGGAAGAGCTGCAAGAGGCACAGACCCATTTCTGAGAATCCTGAACTGAACAGCTGCTGAAGTTCTCCCTGCGCTGCACGTGCGTGTGTGTTCTGTTTAAAAGGAAGAAATTAAGAGCCATATTTTTATTTTATCAAATCAAATTACCCCTGTATGCTCAGAATATTTATGCATCAGTGCTTTTTTTTTTATTAGGGCTTTATCTCACTGTAATCAATTCCAAATACTAACCTATTTTTATCGCTGTAATGCAGCAGTAATTTATAAGATGTAGACGGAACGCACACGAGATGCCAAAAGCAATTTTATGGAGCCTCTTTTGTTGTCATCTACAATGCATCAGCTCTTTGCCTTCAGCCTCCCATCAATTTTAAAAGCCCCAAGATGAAAAAAAAAAATAAAAATAAATAAAAAGGAGCAAGTATAGCGAAGCAGCTGCCAAGGCCTGGAATAGCCTGAGATCTGTGTGCACCTTTGGGATGGAGGTTGATTGAACACGGCACAATAATGAAAACCGTGCTGGGCTTTGTAATGCAATTATCTGGGTTGAAAATGGCAGATCCTGTTTCCTCTGCCTCCCCTGCCTGCTCCATGTATGAAATTGTGAGGTCATTCCTGCGTTATCCCAGCAAACATCACAGGGAAGTGAGGAAAAGAGCAGGGAAAGCTGAGGTGTGAGGAAGAGAAGAGGGAAAGTTAGGGTCCTTGGGGCTGAACAGAGCTGCCCTTCTTCATCTTTTCTCCTCTCCTTTGGGAGCCCTCCTGGATGGGCACTAGGATTGGTTTCCAAAGTGCAAAGAGCATTCCAGAATCCCCATCCCAGTTCCCACACCAACCAGCTGCCTTTGAGCAGCTTGACCAAGCTCTTGTGCCCCTGAGAGGCACCTGCAACAGGAGCACCCATGGGTGTGCTCATGATTGAGGTTCTCCAAGTCTTCCCAGTCAAGATCTTACCCATCAGACATTGCTGCTGCTCTCCCAAATTTTCCTGGTGTTACCACTCCAACAGACCTTTGGTTCCAGTTCTGGCTTTCTGGTGCTGGGAGTGATGGTGAAATCAATATAATTGTGATTAGACAAGTGGGAATGGCTTCAGACCCACAGAGAGTAGGGTTACATGGGATTTTGGGAAGGAGTTGTTCCCTGTGAGGGTGGTGAGGGCTGGGATGGATTTCCCAGAGCAGCTGTGGCTGCCCCATGATCCCTGGAAGTGCCCAAGGCCAGTTTGGATGAGGCTTGGAGCCACCTAGGACAGTGGAAGGTGTCCCTGGTCTGGATGCTCTTTAAGGTCCCTCCTAACCCAGACCATTCTGTGAGTTCATAAATCTGTGAAGATCTTGCAGCGTTTTTGAAGCATACACTGCACCCAAAGGTGATGCAGTTTATTGATGTTAAAGACACAGATGTTTAATTCTGTTTCATTTACTTGCTGAATCCTACCAATAGACACTTGGAAGCACCTTCACACTAAAAGCACATCCCATTTAATACCCAGTGATTGCTTTTAAGGCATGCATATAAATAGGTCTCTTTCAATAGGCTTCTATTAACCACAGGCACTGAAAATAAATGGAGGAACGTTACAAAGCATTGACAAATTATTGATGGCAAACATTACCGAGCCACCTTTGTTGTTTGCCTGCCCCTTTCATATTGGAGGGCTTTTGGGAAATAACAATCAAAGCAGCCCCTCCTGGAGGAATCATTACTAAAGCATTTTGCATGCAGATTACTTCAGGCCTCAGCACCGCGTGCTCGGCTGGGTCAGGAGAGGAAGGCCAAGATTTGCTGATTGGGATCAGATGGCTGGTGGCGAGAAGGAATCTAGATGACTTAACTGGAGGGATTAGACTCAAGTCTTTTGGCTTCCACTTGGCTGTTTTATAAACTGCACAGCCGGGCCGCGTTCCCCTCGGCGTGCGCGCGGGGCGGCTCGGAGCACCAGCCAGTCCCTCAGCGCTGCCAGGGCAGCCCTGCTGGGTGAGAAAGGCAAAACCAGTGCAGGTGGAAGCTAAAATTAGCCCCAGAGCTCCAGCCCTCGCACCTCCAGCCAGGCTGAGCCCGCAGTGCTCTGCAGCCCTGCCGCGGTTTGGTGGGTGATGCTGCGGGGCAGAGCCGCCGTTCCCAGAGCTCCAGACGGTGTTCCCAGAGCTCCAGACACTGTTCCCAGAGCTCCAGCTGCTGTTCCCAGAGCTCCAGTCCCATTTCCCTGCCCTCCCCATGGCCTCTGAGGTACCCAAACACAAGCAATGTCCCCACAGCTGGCACCTGGCTGCAGGGTGAGGAGCCATGGGAGGGTTTTGTTAGCGGCAGTTTGAAGCCTCACCCATTGGATGGATCCCCACGGGAGCAGATGGAGCTTTCTCCTTTCTCTCGGAGCCTAACCTTTAATTTTACAAGGCTGATTGAAACCAAGAGTGGAAATAAAAAGTCAGAGCTGCTCTGTTTTCCTTCCCCTCCCTTCCATTATCTTCTTTCTTTTCCATCCATCCTCGTTTCACATGCCTCTCGGATTGCGTCCCCCTGGTTTCCCAGTTATTTATTGACCCAGACCTAATTCCTTATTTCCAGAAATGTGTCATGAATCCTGCCTTTGAGTCATTTGCTTTTTGCTTTCCAGGCTCATCTCTTTGACCACGTTTTCCTGTGAAAGATAAGGATGTAGGGTTTGTGGAGTAATCGCAGCAGGATGCCTGGGTTTCATTCATGGATCTGTTGCCACTGGCTCATTATGGAAAATTAGGAGAGTTATTTCACCTTTCAGTGCCTCACCTCGGTGTCACCATCTGTAAAACAAGGCTCGTAATTGTTATCTCTTCCTCACAGGAGAACTGGGGAGCTTCACTAATGACCATCTGCTAAATGCTCTCAGAGCCTCACATGAACATTTCTACTGAAGTGCAAATTATTATTAGAAACCAGGGATTGTTACTGGATTGATATCAAATCATTGTCGACAGCTTCTCTGCAGGGAAAACTTAGGCACAGCCAACAAGAACAAGCTGCATGTTTTGAAGTTGTGCAGTTGATTATGTTGGCTTTCATCTTCTGGTAAGAGGATCCTCTGCCATCTGAACTCTCTGATCTCTGGGAACACAATTCATCCAATCAATCTGGAGGAAAATAAACCTCAGCAGACAAAAACATTAAGTATCCACCTGAGATCAGATGAAGATGGAAGATGTTAATTAATTCCCAGCCCCCAGCCCTTAACTCTTGCACAGCCAGAGCTTCCCTGGCCCACCAGGCAGTGCTGGAGGGGAGCACAGGACACAGCCATGGCCCATCCCAGGCTTGCAGAGTCTCCTGGGCTCTGTTTTAATTGGAAACATGCAAATATTTAATGATTAAATTGGTGCCACCAAAGGCTCCTATGGACAGTCTGGGGGTCACATGCTGATCTCATGGTCCACTTGGAGGCTCCAGGTGCCAGCAGAGATTCCAGCTGTGGCTCCTTCCCAGATGTGGTGGTTTAACCCCAGCCCCAGCAGCTTGGCCCCACAGGGAACCAGAGGGGTAAAATTGAGAAAAATCTTGGGCTGAGGTAAAGACAGATTAATAATTAGAGCAAAATCCACACATGCAAACAAAGCAGAACAAGGAATTCATTCCCCACTTCCCGTGGCAGGCAGGGGCTCAGCCATCCCCAGGACAGCAGGCAGGACAAAGGCCGCTGCTCCAAATGTCCTCCCCTTCCTCCTCCTTCATCCCCTGAGCCTGACATGGATGGCCTGGGGTGTCCCTGGGGTCACTTGGGGTCAGCTGTCCTGGCTGTGTCCCTTCCCAGCTCCTTGTGCCCTCACTGGAGGGGTGAGGAGCAGAAAAAGCCTTGACTGTGCAAGCACAGCTCCACAATAACAAAAACATCCCCAGGTTATCAACCCTGTGCTCAGCACAAACCCCAAACCCAGCCCCACAGGGGAAGAACATCAGCTCCATCCCAGTCAGAGCCAGCCCAGCAAGGAGCATCCTGGGCTCAGGGACATCCCTGCACCTCTGCTCAGCCTGACCCAGTGAGTTTCCTCCTCTCAGCCTCAGTGCTGGCAGCTGATGGGTTTAGTTTGACCTGGAGCTGACATTTAGGACGGACAGACACAGATCCCCCCCTGGGACCCCTCTGGGGTGTGCCCCATGTGCCCTGAAAGCTCCACTGGAAATATTACAGGTGTTGGTTCCAGTCTCACAGCAGTGAGTTCTGCAGTTCTTCACTAACATGACACAGAATGACCAACAATCTTTTGCTACAAGGCCTTTTAAGGCCAAACTATCCAATTAAGAAATGACACCTAAATTATTTTCACTTTTACCCAATAACTGATCGCTCAAAGTCCACAGTGTGGACTTTTCTGTCCAATTACACAAAACCACCCAAACCCATGGAGAAGGAAGAAGGTGAAGAAGAAGGTGAAGAAGAAGGAAGAAGAAGGGGAAGAAGAAGGAAGAAGAAGGGGAAGAAGAAGGAAGAAGAAGGTGAAGAAGAAGGAAGAAGAAAGTGAAGAAGAAGAAGGAAGAAGAAGGGGAAGAAGAAGGAAGAAGAAGAGGAAGAAGAAGGAAGAAGGTGAAGAAGAAGGAAGAAGAAGGTGAAGAAGAAGGAAGAAGAAGGGGAAGAAGGGGGAAGAAGAAGAAGGTGAAGAAGAAGGAAGAAGGAGGAGGAGGAGGAGAAGAAGGAGAAGAAGGAAGAAGAAGGTGAAGAAGAAGGAGCAGCCTCCACCCTAAACCCTCCATCTTGCCCCATATCTCTTACTGAATTCTAAACCCTTAAACTCTAATTTCCCACCCTGTGATATCACACACTTCTATCCAAACTCCACACCCACAATCCCAGTTCTGCCATTCCATTTTGGGAGTTTCTCCAGGGCCTCAGGTCAATGCAGTGTTCTCTTGGAGGTCAGTGCCTGGCAGCACAGAAATTCTAAAATTCCCAGCAGCCAGAGCTCCAACCACAGGCAGCTCTCACCCTTTTAGTGCCTGGCCCCATCTGCGTTTTCCAGGAGCAGGGGATGAGAGGGGACGATGCCTGGAGGCTACAACCCATCACGGGGCATTCAGTCGGGACAAACATCCCTAATGACAGCAGAAATGGGGCTGGGGGCTGTGAGGAGCAGAGAGCTCAGCCCTGCTGCCGCACCAGAACTGACAATTTACAGCTGGAGAGGTTTAGGAACAGCCCCCTTCCCCCGCTGACACCATTATGTGCCATTAGGGTCACTGTCTCATTTCGCTGGGTTGAAGTAAAATAAATCTGGTTCAATGATGCTGCAGTCTGAAATCGTCATTGGTGCTACACTCACACGACCAAAGCAACACTGAGGGGAAAGTGGGTGATTTTTTGGGATCTACCAGGGGTAAATCAGCATGGAAAATGGGTGACTTTGGGATTTTGGGATCTGCCAGGGGAATATCGGCATGGAAAATGGCTGACTTTGGGATTTTGGGAGGTGCCAGAGGAATATCAGCATGAAAAATGGGTGAGACTGAGATTTTGGGAGCTGCCAGAGGAATATCAGCATGAAAAATGGGTGAGGCTGAGATTTTGGGATCTACCATGGGAATGTCAGCATGGAAAATTGATGACTTTGGGATTTTGGGAACTGCCAGGGGAATATCAGCATGGAAAATGAGTGAGACTGAGATTTTGGGAGCTGCCAGAGGAATATCAGTATGGAAAATTGGTGACTTTGGGATTTTGGGAGCTGCAAAGATGGGTTCCATGTTTTGGGATTTTCCAGGGATAAATCAGCATGGAAAATGGGTGATTTAGAGATTGTGGGAGCTGGCAGGGGAATATCTGGATAGAAAATGAGAGACTTTGGGATTTTGGAGCTGCAAAGATGGGTGATTTTTTTGGGAGCTGCCAGGGAAATATCAGCATGGAAAATGGATGACTTTGAGATTTTGGGAACTACAAAAATGGGTGACATTTTTGGGGATTTTCCAGGGATAAATCAGCATGGAAAATGGGTGATTTAGAGATTTTGGGAGCTGCAAAGATGAGTGACTCTTTTGGGAACTGCCAGGGGTAAATCAGCATGGAAAATTGGTGACTTTGAGATTTTGGGAGCTGCGAAAATGGGTGACATTTTGGGGGATTTTCCAGGGATAAATCAGCATGGAAAATGGGTGGTTTAGAGATTTTGGGAGCTGGCAGGGGAATATCTAGATAGAAAATGGGTGACTTTGGGATTTTGGGAGCTGCCAAGGGTAAATCAGCATGGAAAATAGATGACTTTGGGATTTTGGGAGCTGCCAGGGGAATATCAACATCTCTGCACTGCACTGGGTCTCTGGAGACAGAACTTGGTTCTCTCCAGCAGTGCAGAGCTTGTAGAAAATGGAAAAAAAAATAAAATAACCCAGTAATTTTTTAATTAAAAAAGGATAATAACCTCTTGTGTTAAAGCTGTGAAAATCAGTCCTCTACATTTAAAAATGGGCTTGTAAAAGCATATGTACCTTTTGGCTATTTCCTAGAATATATAGCTTTGGTCACATGGCTCTCATTAAGACACCAGAAAATGTTGTAAACTGGCATTTATGAGCTCGCCATAGGAAATTTCTGTATTTTTATTTTGAATTTATAATCCCACTCCAAGATTTGCTGAAAGATATAAAACTTTACTTGAGGTTTTGGAAAGGGAATGATGTCTGAACAAAACAGTCTCCTTTTGGTAAAAACTCCCATCTGTTCAAGTTCTGACGTGTTCTTCAGGCAAATAAGATTTTTTTTTTCCTACATGTATTAATAAAACCAACAAAGCCGATCTGGCTAAGAGCGCAGTCACTGATACTTTAACTGTTAATATTTCATAACATTGCATTTTTTTAAAGGTAAAATTAGTTAAAATACACATAAACACACTCACTCCCATCTCTGCAGAGCTGAGGAGGCTGCTGTGGATCCCTGGGTGAATTTAACACTGAAAACAAGGAAGTTTTGGTCTCAAAATAAAAAAATACGAAAGAACATTACATTAAAAGAACAAAATAAAAAAGAACATTAAAATCAAGGGAGATTTTAACCCCATTTTTTCACACTGAGGTTTGAATGACACCACCCCAGCTTGTAAATAACATCAGCAGATGGAAACTCCCGTTTCCCCCGAGCTCGCATCTCTGGGCACGGATCAAAATTAGAAATAAAACAAACTAATTAACTCCTCCAAGGCTGCAACGAGGGTTGATGGCCGTCATCCCTGACAATCCCAGGGATTTGGGGGCAGCAGGTTGTCAGGGCAGCCTGCAGGGCTGATTCCAGCAGCTCTTTCCCAAGCAGGCTGCAGGTGGCAATACATTTATTCCTGATGCTGCCTCTGCCTGAAAGCTCCGGGAGGAGGAGGATGTTGCTCTCAAAGAAGGAATCCATGGACAGGGAAATCTGACTGCAGGGAGAGGGGCAGGAGTGCTGGAACCCTGATTATTGGGAATTTTAGACTTTCTGTGCTGCCAGGCACTGATCGCCAAGAGAAAATTGCATTTGACCTGAAGCTGTAGAGAAAGCTTCCAAAATTAAATGATAGAACTGGGATTATAAGTGTGGAGTTTAAATAGAAGTGTGCAATATCACATAGTAGAAAAATTAGAGTTTAACCTTTTAGAATAGAGTAATACATAAATACATACATATATATATATATGTACTATCTATATATAAGGCAAGATAGAAGTTTTAAGGCAGAAGCTACTCCTTCTTCTTCAACATCCTCATAAGTTTAGACAGTATCATGTAATTAGATAAAAAGGTCCACATTGCAAGCCACAAGTAGTTAGTTATTAGGTTAAAAGTGAAAATAATTTGTCATTTCTTAATTAGGCTGTTTATCCTTAAAAACCTTGGAGAGAGAGAGAGATATGGGGCTCCATTTTTAGTTTGTTAGAGTGCTGTAAAACTCACAATTTGTGAAACTGTAATATAGATAAAAACTAATAAACATCTAAGTCTGAACAAGAAATACCCTCTAGCACAGTTAATCCCAACCCTGACCAAAAAGAAAATAAAACTCAACATCAAGGAGGAGATCAGGTGGGTTTCCTCTTGGTGGGAAGGGCTCCTTTCTCAGTATCACCCTCCCAACCTGTCCCCAGCCTTGGAATTCATGTGGTGCCAGGAGCTGAGTGGAGAAATCAGCTGAGAGATGGGCAAAATATATCCTGAAAGTGGAAAAAAAATAAAATTAGGCATTTTAATTCCCCTTCCCCAACCCCATTGTTGAGCTGTTCCCCCAGGAGCCAGAATCCAGACTGGCAGCTCTCCCTCCTTGCTGAAGGAAGATCAGGCAGAGTAAAACTCAGATTAATTAATGAGGTGATGATTTATAACATCTCACAGTGTTTTAGAGAGCCCTCACAGTGTCCATGCAGCAATCCCACTCTGGATGCTCCAGCAGGGCTTTCTCATACCTAAAGGCATTTCTGAGGGGATTTTCTGCTGGGGTTTTGCTGCTCAGCCCTGGGGCAGCGTTTCTAATCCTGGGAGATGGAGGGGACAGCCTGGCACAACAGCCTGGGAATACTGAAGGGGAGAAGAATCCCTTTCCATGTGGAGAAATGCTTCCAGAAGTGGGGCAGCTGTGCCAGGAGGCAAGAAAAGGTTCTGAACATCCAGGAGCTCGGGCAGAGCTGGGATGTCACCTGCCTGAGGCACAGGACTCTGTCTGGAGGAATAAAATTCCCAGGGACAACAGCCTAGGAATACTGGAAGGGACAAAAATCCCTTTCCGTGTGGAGAAATGTTTCTGGAAATGGGGCAGCTGTGCCAGGAGGGCAGGAAAAGGCTCTGATGTCACCCAGGAGCTTGGGCAGAGCTGGGATTTCACCTGCCTGAGGCACTGAGGTCTATCTGGAGGTACAAAATTCCCAGGCACAACAACCTGGGGATACTGGAGGGGACAAAAATCCCTATTCCATGCAGAGAAATGCTTCTGGTAAGATGACAGCTGTGCCAGGAGGGCAGGAGAAGGCTCTGATGTCACCCAGGAGCTGGGGCAGAGTTGAGATTTCACCTGCCTGAGGCACAGGGGTCTGTCTGGAATTACAAAATGAGGTTGGGGAAGGCTCAGGCTCCATGGGTTCTTCACATCTCCTCATAGGAGGGACTGGTGCTTTCTGCCTTGTTGTGTGGGCTCTGAATCTTTCATCTCTCCTCTGGAAAATGGCCCTCATTTGCTCTGCTGTGGGAACAGGATTATTATTATTATTAAATGGTGGCAGGGAGTGAATGCTTTAAAATAATATTGCAGAGCACTCGCTGTGCTCTCCTCAGAACTCCAACAACAGCCTGGTCAGCCCTGAGTGATGCCACTGGTAATTCCCCAGGTGGAGCACACGCAAGAGGGCCAAAAAGGCCCTTTTTGACAGGAAACAATGCCCTGTTTCACTCAAAAAACAAGTGTCTGAAGCAAACCCTTGGTGAAGCAGCCCAGTGACACAACTCTGGATGTGTCACTGCACCTGAAAATATTCCTGAGAGCCTTCCCTGCATGCTGAGGCCTCTCTCTGCTTTCTCCATCTCACCCTGAGCTTTTTTGGGGGGGTTCCCATCACCCCTGAGCCATATCTGTCCTCATTGACTCACCTGGGTTGGAAGAGACAAAGATCACCCAGTTCCACCCACGCCTTCCACCATCCCAGGCTGCTCCAAGCCCTGTCCAGCCTGGCCTTGGGCACTTCCAGGGGTGCTGGGGCAGCCACAGCTCTGGGAAATCCATCCCAGCCCCTCATCACCCTAACAGGGAGGAATTCCTCCCCAACATCTCATCTAACCCTATTTTCTGTGGGTCTGAAGCCATTCCCTTTGTCCTGTCACTCCTCACTGCTGCCCTGCATCCTTCTGAGCTGAAACCTGCTCCTTAACACCAAGATTTTAATCAGGGTCTGAATCCCTGTTCCTTAACACCAAGATTTTAATCAGGGTCTGAATCACTGTTCCTTAACACCAAGATTTCAGTCAGGGTCTGACACTTGCTCCTTAACACCAAGATTTTAAAATCAGGGTCTGAAACTTGCTCCTTAACACCAAGATTTTAATCAGGGCCTGAATCCCTGCTTCTTAACACCAAGATTTTAGTCAGGGTCTGAATCCCTGCTCCTTAACACCAAGATTTTAGTCAGGGTCTGAAACATGCTCATTAACACCAAGATTTTAATCAGGGTCTGGGTGGTGGATGACCAGGACATCTCAACAGCTCCAACCTTCCTTTGGGAGCTTCCAACTGAAGGACAATCCTGGGGTGAGCAGCGGGGGATGGAGATTTCCTTGGAAGGTATTTCTGTGCTGTCACCAGGAGGATGGAGGGGACAGACCCAGACCCAAAATGTGGGTGCTGCCTCTCTTCCCTGATCCCATCCCAGGGAGTAAAAGGGCAAATCCAGCAATACCTCTGGCTTATCAGTGACAGGACAAATTG
The DNA here is from genome assembly GCA_009764595.1 of Geothlypis trichas. Taxonomy (NCBI): domain Eukaryota; kingdom Metazoa; phylum Chordata; class Aves; order Passeriformes; family Parulidae; genus Geothlypis; species Geothlypis trichas. Next base: position 981,364 of record CM019919.1, on the reverse strand, counting down.
ATACCAGACTTTTATGAGGGTGGGGAAACGTCTCTCCATAAAAAGAATCTAAATTTACCATCGTGTTAACAATTCTGTAAGAGTTTTTGGCAACTCCTAATGGAAATTTCAGGAGCAGATGGAAATATTTGGAAACGTATAGAACACATGAGCCTGCAACATCCATTTTTATTTTCTCATTGGGAGTGTGGAGTGGTTTCAGGTTGCCTTTAAATTTTTTTTTTTCCTTTCTTTCTTCTGGATGCTAAGAAAAGCAAGAAGGGAAGCAGGAGATGATGGATATAGGCAGGAGGGTTTTTTTTTTGGTGTTGCTCACTTGATTCCCCTGTGTGGTCTGTGACAGATTTGAGGGAATGGCACCAGCAGAAACAACCTGGTCCTGGTTTATCAGGGAGCTGGGCAGGAATGGAAGGGCACCTGTGAGGTCCAATTCACCTTTTCCAGGTTAATTTGAGGTGGATTGCCTGTATCCATCTCCCAGGCAGCACGTGGGGTTTAATTAATGAGTGTAAAACCAGCCCCCGTGTTCTCTGATGGATGATAATGTCATGGACCACCCCCGATGCCCAAGGGCACGGCTTCCCTCAGAGAGGAAAATCCCTGGACAACACTGAAAAGGTGGATCAAATATTTCCAATCCCTGCTGCCCACAGGGCAAGAACAGCTTTTGCTTTTTAAGTGTTATAACCCATCCTAGAGCAGCAAGTTTGGTGCTGCAGGAGGGGAATGAATAACGGTAATAGACACACACAAAAGCTGAGGGAAAAAAGCTCCCAGCTGCCAAACTTCTGGACCTCTGCTGATCAGGAATAATCAGGAATGAAGGAGTTTTTCCACTTCTCTGCTGTCTGAGCAGCACAAGGGCCAATGCACGGCCTTCCCTGCTGCTCTGCTCTGCTCTGGTGGGTCGAGGTTTGGTGTGGGGAGCTCATCTGGAACCCGAGGCGTTTCCCCAGCTGTTTACATTGTCCCGCTTCCACCGCAGCTCGGCGGCTCTTGGAACATCCATCCCTAAAGCCTTTAATTAGGAGAGACTTCTGGGGCTGGTGGTCGAGGCTTTTATTGTGCTTGGAAGGGCCCGGATCAGAGGCCCCCGGGCCAGCGGCGGCTCCACAGCGATCCCAGAGCTCCGGGATGGGGCTGGGGCAGGAAAGGGAGGAAACGGAGCTGGGTGATGACAGAGGGGCTCCTCTCACAGCCACCCGAGCAGCCCTCAGGGACAAGGAGCCTGCAGCCCCCAATATGTCCTAGAGAGCTTCCCCTGCACCTCCTCGGAACCGCGGCCTTGCCTGGCACTGCTGTCACCCCTGGGCCCTGCAGGGACAGGGGCAGCTCGGTGCCATTGTCCAGGTCATGATGCCTTAGGGTTCTGCTTTGTAATTTGTAATCTGTAATCCTGTAGCTCTTCAGTGTGTAACTCTAAATTCCATATCCAGCGTGAGCTGTTGCTTCCCCATTTTGGGCAGACACAACAATTCCTCTTCAGGCCTGGCAATCAAGGACACCTCACTGCCTCAGGCCCTGAGATGGAAACAAAAGTGAGTTGGGGGCAGCAAACTTGGGGTGAATGACTTCATTAGCTGGACCTGTAATTGGAGGATGAATCCCCAATATGTCCTACAGAGCTTCCCTTGCCCTTCCTTGGAACTGCGGCCTTGCCCGGCACTGCTGTCACCCCTGGGCCCTGCAGGGGCAGGGGCAGCTCGGTGCCATTGTCCAGGTCATCCCTGATGCCTCAGGCTTCTGCTTTTTATATTTTTCATCTATTTGTAATCCTGCTGTTCTTTAGTGTACAACTCTAAACTCCATGTACAGTGGGAGCTGCTGCTTTCCCATTTGAGGCAGAAACAACAATTCTTTTCCAGGACTGGCAATCAAGGACACCTCACTGCCTCAGACCCCAGAGATGGAAACAAAAGGGACTTGGGGGCAGCAAACTTGAGGTGAATGACTTCATTAGCTGAAGCTGTAATTGGAAGATTTACCCCCAATATGCAAATGGCACAAACTTCTAAAAGTGTCAAAACTCATGACCCCTTGTCCATTTAGGGTGGGCTTTATCTGCCCTAAATGTACCTGAAGGCCCTTCAATAAAATAAACTGCTTTTTATTCTCTGAATTTTGTCGGGCCTCTGTTTTTAAGTAGCCCAAAAAGGCACCATCCCTGCTGGCCCTTGCCTCCTCTGTGCTCAGTTAAACTCTCAGCCCATCCCGTCTCTGCTTTCCCTGCTCAAACCCTTTTTCCATAGCGGGATTAGCTCGAGGGGTTTGGGTTCAATTTTCCTGCCTGCTGGCTGTGAGACAGGAGCACGCCTGCCCAGACCTGCAGAAGTCGTTCAGGCCCTAAATCCTCTCAGTTTTGTCCCTTCCCAGAGGTTTCTGTGGCACAGGAGCACGGGCTGGGGAGCGTGGCAGGCTTGTGCCCCTCCCAACACTGCAGGAAGGTGACACTGCTTTGGTCCTGTCACCTTGTCCTTGTCGCAGAGGCAGAGCCACAGCACCTTCAGGATGTCATTTCTCCCTGGAAAAGGTGCCTTGTAAAACACCCAGGAAGCATTTGGAATAATTAACCACGCACTCTTCCTTCCTAATTTTGCTGTGATCCCATGCGTGACAGGGAAGCTGTTGGGATAATTTCTTTTTTATTGACTAGTAGGGAATAATTGGGTTAGAATACCTGATAAATATTCAGAACACACTTGCAACTGCTCCGAGGCAGGTTGGAACCACATGCTCACACAACTTTACCAGATGCTGTGTACTTCTATTTGTACCAAATCATAAAAAAACTCAAACAAATTCCATTTTTTTTATTTAAAATAGGCATCAGATATAAAAACTGAAATTAATAAGATTATATGGGTTGAGAATAATATGTTCATGAAACCATCTGATGGCAAACATATTAAAAAAAACTTCTGTTTTCTTTGCAGGCCACTTTTTATCTCTGTAAGACTTGATGTGAAACCACTTGAAGATAAATGTGAAAGCAACCCAAATTCATTTTATTTGCAAGCGTGAGGCACCCAGGTAGGACATTAATAATAAAAATCAGTTGGGTTTTTAAAAATTAATCCTTTTTTAGTCAACCAAGGAAGGGGTGTTATTCATAATGCAGGTCTTGCCTGGACCTGTGACTCAGGAGCTGGCAGTGACTCTTCTCTTCCTGCTGTCCTTCCTCTGAGCTGCTTCACCTTTCAGTCCAGATCTTCCTGGATGAGATTTTATCAACCAAAACTGTTCCCATCCAGCTCTGTGAACATGGAGTGAGGGCTGGGGGAGCTCCCACCCTTGGCCACCATCACTGAGAAGATGCTGGGGGAATAAAACACCTCTGAGCTAAAGGGGAGCCCCAGGAGCTGAACTGGAGGGGCCACAGATACAAAAATGAGACCAAAAAGGGAGTTTTCCTACCCTGTGGCTGGACCAGCTCTTGATCTCTGATCCCTCTGTCCTGTCTGTTATTAAATCCATTCCTAGAGCTGCATCAAGTCCCTCCAGTGCAGCTGGAGCTCTCCAACCTTTTCCTCTCTCCACTTTGGTCTTCTTCTGTCAGCACAAATACTCCAAGGCAGAGGGGACAAGTGGTGCTGGAAAACAGACAAATGAGCAAAAAAAAACCAACCCAAAACACAAATTTCCCCTTTTCTTGGATGTCTGGAAAACTCTGACCTGTTGGGGGGATGGAGGGAGGTTAAACACCCTCCAGGTAGTAGGGTAAGATGAGCCTCCCCAGGCTGGGGAAAATGATGCTGGGTGCTGAGTGTTTGACAAAAAACTGGCTCAAGTTACACCAAATTGTTTCCTCATCATCAGTCAAAATTACCCTTCCCTTCCTCCTCCTCCTCTGTCTCCTGAAATGCAAGAAGATGAAAAGAAGAAGGGAGGGGGACAAGAGGAGGGGGATTGGGACTGCTCAGGATGTTGGGTTGTGCAGCTCTGACCACTCCAATGCCTGCCCTGTTCATCCTGCAGGGGATTTGGGAAGAGCTGGCCCTGGAGCCTTGCTGAGGATTCACACCTGGCCTTTGCAGCGAGGATTTTCTTTTCCCAGCTCCAGTGGATGCCAGAGTGCTTCCCTCACAAAGCCCAGCTGGGCTGAAATGCAAAATTCAGCTTTGCCTCCTGTCCCTCATGCTACAGGGATTGCCATGGCTGCTGCTAATTCACGTCAAGATCTACAGGAATAACCATGGAAAATACTTGGCATGGCTCAGCCCCCCACAGAACACAATTAAATATATCTCAATATTATGCTTTGTCTAAAATTATAGCCCCTAAATGCCTCTCATGCCTCTCACAGCTGGTGGGTCTAAATTTAGGGGTTCCCTGTCAGTGGCGTGGTGGGATCAAGAACTCTCTTGTGGGAGGGGACACTCAGGCCAACGTGTGGCCACAACATTTTGCTTTCCCAAATCTTTCTGTGAACTTCCACAGCTGCTTGAAGGCCCCTCAGTTGTGCAGGTGTTGCACAGCCACTGGCACAGCTGGGAATGGGATTGTGGTTCCCACTCATGCCACCACTCACCCACCCATTCCAGCACCCCTGGGCACAGCTCTGCCCCTGCCCAGCAGCCCCAGGGAAGGAAAGGGCTCTTTCAACTCCCCATTTCCCAGTGGGACTTTATTTTTCTTTCCACCACCTCTTGACCTTGGATGTGGAAATAACATCCAGAGAGCTGAGAAAGTTCTCAGCATCTTCTTTCCTTCCTGCAGACATCAAAAGGGGATTGTGGGCTCCATCAGAGATTACATCATGGCTGGTTTTGATCCTCTCAGCAGAGGAGACATAGATCTTCTTCCTTTTCTTTCTCTGTTTGGGTGTCGATTCTTTCCTGTGTTCTGAAGTTTCTCAGGAGAAAATGTAAACGGGTTTCATAAGCTGATTTTCTGCCCACAGATTTTTACCTTGGTGATTCTCATCATTGCTGCTGGGTGGAAAAAGGATTGACAGGGCTTGGAAAGGATCAGAGAGGGGTGCAGAAAGGGCAGCAGGAGTTTTAACAGCCCTGATTCAGTAAAACCCCAGCTGTGCTGCTGTGCTGGGCAGAAGCCTCCAGCAGTTTGGTAATGCTGGTAATGCTGGTGCCAGCTTTTCAGCATGGCCAGGCTCCCCAGATAATCCTGTCATGGACATCCCTGGCATTAACTGGGAAAGCCTCACTTAGACTGGAAGTGCAAGGCAAAAAAATCAGTATTTCTGATTTTACTGCAAGGAGAGAGCCTGGGCACCCCATTCCCACAGAGCTCCCAGTTTTGCTGTGGAGCTTCTTCCAAAATCTGCTGGGACATGGAGCAGAAGTGGGGCCCTGGGGTCTTCTCAGGTGAGGATCACCTGGCCAAGGACTGTTTAAAGTACCCAAAATCTTATGCCTCTACCTGGGATCTCCTTTCCCAGAGGGGTCTGCTCCTGCCCCAGGTTCCTTGTTCGGGGCTTCTTTCCCATCCCTGATGGAGGTTGAAGGAAGGGAGGAAGGCAAAAAATGTGAATTACACAGACCAGGAGTGAACAGGGCCAGATCTGCAGCTGCTGGAGCTCTTCTTGAGCTGCTCCTGGAGCAAGGGAGCATTGCCTGTGTCCCCAGCAGCTTCATCTCCTCAGTCCCCAACAGCTTCATCTCCCCAGTGTCCCCAGCAGCTTCATCTCCCCTGTGTCTCCAGCAGCTTCATCTCCCCTGTGTCCCCAACAGCTTCACCTCCTGTGTCCCCAGCAGCTTCACCTCCCATGTCTCATCCTCTCTGTGAGTGACTCCTGCCTGGACAGGCTCCACTGGGGCCATACTGATGGGTTTGTGATGTCTTTTTAATCTGCTGGAGAAGCTACTAAATATATTCCACAGAGGAATTTCTCTTTTCCCGCGTGCGTGTCTGAGAACTCGCTCTGCAGGCAGCGCAGGGGTGTGGACCTGGTCACCATCATCATCATCATCATCAAATCACAGAATTGCTGGGTGGGAAAAGATATTCAGATTATTGTGTCCAACCTCTAAACCCTGTCCCCAAGTGCCACATCCACACATTTCTGATCCATCCAGGGGCGGTGACCCCAGCACCGCCCTCCATCTGTGCCCGGAGCTGTCGTGCAGGCTCAGCTCAGCCTCCAGCCCAGGTGTCCAGGCAGAGAACACACAAACTGCACGCAGCAACCCCCTGGGGACACCTGGGAGCACGTCCCCTGTCACAGCTCCCTGCCACAGCTCCGTGTCACTGCTCCCACCCTTGTGCAGTACACCCAGGAGGGGACACACAGCCTGGCATCACCCACACCAGCTCATCCATTGGGCTGCTTTCAACCTCTGCAAGGCAAAAATTTCAGTGATTTACAGCCAGGAGCGTGGAAAAGAAAAAAAAAAAAAACCATGGGAATGGGGCGGGGGGGAGGGAAGGTCATTCCAGTTTCTTCCTGCTTGCAGCTTTCAGATCCAGGATATGGCTGAATGGCAGCCTCCACGCTGCATTTATTTTTAAGCCACTGATAGCTTGTGGAGTGACCTCGCTGTGCAGCACCAACATCAGCCAAGGAGCTGTTTTTTTCCGGCCCTTCGACGTCAGATTGCTTCCTTTGACACCTCTGAGAGCCAAAAAATGGGAAGCATTCTCTTCCCAAGGTGACTTTATTTTTTCCCCCCTCTGTGATGGTGCTGCTGGGGCTCGCTCTCAGGCTGGGGGCTGTGGGGGCGTGGATGGCACTGCCCTGGGGACACAACCCCTGGGGACAGCTGGAGGTCACTGCTTTAGGGCAGAGGTGCCTAAATTATCTGATCCTTAGGAAAAAAATTGCCTTGGCTGGAGCCAGAGTTGGGGCAACTTGACCTTCACTTAAAAGACTCTGGAATGCACTCGTGATTTTTTTTTTTTTTTGCATTTTTTTTCCTTTTTATTTTTCCTTTTCAGGGCAGCTGGGGCTTTCCAGGATATCCCAGCTCCCATCTCCATAACCTGTTTACTGAATTCTTAGATTTAGTTTCCCAAGCTCATTCACAACTTAGTGGCAAACAACTGAGCGCTGCTCGAGGATCTGAACACCAGGAAAATGCTTCATCCCCATTTTTTGAAAGCATTTTAAGCACAGAAATAACACAGAAATAACACTAAAATATCCCAGAGTTTATTTGTGACTTCAGTAAATTTCTTGCCTTATTTTACTGGTTCCTAAACCATGGCTTTGCACTGAGCTCCTGGTTACACCCCAAGTTATCAGTGTGGGAGATGACTGAGGATCCGAACACCAGGAAAATGCTTCACCCCCATTTTTGAAAGCATTTTAAGCACAGAAATAACACTAAAATATCTCAGAGTTTATTTGTGACTCCAGTAAATTTCTTGCCTTATTTTGCTTGTTCCTGAACCATGGCTTTGCACTGAGTTCCTGATTACACCCCAAGTTATCAGTGTGGAGATGTCTCTGTTCATTCCTCCACTGCAAACTGGAAGAGAGAATTTTATTGTAAAATAAAGATGGAATTGGTTCAGCTCCAGGTGCAGGTGCAGATCCCAATTGCAGCTTCTTTTTTCAGAACCTCTGTGGGCAACCTGGTCTAGTGGGAGGTGCCCCTGCCCTGGAACAAGATGAGCTTTAAATCCCTTGCAACCCAAACCATTCCATGATGATTCCACCAGAAAATTCCTTGGAATTCAACAGGAATATTGGCTGGAGGACACCATCATGTGGGTAAATGAAGCTGCCCAGTGCTGCTCTGCACAGACCTCCAGGGCTGGAAAAAGGGGAAAAAGGGGAAAATGAGGAAAAAGGGGACAACACCCCCAGGCTGGGACGTGCTGGATGCCCATCCCCAGCTCTGCTTTGTCTCTGTCCTCCTTCCAGCACCTCAAAGCCACGAAAATCTGCCTGACAGGGATCCTTCAAAGGCTCTTCCTGCATCACTCACCAAGGAGAGGGCACCAGGGCTCAGATAGGGATTTCTGAGCTCAGAAATGTCAGGAGGAAGCGATGGACTGGGAGGAAATTCTTGCGACGGTCTCGGAGGAAGTGGGAGATGTGAAAATACACGATGTATTTTCCTCCCACAAGCTGTGTGCTCTGTTTTTATTATCATAAACCTGGGCCTGGAGGATGTCAGCTTGTTTATTTATTTGTTTGAATGAGGTTTCGCTCCTTGTTCAAACATTCCCATGTTGGCAGCTGCTGCTCTGCCAGGCCCTGTCCTCCCCTCCTGTCACCAGGGACGTGTCAGCCCAGGCAGTGTCTCCAGCAGGTGGGAGGTGCTGAAGGTGGAGGAAATTTTTGGATATCCCCCCAAAGGTATCACTGGGCACCCCTGGGATGGTGACACCACCGTGTCCTTGTGGCTCAGGCCTCCTCTCCAAACTCTTGGAGTATAATCAGGAATATTCCATTTTTTGGCCTTCCATTTTTCAGCATCTTCCTTCTCCTTCCTTGCCACCCCCCCTTTGCAGAGCAGCTCCTGCAGGTGTGTGCTGGAGATGGTGGCTGCTACCAGTGCCCACTTTTCTGTCATTTTGAGCTGTTCTCTGGAAAATGCCACTGCACACCTGCATCCTGAGGGCTTTCCAAGGGCTGCCCAGGCAGTGCTGGATTTTGTGGTGATGATGGCCCCTTCCACCCTGAGCTCCCCCAACACCTGGAGCTGTTTCCAGGGAGTCTGAAGGATTCCAGGAGCCCCAAACAACACCGTGCTCAACCCAGGTCCTGCTCTCCCCACTATGGAGGTGAGGGGGGATTTATTTATCACCTCACATTGGTCAGCCCAAGACCCTTGGACATGGGGCTTCTGCCCTGACATGGGGCTTGTCCCCCTGGCTGATCCCAGCCTCTCCCACGGGGTCACTCTGCCAGGAAGCCGCTCTCGCCCCGGGGAGCCTCGGGAGATGCACCTGGGAGGAGAAGCACTTTGCTGGAGGAAGAAAACAGGATCTCACATATAAACAACATCCTCAATGGCTCAGCAAGTGAGTCGCTCTTTCCAGAGCCTGTTTTCGAGCTGCTGTCGTGTCCCCCATGCCCCGCCCAAGCTACAAAGGGGAATTAAACCAAATAGGAACCACCAGAGCCCCCGGGATGGGGCTGTCCCGCTGCTCCTTCCAACCATCCATCCCTGGATGGACCCAGCAAGGGCAAGTGCTGCAGAGGTGGAGGGTAAGAATAACTCCTGCCTCCTCTCCAGAGATGTTTGGGGCTGGAATGTACCTGTAGGATGGGAATTCCACCTTCCAAGCTGTTCATGATTAATCCAAAGCTTATTTGGGGCTGAAATAAGCATATAGGACAGAGCATCTCTTGGGACAAAGCTGGGGCTTTCCCACAGACTCACTTGTGCTCCTTCCAGAGGATTCCTCACCAGGAAGAGAGTTTTCCTGGATTTTGCATCCAGGTGGTAGAACCTCCACATTTCTGGAATGTACTTTTTGGTATTCTGGACTCCTTGGTCATGGCACCAAGCAGAGCACCCCACACACACTGAATTTTGACTAATTAAAAAACTGACTCCTTGGTCATGGCACCAAGCCCAGCACCCCACACGGACCTGAATTTTGACTAATTAAAAGAAAATAAAAGCAGGTAACTTTTATTTTTCACCATTTATCCCTTCCTCCTCTCCACAAAGCTCAGATAACTGAGAACAGCATTCCTGTCAGCCCAATCGAAGTTGATTGTCAATCCCAATCAAAGCTGCTTCCCCAAGGGATCCCACTGGACCAGCTGGGACATGGGGACATCCCAAAGGGTTAAACTGCTGCCCAGCACAGGAAACCTGCAGGCAGAGCCAGATTCCCAGGGAGGAAGCCTTGTGTTTGTGGTGTGAGAGAAGGTGAGCGCGGCGTTACCGTGGCTCGCGAGCGGAGCAGAGGTCAGCGGCGTATCCTGCTGCAAACTTCCTGAGCGACCTCCGAGGAGAAAACAACAGCCCTGGCCTGGCATGGCATGGGATGGGACGTGGAGGGTTTGTTTTTCACTCTGATCACCTTGGACCTACTTTCTCACCCTGACTGGTGGCTGCACGCTCTGTCCTGCTCCAGCTCCAGCTCCTCCTGCTGTCCCACCGCTGGATCTGGGCATTAAAACATTTTTGTAATGTTTCTCTTGTGTGACTGGTTGTGGTTTTATGCCCTGGGTTGGAGTAGAGAGGCAGAACTGGAGAGAAGGGAAGAAAATGAACTTTTCAGGCACTTTGAGAGCTCAGGAGGTGCACAGCAGCCCCACAACAGCTCAACAGAAGGAAAATCCATCAAAACTTCCTGTATTGTCTTTTTTTTTTTTGCTTCTGAGACTCAAGACACAGAGCAGAAGGTTGGGGGGTAATTGTGGGAATTCCTGGGCAAAACAGCAGTGGGACTCAAAGTGCCTCCTTGCCTACCCCAACCAGCGAAAGGGAGCAAAAGTTGGGACAAAAGTCCCCAAAAAGGGAGCAAAAGTTTCTCTGCTGCTTCATCCATTCCTGACTTGCATTAAAATGAAGGTTTTTACAGTTGGGTGCTATCACAAACATAAACCAAAAACAAGGTAGAAAATGCCCAGTATTTTATAGTGTTTAGATAGAAATGGTTTAGAAGTTTTAAGGCTGAATTGTGATGTAAATATTCATATTTCCATATTCATAACGTGTGGGAAATCATCCTGTTCATCCAGTTTTTCTAGGTACTCCTCTAGCAAGTATTTGGTAGAAAGAGGAGGTTCCTGGATTTTGAAATTTTCTTTTTGAGGACACAGATCCAACACTCAAAGAGGACCAGCTCAGATCTCCCTTTGGGTGTCTGTGGGAAGAACATCCCTGGTGGGATTTGAGTGGTGGTTGAGTTGCTGGGGTGTGCAGTGACACTGCCAGGGTGTGTCCTCCTGTCCCCCACAGCCAGGTCCTCCTGTCCCCTTCCTTTCTTCCACCTTCCCTGTGAGGCTGGGGAGGCCCTGAGGCTGCCCAGAGCAGCTGTGGCTGCCCCTGGATCCCTGGAGTGTCCAAGGCCAGGCTGGACAGGGCTTGGAGCAGCCTGGGACAGTGGAAGGTGTCCCTGCCATGGCCGGGGGGGTGGCACAAGATATTTTTTAAGATTTCTTCCAGCGCAAACCACTCCATGATTCTGTGATTCCATAGATCATCCTGTGGATGATCTAAGATGGAAAGTCCAACGATCCCAGGCCTAGCTGCTCTTGAAGAAGCTCCAAGGGACTTCTAGCCTTCCCAACACACCAGGGATGGCCAACTCCAGCAGACTGAACCAAATTACAATTCCTTCTTTTCCCTTCCTTTGGGATGCAGCCACAAGACCCATCCCTGGGCCACTACCATGGGACTTCCTGCACCCAAGGGTTGGACAGGGACAAGCTCTGGAGGCCAGGGATGGCAGCAGTGGCACTCCTGGAGCACCATTGATTGGTTTTGCTCAATTGGAAGCTGCTGATCCCGGGGGTAGTTACACAGAATGCCAATTAGGATGTGGTCGGCATTGTTGCACGGAAATGTTTCCCATTATATTTTGCTGTCAGCAAAAGCTGGTGTGAAACCAGTCTGCAGCCCTCATGTGGCCACCACGAGGAGGTTGGGGAAAGCACTGGAGTCTCCCTCCAGGAGGATTTGTCATCCTGGTTACCCAGAGTGGGAGCAGCATCTTTCCTGTGGGCAGTGGGATGGGTAATTTGTGTTGGAAAGGACAACCCTGTAGGAGCATCGGGGATGGCATGGTTGGGATGGATGGAGAAGAGAGATCTTTGAAGCCAGGTTTGGAACTTGGGGTTTATTGCAAAGGGTCTGGGTGCAGGGCCTCCCTGGGTGCAGGGTCTGCCAGGCACAGCTCAGAGCAGGCCTGAGAGAAGAGAGGGGGAGAGAGGATGAGAGGGTGAGAGAGTAAAAGGGAAAGAGAGCAAAACCATAAGAGAGTGAGGTTCCCGTTACAATACAATAAATCTTCTGTGTTGAGTATTCTAATTCTCACTAACCAATCCAGTACAAGATACAAATCCTATAGCATTTACATATAGTCTGTAATAATCATTACATCACCATGCTGCATTACATTTTAAACCCTAAAAACTCTTTGGGGCCCTTCTGCCAAGCTGTAGGGTCTGCTCTGACCCTTGGAGCTGTCTGCAAGCAGAGGGTGTTGTTCCATCAAAAGGGGATCACCTTCAGCCAGCCATGCCTTGTTTCCAGTTGTTCAGTAACTAAGGAATCTCAAACCTTGCTTTCATTTCAATCTCCCTTATAGCTTCCATATTCTCCAAATCTTTTGCCAGACAATCATATTGATAAGGCTTTCCTGTTTCATCTTCCCTAACACAACCCCACAGGTCTGGGGGCTCCACAAGGTTTTCCTGACGAGTGCCCCCAGCTCTCCTCATCTATGAATGCTGCTTGTTGCCTCTCCCAGCTGTATTTTTCACACCATTTCTGTGAGGATAAAGTGCTGATTTACAGGAAACAACTTCCAGTTGTATTTTTCACACCATTTCTGTGAGGATAAAGTGCTGAGTCACAGGATCCAAGGAATCCTGGGCAGAGGAGCCGCAAGGGACTCCTGTTTGTTAAGATGTCTGGGATGCTTCCTATTAAATAATAACAAAATGCTGCAATAATAACTTGGCAGCTCTCTGCCCCCGCCAGGCTGATGCTCAGATGAGTTTGCCTTCCTAAAATTCCTTTAAGTGTCTCGACAAGTTGCAGGGGAGGAAGGAAGGACACTTCACTCCTGACTTTTCCCTGATGAAGTTCTTTCAGTGAGCCTTGAGAAGATGGAGAGGAGGAGAAATTCTTCTTTGAGTCATGTTCCTGGCAGGGGCCATGGTTGGTGCACAGTAGATTTGAGGATAAAGAAGGGACAGGTCGTGGATCCCAAAGATCTGGCAGGTGCAGATATGTGGTAGTGATTTTTTTCACTTTGTGGGGAAGGATTAAAACCCCCCTGTGTTTAAAAATCAAAAGCAAAACTGCTGTCAGCATCTACTTTTGCATTTCAATTTCTGGATCTCACGTAACAGTCTTCAGCTATTTTAATTTCTATATAATTATAAATCAGTTTTAATTTATATGTAGTTTAATAAGCCTTAAATAAGTTTGCATGGGCATATCTTGTGGATGTTATTGTCTTTTCATTGTTAATTAGAGAAATTTGCCTGCTGGGTTTATCAGAGCAGCTCTCCTGGCCTGGGTGGCACCAGCTGTCCCTGCACACCAGGCTGGCTCTTCACAACTCTCCACGGCTGGGAAATCTTCCCAAAATGCCACAAATTTCCCCCTGAATTCAGGCTGCTGGAAGCTGAACCAAATAAAAGATCAGATGCATTGTGCTGACCCCAGAATGAGTTTTGGTTTGGTGGTTTTTTTTTTTAAATGAGGAATGCCATACAAAGGGTTTGTTAAAATGTTACTGCTTCACTTTGGAAATCCTCCAAACAATCTGATCTGAAATTCCAGCATTTCAGTCCATATTTGCCACATATTCTGCATTTCTGCTTTCCCTCCATTTGCTCCTTAAATGTCAGGGATTCTCATGTTCCCCTTGAGGTCACCTGTGTCAGGAGGACACGGATCTCTCCTCTAAAAGGAGAACAGAGAGGCTGGTTTGGCTCATCCCTGTGTAGTGAAGGCTCTAAAGACAGAAAAGAACTTCAGAATAAATCTACAAATAATGGGAGGATCTGTAAATTATGGGAGAGGGCAAAACTGACCCTGGGTGCAGTGGGGAGGTTTTTAACCATCAGAGCAAGAGGAACTGGAGGAACCTTCACCCACAGAAGAGGAAAATCAACCAAATGTTAAATGTGGAGCTGAATTCCTTTGGAAATGTGTGTGTGCAGTGGGCTGGGGTGCAGGGCTGCAGTGCCCCTGTGCATGCCTGGCTTCACAGCTGGCCCAGAAATGGTTCTAAAACAAACAAAAAATAAATACAATCATTTACTCTGTCCTAAACTGGGCTGCAATATGGTAAAGGGCAATTTACCACTGATTTAATGTGATTAGGATTTTTTTCCCCATGAGCTCGTGCCTGTCTTTTTATATTATCTGGAGGATCAGTGTGGAGTCCTGAGTCAGGAAAAGAGCTCCCCTCAATCCATCCCCTTGCTTTGACTTCAGACTGATCCATGCATGTGCTTAACATTAAGGTTCTGCTTCCAGGCTGTCCTGAATAATAGGCTCGAGTGTATTTTGAGAACTCATTTTTACTTTTTATTACAATAATAACTTCTGCAGTGACATGAATTCCAACAGGGAGCCCTGAGGAATAACATCCCCTTCCAAATGGTTTTCCTCTTTACACTGGAATTAGAGCACATGTGAGCAGAGCAGCCCATTACAAGACAAAGCACTTTCCAGAGGGTGAATTTTCCTCAGCCTCACAGCAGCTCCTTTATAGTCAAAGATTATTTCTGTTACCAAGTTCTGCTCCTGCAAATTGCAGTCAAATGGATCATTAATGAAGGAAAGCAGGGACCCTGGTGAGGAGTTGCTTGTGCAGGGTGCAGCTCTTGGAGGTGCTGAGCTCCTGGAGCTTGGGTTGGCCTTTCTTTCCTTCTTTCCTTCTTTCCTTTTCAGATTTCCCGCTGGAATTCCATGAGATGAGGTGTTTGCAAAGCTGTCCTGCTGCCATTCCGACAGGATATTGCACTGCTCCCAGAGCAGAACCACCACAGGCCCTCAACCTGGGCTTGTACCGAGCAGCCACTCCCAGGGGATCTGGAGATGTGTCAGAATTCCCTCTGTGCCTAATGGGAATTGCCATCCAGGCCCTAAATAGCACAGACACTACAAACCCTGCCCACAAACCTTCATGGGAGAGGGGAACAACCCCAGGCAAGGCCAGAAAACCAAGGAAGGTGGAAAACAACAGAACTCCAGGGAAAATGCAGGGGCACGGCCCCCGGCACAGGGTGGGGTTGTTGGGGTGCCTGTGCAGGAATTGGACTTGTGGGTCCACTCCAGCTCAGGATATTCTGGGACCCCATGGAATGCAGATCCATCCTCTGTCACTCCTGGAGGTGGTTCTGGGGTGGGGTGAGTGGTGGCTCCCCAGGTGTGTGAGGAGGAGGAGAGAAGGGCCTCATCCAACCAGGGCTGCTCCTCTTGCATCCCTTCAGCTGTGCACATTCACATTCCTGAAAATTCTTCTTGATCCATGGCAGCTTTTGGACCAAATTTACCTTTTTTTTGTTGGATTTTTAATTTTTTTTTTTTTTTTAAGAAAGATTCCTTTCAGTGTAATCTAAGAGGAAAAATCAAACATTTGCTTTCAGGCTGATGTTTTATCTCCAACTCTCAGTGTTCTGACAACCTGAGCCACGTCTGCTCTGCAGGAAGGAGGTGATACACTCAGCTTACTCACACTCCCCTCTCAGTGTCTTCAGGGGAGAGCGATGATGACAAGATTTCCACTTAAAACCAAGCTGCAGAAAGCAAAACGAAATTCAGACTCAGCTCATTTTATCCGTGCTTTAAAAAAGAAACAACAACCCCCAAAAAAGCCAGTTTAAAAAAAACCCAGCAATGGGAGAAATGAGCAATATTTGCCAAATAAAATCAGTCACTCTCTGCTTGTATTAGTCAGGAGGAGAATAAACTTTTAGATGGGCACACAGTAAAACAAGAGTAATTGGAAAACAATGAGTCAAGATTCCTGCTGGAGCTCGAACTGTGCTGTGATTTCCTGGGAAACAGCACCTTGCTGCTGGTTGGTACCTGGTACCTGGAAATGAGGAGTTATTTAAACCAATTTTTTACTGCAATCTACACAAGAGATGGAGCTGACGCCACAGGTTTCAGATTTTCTATTTTTCAGATCCTGTGCTGCTTTTGTGTGTGGGTCTGAGCTTCATATTAAATGTTGGTAAGCTCTCTTCACTGGGCAGGGAGACAAAACAATTCCTGCTCCAGCTGGGCACCAAGGACAAATGATCCAAATCTCAGCCCAGGAGCACAAACAGCGTGGGCTGGAGAGAGAAAAACAAGCAGGGTGGGACTGGATGGGCTAAAGCTGGGATGGGACAATGAACTGCAAGATGCAAATGGAGCAGAACTGATCCAAGGGAGAGACCCCGTGACTGTTTGTCCATTTTGGGACCGTTTTGGTTCATTTTGGGTTCATTTTGGGACCATTTTGGTTCATCTTGGGTGCAGCCCTGGCTGGGCTCTTGTGCTGCCCAAGGTGGATCCATGGAGGAGATGCTTTGAATAAATCCCTGCTTTATTCTGTGACTCTGCCCAGCCTCTGTTCCAGCTCAGCCTTACCAAGGCATCAGAGTTTGGGTGGCAGTTCAGTGCTTTGGGTAACTTCTCCTGTTTTTGGGATCCCACGTGGTGCCGGAGGCCAAGCAGGAGGTGCTGGGACTCACCTGAGGAGCCCATGGTGGTGCTGGAGAGCCTTTCCTGCCAAACTTTTCCTCTTTCCCCAAAATCAGGGAGACTTCTGGGGTGGATAGAGCAGAGCAGTGACCTGTAGAGCATTTGTGAGCCCCCAGCAGGGCTGAGTGCTGGGCAGGAGGAGCAGTTTGTGGTGAGGAGCTCCTGGAATTCCCAAGGAATTTGCTCATGCAAGTTGGCTTTGCAACACCAACTTCTGGGGAGTTTTTCACGGTGATGGTTTCACAGGGAGGCTGTCTTTGAAGAGGTTCTGCCAGAATTTCCCCAAGACTTTTTCTCTATTTGCTGTATTTCTCTGTATCTTTGGATTTTCTCCGTATCTGGGATTTTATCCCAGAAAACAAAGCTGTGCTGTCAGCACCTTCCAAAAGATGCAGTTGCATAAACTCAGGTTTAGATTCACCGTTTAGCAAAAAAATTGCATTTCCCAGCCCTTTGAACTCTGCTGGAGAGTTAAAAGGAGTTTAAGGAGTTAAATGAGGCAGCACCTCCAGTGCATCTCCCTGGCAATCCCAGTGCACATCAGAGACCCCAAAACCATCAGGACCCCATAATCACTGATCCCATTCTCCCTGTGGGATCTCAGCCCCTCCAGGGCATTTTCCAGACACTTCCCATGGCAGCTGGGGGCTCCAGAGGGCTCCCACATTGCTTTTCCCAGTGGAAATTCCCCATTTTCCACCTCAAAGATCCCTTTTGGAGAGCCCAGGGATCTTCCCCCAGCACCTCCTGCTTGTTGCTTTGTGTATTTTGGCAGGTGCCCGCTGCTTCTACAATGGAGAAGCTTTTGTGCTTCTCCAGGCAAATTCTTTGTAGGTGCAACTCCAGAAAAACGTTTGAAGTGTTGGGCTGAGAGGTCACCCAAGGAATGTCCATGTTTGTCATCAGGAATTGGGCCAAGTCCTGCTCACCTCCCAAAATAACACCTTTGAAGTCGGGAGAAACGCTTCACAGGCACAAGGGGGAATTTTGGGCACTGGAACACGAAGGTAAATTTCACATCATGACCTTTTATTCTTTTTCTTCTTAATTTATTGTCCCACGGAAGTTTTTCCTCCCTCCTTTCCCCCCTCCCTCCACTTTTTTGCCTGAATCTGACACCGATGTTGGCCAGGCAAAAAGTCAAACACCCAATAATCATTGGGAAACAGGTCCAGCAGAGTTCAAAGGGCTGGGAAATGTAATTTCTTTGCTAAATGTTGAATCTAAACCTGAGTTTATGCAACTGCATCTTTCAGGAGGGGGTTGGGGAGATGCTGACAACACGGCTTTGTTTTCTGGGATAAAGTCCCAAAGATATAAAGAAATCCCAAAGATACTGAGAAATACAACAAAGAGAGAAAAAGTCTTGGGGAAAATTTGGCAGAACCTCTGCAAAGACAGCACCAGATGCCCCCAAAGAGGAAATTACAACATGTGGCAGCTGTGGTTTTTTGGTTAAGCAACTTTTTCTCAAAGTTCAAAGCATCTGGGGAAAGTAACTGCTAACAGAGTGAGACAGATTTATGGAGCCCACACATGGCAATATTTTGGTATAAAATTAGTAAAAAATGATTAAATCCCCGAGATGAAGAGATTAATTCCTCTGAGTTTGCATTCTTTGAAGAGCAATCATATTTTGACTTTGTCAACTGGAAGAATTGAGTAATTTCTTGGATTAACTGATCACAAGAGTTGTAATCCATAATAAAAGTCCAGACAAAGCTGCCAGATCCTTTGTTTCTCAAAGGATTTGGGTAATGAGTTGATTTGGCATTAACAGAATGCATCCCAGACTGCAACCCCATGCCCTGGATCTAAAGGGGGGATTCAGGAAGATGAGGCACTTAATCAAAGCCTACAACATCTTTTTCTAATATGAGGAAAATGATTGTTTATATGAGTTGCTGGATTGGTCAATTTGGGAGAAAGGTTTTGTACAAATCTCTGGTGCATGGCATGAGCACTGCCTGGACTTAGGTAGCCAGGCTCCAATGAGATATAAATATATCAAAACATATATAAACCCCTAGAAATGCCCTTTTTAGCCACAAATAGGGCAATTTGCAGCAGTTCCCACTGCAGGTTTGTGTTTATTCTCCCTTTTTACAGCACTTCTGTGGTTTTATGCTTTGTGTTTCAGTGAGAGCCAGAAGAGACCCTGACCATCTGCTGCCAGACTCAGGGCTTTAAATGCCTTGTTTAGAGCTAATAAAGCCCTAAATTAAATTGCTAAATGAAGTTAAAGCTCCTGGAGCTCGGGGAGGCTGTGGGTACCTGCAGGGATGGCAGCACGAGGTGTTTCCCTGCCTGGTTCCCTCCCTTTGCAGCAGCTCCTGCTCCTCCAGTGCTGGCACGTGCTGCAAGGCAGATCAGGGAAATGATGCTCCTCAGAATTAAACCAAATGTTCTTTTGCTGCTGGGCTCTTTCTGAGCCAGCTCCATCCCCAGGCTGCTCTGTGGTGCAATCTCTGGCTGTGCTGGCACAGAGGAGCCTGGCTCGGGGTGCTGGGAGCTGAGCAGAGGGCTCAGGAGCAGCCCCGAGCACTCCAGAGTGTGAAATCACGGTCAGGAGAAGCTCTGGAGCTTTGGGTTTTTACTGTCTTTCCCCTCCCTCCATGTCTGCAGCGAGTGCACGGGGTGACACTGTAACAGGAATCATTAAATCAATTTAAACCCTCCTGGATGCTTCTCCAGCCCTCGTGGCCCAGCAGGGACCTCTCTGCAGCCAGCTCATCACATGAATTTCTGTCAGGTCTTCCAGGAGGCTTTGGCTTTTCACCCCAAAACCTTTGGTGACCCTGACCCATGCTCCCACACTGAATTAACCCTTCTGCTGATGAGGCAGGGCAAAAACCTGCAGGTACCCCAGAATGGGGAGGGATGAGGAGATGCTGAATGTGCTTTTTAACCCTTTCCTCCTTCTGACCTGCCTGTCCTGGTGTGCAGTAGCCATCCCTGGTGTGCAGTGGCCATCACTGGTAAGTAGTGGCCATCACTGGTATGTAGTGGCCATCACTGGTATGTAGTGGCCATCACTGGTGTGTAGTGGCCATCCTGCGGCATAAAGACCATCCCTGGTGTGCACTGGTCATCCCTGGTCTTTAGTGACCACCCCTGATGTGCAGTTGTCATCTCTGATGTGCACTGACCACTCCTGACATGTAGTGACCATCCCTAATCTGTAGTGACCACCCCTGTAGTGCACTGACCATCCCTGGTGTGCACTGACCATCCCTGGTGTGCACTGACCATCCCTGGTGTGCACTGGTCATCCCTAGGGTGTAGTGACAATTCCTAGGGTGCAGTGACCATCCCTGATCTTTGGTGACCTTCCCTGACATGCAGTGACCATCCCTGGTGTGCACTGACCACCCCTGACATGCAGTGACCATCCCTGAAGTGCACTGACCATCACTGCAGTGCACTGACCATCCCTGCTGTGCACTGACCATCTCTGGTCTGCAGTGACCATCCTTGCAGTGCACTGACCCTCCCTGGTGTGCAATGACCATTCCCTGGTGGGCAGTGACCATCCCTGGTGTACACTGGCCATCCCTAGGGTATAGTGACCATCCTTAGTGTGTAGTGACCATCCCTGCAGTGCACTGACCATCCCTGGTGTGCACTGACCATCCCTGGTGTGCAGTGACCATCCCTGCAGTGCACTGACCATCCCTGGTGGGCACTGACCATCCCTGCAGTGCAGTGACCATCCCTGGTGTGCACTGACCATCCCTGGTGGGCACTGACCATCCCTGGTGTGCAGTGACCATCCCTGATGTGCACTGACCATCTCTGGTGGGCACTGACCATCCCTGGTGGGCACTGACCATCCCTGGTGTGCACTGACCATCCCTGCAGTGCCCTGACCATCCCTGCTGTGCACTGACCATCCCTGGTGGGCTGTGCCCACTCTGGGGTCACCACACCACAATGCCCCACACACACCTGTGTCCAAGGACCCTCTGCTGCCCCATGCCAGGGGCACACAGGTGTTCCCACATGGGAATGGCACTCCCAGGAGGCAGGAGAGGCTGGAGGAAGCCGCAGTCACGCGAGCTGCCTGTGGTTTGAGGAGCAAGTGCCAACATCTCTCACTCTCACTGTCCCAGCACTGCTCCCAGGGCAACCTGATCTGCCTTTAATCTGCTCTGACCACAGGACAAATGGTTTGAATAAAACCCTGCCTGAGTCACTCCACTCTGGCTTTTGGGGGATGCACTGAGGAGCGATGGTTTGCTCTGCCTGAGTGACAGCATCAATGCAAGAGAAACGTTTTTGTTGTGTGGTAACTAAGAAAAAAGAAAGGAAAAGAAAGAAAAAGAGACACAGAGAAAAAGGGTGGGATGTTTGTGCGTGATGAAAGGAAAATTAAGGGAAAGAGAGAAATGACTTTTCTTGGAAGAGCAGGTAAAAGTAGGAACAGATTAACAGCTGCCACAGGGAGGGTGAGGGCTCTGCTTTCACATCTGAGCTGTTTTCTGAGGGCAGGTAAACATCCATGGCTTCACTGGGGTCCTGCCTCTGCCTGGGCAAGGAGAGGCAGGCCCTGAGCAAGGACAACATTCCAGGAGAGAGGAAAACCAAGAGAAATGTCCTGTGCTCTTGGTGGCAGAGCTGGCTGCAGTTTCCATTGGCATTTGAGTCGTGACTTTGTGGAGGTCATGGAGTGGGCACAGGGATCAGAGCCAGTCCCTGCCCAGGCTGGGGTTTGCAATAAAATGTGCTGGGAGCCCCTGCTCTGACTCTTCCCCACCACCACATCTCGTCCAGGCCTTGTTGTCACAAAAATCCCCCTGAGAGCTGCTCAGTTGGACTTGGCTGGGGAGCCCAAGCGCTTCCATCTCATCACCCTGAGCCTCGTGGGAATGTGGGAATCTGAGCTCTTGAAGGCTCTGAGGGGATGAAATCCTGGCAGATTTCACACAGCACGAGCCACAGAGCCCATGGGACAGGCTCTGCCTTTTCCCCTCTTTCCTTTTTAATGAGAGCACTTCCAATGATTTTTGGGGAGCTTTAAGTAATATCCAGCTCTCAGTGAGAATAAGAAATTCCCACTGATTTTTCTGGGGGTGTAGGAGAGTTTTCATATCTGGCAATGCTTCTGCAAGGAGGGATTTGCCATGTGGAGCATCCCTGATCTTGTAGAAATGCTCTCCCAACCTTTGCTGGCCTGGCAGCTCTGGACATTCTCTCTGATTCCCTGCAAAAGCCATCAGGGTGTGGAGCTCGAGATCCCATCACCGTTTTCTCAGGACATGTGATTGCACAGTATTTTTAGGGTCATTTCTCTGCTGATTTTT
Organism: Geothlypis trichas; assembly: GCA_009764595.1. NCBI lineage: Eukaryota > Metazoa > Chordata > Aves > Passeriformes > Parulidae > Geothlypis > Geothlypis trichas. The sequence continues at coordinate 959,754 of CM019919.1, read as the reverse complement.
ATCAAAATGCTGTTCAGGACGCATTCCTAATGCCCAGAGATCCAAATGAAAATTTGGGCTATTGGTGCCTTTACAGGAAGCAGTGCAAGGAGAAGAAAGTTCCCTTTGATGCTGATCAGTTGTGAGCATGGCTGGGCCCTTTTGGAGCTGATTCCACAACTTTTCCTTTAAAACTCAGAAAAGCCTTTTCCCAGCATTTCAAATGTTATGGGGCACAGCGTTTTGGTGGGAAAGAAAAAGATAAATGGTGAAAATGTGGTGTTTTTTCACTCTCTGAAAGAAGTCATAGCCACAAAAAATGGACAGTGTGTGAAGAACTGAAATGCTGAACTCCAACCCCACAACATTTGCAGCTCCAGTGTCAAGGAAGAGGCTCTGCCTGGTTTTTCTGCTCTTTCCCATTTGTAGCTCTGCAGACACGGGACACACTTATGGATTTGTCTTCTGTGGTGTTTTGGGGTCGTAAACAAAACAAAGTCAGCAAAGATCACGAGATCCCCACGTACTTCCCTTGATTGTCTCTGGATTACGTTGGTGAAGGTGAGTCAGTGTTTATCGATATAAAAATATAAGAAACAATGCAGGATCAGAGCACTCTGTTTTCCCACGTGTTCATTGTCCTGTCACTCATTGTAAAATCCCTCTGATGGGGAATTCATGAGGGGACACCTGGATTTTTGGCAGAACCTGCCTTTTATTTTTAAATTCTAAGTATTTTTAAGTATTCTCTGAAAGTGGTTGCAAAGGCAGGAAAGCAAACCCTGCTGGTTTTTTGGCAGAACCTGCCCTTTATTTTTAAATTCTAAGTATTTTTAAATATTCTCTGAAAGTGGTTGCAAAGGCAGGAAAGCAAACCCTGCCCTCGCAGGTGGGAGAGGGGAGATGATTGCTGGGCAAAGGCAGTGCTGGTATTGCAGATCCAGAAAATCCAGTGTTGCAGATCCAGAAAATCCAGTGTTGCAGATCCAGATAATCCAGTGTTGCAGATCCAGAAAATCCAGGCTGGCTGTCTTTAAGGACTGAACTGAGGCTTCTTTTGTGTTTTACCTGCAGCCCAGCAGTGTGAATTTGGGATACCCCTCCCCACAGAGCTGCTAAAGGGGGATATCAGTGTTTCCTTACCCTATAAAACAGGAAGTATCCCACACCAGTCCTGAAGTGTTCCTTGTGTGTTTGCAGGGCTTATTTTTTCCATCTCTTCTTTATTTCCTCACCCATTGACTGCTCCAGGAGGCCGAGACACTGAAATCTTGCAGCCAGATTTCTAATTGGAGAATCTCCTTTGCTGTTACTACAAGAGCGGCCGGGCTCTGAGCAACTCCCCCTTTTCCTCTGCTGCTCCCCAGAGCTCCTGGAAGCAGAAGTTGTGTTTTGCAAGATGTTTACACTCAGCAAACACACGGGGAAATGGTCATTTGCAGAGCAGCTTTGGCCAGAAAGCAGCAACAGCCACACCAGTGAGTCCAGAAATAGCTGGAGGAGCGAGCAGAGGGAAGGAGAAGCGGTGAAGTCTCGAAATTTGTCACCCAGTGGGAAAAACAAACTCGCTGCCCACGTCTTGTCCTGTGCCTGGCAGACAGACAGACAGACAGTCCCAGCTCCAGGGGGTGAATTGCAGAGCTGGAAGGTGACATTAGCTCTGTTTTGGAACAATTCAGCATCACGTGTAACCTGGGAATGCCATCAGCTCTGGGGAACGAGCAATCCACGGGGACAGAAAAGGCAAAGGGCTGTGGGTGAGACCTGCCAGTTCTGGAATTTTCCCTTAATTCAGAGTCACCTCCCAGCCCGAGGACTTGGGAGTGATGCCACAGCTTCTTTGGGGGTGGTTTGTTTGGTTTTCATGTTGTTGTTTTGGCAGGCACTGAAAGCTGAATCCAGGCAGAGCAGAAAGCACAAATTCCCCCTGCTCCTCACAGATGGATCCACCAGCCCTCCTCTCATTCCTATGTGTGAAAAACATGTTTATTCCCTTGTGAAAATGTAAAAAGTTTAATAGAGGATAATAGGAGATAAGGATTATAAAGTAAAGGTTATTACAGCCAGGTGCATCTTGGCTGAGATATCTTCAAAGATACCCCTTAAGTGTTTTTTTCTTTTACATCATCCTGCTGCATATTCATAGATTCCAATGCATAGTAACCTTTTTTAAACTAGTTTATGTATTCTAAGAATTGTTTACTATGGTTCTTCTTTGGGTCTGCTTTTTTAGAGTGTGTGCATTTTTGGTTGTGATTTTAGGGTTTTTTATTATCACTTTTAGTTTTGGCCCCAGCCCATGCTGTCTTCAGATGGAGAGTGCTGATAGTTGTGTCTTCTTCACATGTTTAATTTGTATTTATGTAGTTGGTGTCTTCTTCACATGTTTAATTTGTATTTATGTAGTTGGTGTCTTCTTCTTGTCTTTATTGGATGTTATCTCATCCAAGCAGGTATTTTAGCACTTATATCAGCTATTTTACTATTATGTCTAAGCTTAATTAACAACAGCAATAAAAACTATATCTTTAGAACAAAGTTACTTTAACATCACATTGAGAGGAATGACAGATTTGTCTTTACAAACAAGCCGGTGGATAAAACCAGCACTGGGAGATAAACAATGGAAGGATTCCACTTATTGATGAATGGAAAAAGATATTTGCTTTTATAAATAAACTTTAGGTTTGCTGATAAATGAAATTGGACATTGAAAGATGAACGAAAGAATGGGGGAAACCCTAAATTCCATAAGAATTCCAAATTAAAAGGGAGGGTAACAGCTGGTTTGTAAAGACAAATCTGCCATTCCTCTCAAATGCAAGAGGGTCTGATGATGAGGATGGTGAAGATGATGATGATGATGATGATGATGATGATGATGATGATGATGATGATGATGATGACCATGGGTGTGAGGTGAGGAGCAGGCTGGTCTCACCTCAGTGGAACCTCATGAGATATTTGGGGTTCTTGGCATCAAGCAGGCCTAGAGCCCCCAGGCTTGGAAAACAAGAGGCTCCTCTTGGTGGAAACATTTTTGTTTCAGATTCATCCCCACAAATGAGGGAATACCAAAAAAATACCAATTTCTTGCTATTATTTTAACCACCCAGGTATGGGGGGTCCTCAGAGCTGTATTTTCCACACCTGGATAATTTGTCTTATTTTCTCACTCACAGAGATGTCCTGAGTGCAGAAATTCTGGTGCAACTGTGACATCAGATGGCTGGAGGTGACATTGGGATGCCACACAGAACATGACAACACCAGAATTCACCAGCACCACGTCCCACCTGACACAGCAACGAGCTCATTTTTTGTAGAATTATCCTCAGCTTTAAAAACAAAACAGCAAATATGGGCCAGAGCAGCAGAATAATCTCAAAACAGGATGTTCCTAAAGTTTCCATCGAAGATCAGCTGCTTTTTAATTAGTCACCCGAGGGACAGAGAAGAAAGTTGCTAATTATGAAAACATCATAAAAATGCAAACACTGTGGCCCAGTTTTATGATGGCAGCACCTTTCTGTGGATGCAAGAGGGAGCCTGGATTGGCTAAGGAATGGAAAAATCTTGGGATTTTTCTTGAACAGCTCACCAAGAGGCATCTGCAGTTATAAAATCAACCATTTCCTTTGGAAAAAGAATGGAAATATTTGACAAAAATACCATCAAGATCGGTTGTTTGGGCTCATTTTGGTTTTGCTTTTTTTTTAAATATATCCCAGGAATAATCAAGACGTGCATTTTTTTGAAAGAGAAATCCTAAATCAAGATGGTTTTAGTGAAAACCGTTGGTACTTTCAGCATTTTATGATGCCTGAAATCTTTTTTCCAGCTGCTTTTGTTTGCTGGTTCTGCCTTTTAAAAGGATTCTGTGATTCTATGGGTGATTAAGGCAGATAATGAGCTCGACACAAGTTTGTGCTTTGGGAAATAAGAACAGGAGCAGGGAAGGTGCCTGAAGCATTTCAGACCAATGATTTAAGCTGGTTTCTCCTTTAGATTTCTTGAATTTTGGAAATCCAGGCTGACCTCTCTCAGGCCTGACCTCTCTCAGGCCTGACCTTTCAGAAATGCTCTTGGAAAATGAAGGTGCTGGGGACTCCTTTAAATAAAATAAAATTATGTCTTTTTGGGCACAAAATTCAAATTGCAATTCCCCATTATTTAGCAGCCTGAAGGAACTGATAATTTAATGTCTTTCTCATGAAGTCTTTAAAACTGTTGTGCTTGTTTGTTTGTTTGTTTTGTAATTTTGAGGCAAAATGCATTAAAATAATAGAAGAAAAAAAGCTGTTGAAACGTGGTTTTCTTTTCTTATGAAAGCTGTGAGTGGGTTGACACCTACTTATGGAATCATTCAAAGAAATGTGGAATGTGGCAAACCCTCCCCAGCCCAACTGCACAGGGGTGGCAGCTCTGTGGCAGCTCCTGAGGCCACAGCTGAAAAAATCAGCCCAAAATAACAATTCCCAAATATTTCCCTCTCAGGATTCAGTCCCAATGAGGGAAAAAGGGCAGCCTGGAATGCCCAAGGCCAGGTTGGATGCAGCTTGGAGCAAGCCAAGGTGGTGGAATGAGATGAATTTTGAGGTCTCTTCCAACCCAAACCATCCCATGACTCTATTAATGCCCTTGAACAGCTGTTGTAATTGTGATGGAAGGAATTCCCTCCTCCCTGAGCTGTGTCTGACAGGCTGCTGAAGGATCCCATCCACGATGGGGCTGTGGACAAGTCCACAAACTTCGTTTATTCCTTCACCATTTGTCATCGTTGCCTGCAAGTCTGAAGGAGTCTGGTGGGAAAAGGAAGCGAAGCAAACGTGCCACTCTCCATCAATTCACCCTTCATAAAACAGCACCTGGAGCTTTCAGCCCAAGCTGGGAGTCTGATAAAAATGATCTGGGGGTCCTTCAGCAGGATTATGAAAGATGAGGCCGGGTTCTCCCTGTTGTCCTTCAAGGCCAACCCAGCCTCCAGCCCTTTGTTACAAACCAGAGTCTGTGCAAAGCTCTAAAATCACGTTTTCCACACCAGAAAAAGAAATGTTTTCTGCAGATAAAACCATTTATTTTCATTATGGCTCTCGAACTTTTCCTTCTATAATACAATATAATGTATTTATTATAAAAAAAAATACAACCGAACCAAAAAATTCAAAACAAAATTCATCCTGAACAGGAAACTCTAAACATTTTGTTCTGAAATAGTCAAAACAGAATATTTTGACATTGTCAGAATTTTTCCCCTCAGGTTCTCTTCCAAAACAAAATTCCAGAGGAAAAAAAAAACCCCAACATTAAATTATATTTAACTTCCACCTCAGCCTTGCAGATTCCAACAGAATAGTGGATTTTTTTTTGCAGGAACTTTTGCAGTCAGCACTTCCACAAAACCATGCAGAACAAATGACCAGGTATTTGAGTTTGATGGGTGCTTTTATGGCTTTGTATGTAAATAAGTTGGATAGTAATTAATCAGATTAGAAACCTTGCTAAAGTCAGTTTGCATTTTAATTCAGCTCCTGCTGAAGCAGGAAAATAGATGCAGTGGGTGATCAGATTAATATTAATGAGCATAATTACCTCTCTGCTCCAAGGATGCCATCCTGGTAATGGTAATATCCTTGTTAACCAAGGAAGGTCGTGGAACTGATTTACACCTGTGTGGGGATGCAATGGAATTTACAGAAAATTAATTCAATGCTGATGCTGAACTCCAACATGAAAATGTCCCTGGATATTTTTATCTTTTCCTCAGTGAGGAGTGATCCTTGGGGTATAGGTCAGCACCTGATGGTGGCCCTGGAAGGACCTGCAAAGTCTGCAAAGCTTTTCCAGGAATGGCTCCATGAGCTGCCTCCTATTACTGCACACATTTGGGTTGGAAAGGGAGCTTTGCCAGAGGCAGGCTCACAATATTGCACAAAATTCCACCCAATGAGTGGCAGGCTATAAGAAAAACAATATTGATGTATTTTTCCCCCGATTTGTGGTTTCTTTTGTCCACAGAGTGTTTTTTGTCTCGCAATGACGTCAAAGCAGAAATTCTCTTGCAAAATGACAACTGGAAAATAACCCTGAGAAGATATTGGATTTCCTACCTAGTAATTAACTAACTCGGCCTTAATGGAACCTATTATATATTTTACCAAGCCTACAGAAGATTAGTAAAACAAAAGTATTATTTTCCTTTGTATTGATTGCAGTGCTCCAGGCAGAGGCAGCTTAAGACTTCACAGGGAAGCGTTTTGTGCTCCTAAAATATCCCTGAGCTCCATCATCATCCTCATGGGAGATGACAAGGACCACACGTGTGTCACACACAGGGGATGCCCCGGGGTAGGGACAATGATGATGACTCAGTTTGGTGACAGGGATTTCATCCTTCTCAACAGCAATTCATGTTTTTTAAGGAGAAATAGTCCTGTATTTCCCAGATCTGCCATTGCCTGTGGACAGACCCTCGGCTGTTTTTCCCATTTCGTGCTTCCCAAAATCAGGCAAAGGGAAAAGCACTCCCAGCAGTGGCCAGCAGGAGCTGGGACCTGCTGCATCCCAGGAGTCCCAAGGAGATGCTGAGGCAGGGATGCCATGGGAAGGTACCCACCTTTAGGATAGAGGGACCCAAAGAGATGCTGTCCCACAGTTCCTTGTACTTTTCTGTAAATAACCCCAGTTATTCCATTAATAACCTCAGTTACATCATTCTTTCTCTCCTCCCCATTCTGGAAGGTTCCCTATCGGTCTCCACTCCCTACCTGTTGGGACTGTAGGACCTGGACAGGATTATTTGCAGACTCTTTTGTGCTGATGGCTCCTCCCCTGGATCCCAGCTGGTCATTACCCTATAACCCAACTTCTGTTCCCTTTACCCATTGACCTCAGACCCAATGCTCCACCTCCCTTGTCCCATATAACCCATATAACCCTCCTGTGTTATGGTTCTCTGTCCCCTTTTCAGTGTGTAGGGGCAATAAACTGCAGGTGGAACTCCACACCAAGAGCCCCTCCTGCTCTTTTTTCCACTGACCTGCACTCACCACCAGCAGCGTGTGGTGGTACCAGTTTGGGGTTTATTATTTCTTATCAGTCAAACTGTGAGTTCAGCAGCTTTTCATTAGAAGGCACAAAATGGCCAACAATCTCTTGGTACAAGGTCTTTTAAGATTAAACTATCCAATTAAGAGCTGACACCTGGATTATTTTCCCTTTTATCCCAATAACTGATCCCACAGAGCTGCAATGCAGATTTTTCCACCCAATTACAAAATGCCACCCAAACCCATGAGGAAGAAGTGTGGTGGCACCAGTTGCTGGGTTTCTCTGGGTCTGCACTGAAGGCATCTGAGACAGTAATTCATGTTAGAGCTCAAGTGTTTATTGTTTCTTATCAGTAAAACAGTCTCAGTACTGTGAGTTCTTCAGCTTTTCATTAGAAGGCACAAAATGGCCAACAGTCTCTTGGTACAAGGTCTTCTAAGACTAAACTGTCCAACTAAGAGCTGACACCTGGATTATTTTCCCTTTTAACCCAATAACTGATCCCAAAGAGCTGCAATGCAGATTTTTCTGCCCAGTTACAAAATGGCACCCAAACCCATGGAGAAGGAGGAAGAAGAAGAAGAAACCCAGGACAACACCCTGTGCCCTTCATCTTGCTCCCATCCACAACACACTAAAAATCCCAAAACCTCAATTTCTCACTCAATGGCACACCTACCCTGCTCTCTATAATTTATTTCACATTTTCGTGGGTTCTAGTCTGTACTGGAGTTTAGGAAACTTTCTCCATGGATGAGGGTCACAGTCAGAGCTTCCCTGGGGGTCAGGACACCCCAGAGCAGACACAGGAATATTCCCAGTGCCCTGGGTTTGCACAGCAGCAGGAGCATTGGGTGCTCCCTGAGCTGTCCATCCCTTTCCAGAGTAAGACACCCTCAGGAAGGTGGTGGCTTTGGCAGCTCCTCCCACAGGGACCTTTGACAAAGCCTTTCCACGTGTGAGAATGGAGCTGTGGCCACCAGAGCTCAGGAAAGGGTAAAGGTAAATGGGTCAGGTCACACTGCCCATGGCAGGTGGTGGAACACGATGACTTGTAGGATTCCTATTGTAGGAACTTGGACTATTCCATGTCCATTCCATGACTCCACGATGACAAACAGTATCAGGGAGCATTCCAAATGGAAAAGAGAGGGCTCCTCCCTACGAGTGTTGAGTGACAGCTTCAAACCTGCTCCTTTCCAGCCACCCTGGCAGAGGTGCTCTCAGATTTCGAGGGAGAGGAAATATAAAGTGTCACTCATCACTCATTTCTCTTTAGCAGGCAGGCCCCTCTCCCTCTCTACAATAATTTTCCATGGTGTAGAATCAAACTTTATCTTCAATTCTTCTCCTCCATTCTAATAATAACAAGGAGAGTTGGGAGTGTGGCCTCCCAAGTGATTCATTCACTAAACACTGTTGATTGGGACTTCACGCCAAAGGTAGGCAGCAATTTGGCTTTTTTTTTGTCAGAGATAACAGTTCTTTTGCATGGGGATGAACTCATTATGGGCTGTAGGACTGGGACACGATTATTTGCAGACACTTTTCTGCTGATAGCAATGCAGAGATGAGGCAAAGTAATGGGTTGGGGCAGAACTCATTAAATGTGGAGTCAGAACAATGGGCCCTCCCAGCCTTTAACTCCTTAGATTCATCTGGATCTTTCCATCTCCACATCCTCCAGCCACTGGAGACTAGAACAACAATGGGCTGAGGGCGGCAAGAAAAGCCAGGCAATTATTTCAGTTCGTTAGGAATTTAATGAAATTCTCCCCGTCTGAGGCAGATAACAGCACCAGGAGTGAATTGGGTCTCTGAGGCTCTGACGTGGGAGCCCAAAATGGGAGAAGATCAGTGAGTAACTGCTCCCCTCTGGGGCTGGTGCTGGCTTCAGGAGGAGCCCTAAATTCAAACACTGCCACACCTTGAAGGGTTTATCAACATCCAGCTACAGGTTCTTGGGGTGCCCACAGTTCAGCCCCTAAACACAGACTTAGGCATTTGTCTGGGCCTTACATTCAGCTGGTGCAGGTTCTTTTCATGTCTCCTAGATTGCTTTATGTCTGTTTTTTTCTACTGGCCCTGCAAATGTAAAAATGCTGCTGCAATAGCCAATTCTTTCTCTTCTGAAATTTACTTTATCATCTTTGTCTCATTACTGCCCATCATTTCTTATAGGGCCTTTATTCAGAAGATGAAAGTAGAAGGGTATGGGAAGGGAGGGGAAAGAAGGGAAAAAAACCTTTCTAGGAAAAAAAAGAGCAAATAATTCATTGAACTGCATGGATTTTATTATTTATGCACCATACTTGGGAATACTAACATGAGCTGAAAGAGAGAGAGATTAAAATAGAGATGTCTCTGCTGTCAAGGGGAAAATTCCCTCAGCACCTCATTGCTTTCCCACCTCTGCCATGCCTTAGGGAGGAGGGTGCCCAGAAAAGCAGATCCAGATTGGCAAATGCAGGCTGAGGGGATGGTGGCATTGGCTGTGCCACTGCTGTCACTTTGTCAGAACCCAGGACATCCCTCTGGCTGCCCTGGAGGGCTCCAGCCCCTGCCCAGGGGCCCTGTGCCTTTCATTTTAACCCATGGAGAAAATCACCAACTTTATGTGAAGATCTACAACCCACGAGAGTTTAAGCAGAATGATAGTTAGATTATCACAAGGTAGAAAAATAGAATTTTGGGGATTTTAGAATGGGGGTTCAGAAGCCAAGATGGAGGGATTTGGGTGTGCCTTGTCCTTCTTCTTTCTTCTTCTTGGCCTCCATCTTTGGGGTGATGGTGGCACTTTTGGATTGGTTTAGAGGAGAAACTCACTCTCTAACACAGGTGATGGGAATTGGAAAATTGGAAAATTATTGTAAATAATGTACAGGTAGATTTTAGTATAAAAAGATAACACCACCCTGAGGGTGGTCAGTGTGTCACGGACTGACCTGCTGGACAGAGCTCAGCAGGTCAGAAAAAAGAATGCTATAGATAACAGAAAAAAGAATGTTATAGATAACAGAAAAAAGAATGTTTTAGATAATAGAAAAAAGAATGTTATAGGTATTAGAAAAAAGAATGTTACAGATAATAGATATGGAATCTATTCTCTATAGATAGGGAATAACCAACCTTGAAAACCAGAGCTGAGGAATCCTGACTCCTTCTTTGATCTTGAGGTTGGGAAAAGGAGATTTTCCAGCACCTTGGGGTCATCTCGACCACAGAGACCCCAAGATCACTTCTGCTGCAGAGTGTGGCATGGGTGGCAGTGGCAGACATGGGCACAGCTCCACCCTGCTCATCCCTGCACACTGGGAGCTGAAAATACCAATTTTGCCTTTCAAGAGCTTTTTCCTGGTGTAACTCCCCAGTTCTCTCTCGTGCCAAACATTACAAGAGCCATTAACAATTGACATTTCTGCCAGAGCAGAGTTTCAGGTGTTTTTTCCTGGGACACATCCCCTGAGTTCCCACATTCTCTCATTTCCAGGTGCCCAGGCTGCCTTGCACCTCAGGTTTTGCCATATCTGAAGCTGCCCTGGACAAAGCAGCCAGTGCAGCCCTGGGACCCAGGGAAACACCTCCAGCTTTTATCAATTCCATCACAGTGCTGACCACAGCAAGTTTCCAAGGGTTTTTACACTCCTGTCTGAACCTGACCTTTTTTTCCCTATTTTTTTCTTTCTTTTCTCCTTGCTGTTAATACAATTGTTTTTTTTTCCTTAATAACTTAGCTGAGGTCCCATGGACAGAAGAATTTTGTCTCCCCTGTAACTGCAACCTGCACTTAGAGGTTACTCAGGGGTCTCCACTGAGGGAAGGGAGGATGATGAAGACCTGCAAACCTTGAATGTTCAGTGAATAGCTGTGTCTTTTATAGAGAATAAAATTCACAATTTCACTGTTTTAGGATCCTCTCAATTTTCCATCTACTTGCTGAAATTCACCCTGAATCCCAGCACTCAGACCCAGGAAGGGACCTCAGAGAGGACACACTTGGAGGTGTTTGAGGGATGGCTTTGACCTGGGAGTGACACCCACCTTTGTGGGATCAGGGACAAGCAGGGCTGATGCTGCCCCAAAGCCCCACAGCCCCAGCTGCAGGTTGCACACACAGCCCAGCAAAGAGGGGAATTTCTTTTTCTCTCTGTTGTTCCTTGCAGGTGAATTCCTCAGCCATCTGCAGAGAATTTTCCCTCCATGGCCAGCAGCACATGGCCCAAGGCTTGGTGGGGGTGTGGGTGTAACTCCCCCAGGCTGAACAAAACCTTTGATTGAGAGATCAGCTCTGGGCTTTGCAAGAAAAGCAGTTTTGGGATGTGAGTGTGTGTGTGTGTGTGTGTGTGTGTCTCTTTTCTTTCCATCATACTAATGAAATTTGCAGACACGGAGAGGAAACTGAGAGTTATTTATAGGAGTGAGAGGAATGTGAGGCCTAATTGTGCTTAGTCTATTGCTCAGTTTGTGATCTGTTTGCTATTACCCTGCCCAGGCCTGCACACAGGTCCTGGGGGGGTTAAGTGGAACACAGACATCTGATGAAGGGAAAGTATCAGGTGGAAATGTTTGCAAGCTTTAAGAACAAGTGAGACAGGGAGGCAGAGGCATTTTTAGGGATAAATAACTTGGGAAATTAGGATTTGTTAAAATGTTTGGGTTTTTTTCCCAGTCTCAGGGTTTCTGTGTCCCTGTCCATGATGTGCTGTGGGTGCAGGCACAGGGTGAGGGTTTAGGAGCTGAGACTTTGCCCTCCCCTCCTTTGCCTACCTCACAATCATCATCCCAGCTCTGAAGGGCTGGGGATAAAGGGCTGAAATGTTCTGTAGGAACAGAGCTGGTCAATCCCTGCACTTTTCCACGTTGTTTTACACAGAAACCACTCCAGCTGCTCCCTAACCCAGAGCAGCCCTGCTGCATCCTCCCTCTGCATCAGGAGCCACTCTGCTGCCCACAGCCCCCTCTGTGTGCCCTTTGCTGTCCCAGATGTGAGAAATGATCCTCACTTCTAAAATTCTTCTTTAGACTTTATTCTAAATTTATTAGACTTTAGATTATTAGACTTTAAATCATTAGACTTTAACTTATTAGACTTTATTCTAGACTTCATTCTAAAAAATTCTTCTTTAGACTTTATTCTAAAAATGTAAAAGGTTTATTAAAACCTTATCAAAAATACAACACAAGGCTGAACAGAGAAAATATTATAGCACGGCGAGCAAAGGATTTTTTCCCACCAAAGGAGAAAAAAATCCAAAGGATTTTTTTTGTGCTCATCCACACAATGGAGGTTTCACCTTTTAACCCTTTAGGGCCTCCCAAAATTTTGTCAATTGGCTCCTTCTTCACTGTCCAGTGGTGGAGATCACTTTGATTGGAGGTCAAATATTTCCTTCCCAAATGTCCCAAACCCAGGCCAGCCCATAATAACAACACAAGGTGGAGTAAAACATAACTATAAATCTATAAAACTTCTCTTAATAAATACATAATATTTGCCTTTTAATTGTGAGAGTCAACCCTGGCATTACTCATCTGTCACACAGACATGGGGGACAAATGGGACCAGGGGCACAGGGACCCCTCTGTGGGGCAGCCCCAGGGTAAAGCTGAGCCTGGGGACCTGAGCTGCTGAGCTAAGCCTCATGGAAAAAAGGAGGAAAAGTCAGATGTGCAACCTGATAGAGCTGCTAATATCTGCCAGGCAGGAGTGGAGCACTCCACAGCTCGGGGCTGAGCTGCTTTCTGCTGCTTATCACCATCCACTCGTGCTGGAATATTCCATTCTCACAGGTTTGGAGAGGCTCTGGAGGATCCTGTCACCTCTCCTGGGTCAAGGCTCCTCAGCTTTCCAGATAAACACTTTTCCCAGGATGTTTTGCCAGATGCCATGGTGACTCACCCTTGTCACTCCTCTTTGCAGGGACAGTGGCTCTGAGAGGGAAAAACAAATGGTGTTTACTGCCATGCCCAAAATGGGCTTTGACACTGCCAGCAGGGCTGGGAAAGACAGAAATAGAGGACTGATTATGGAGTGCATTGCAATTAAGAGACAGCCCTCAGGATCCTCCTCCAGAGCAGGACTGGCTCCATCCAGGCTGCCTGCTCTGCATGGGATGGTGAAAAGCTTCTGGAGAGTTGGGAGGGATGCAGGATTCTGCTCCCAACCAGGGATGCAGGATCCTGCTCCCAACCGGGCTCACCAACCAGGGGTGCAGGATTCTGCTCCCAACCAGGCTCACCAACCAGGGGTGCAGGATTCTGCTCCTAACCAGGGGTGCAGGATTCTGCTCCCAACCAGGCTCACCAACCAGGGATGCAGGATTCTGCTCCCAACCAGGCTCACCAACCAGGGGTGCAGGATTCTGCTCCCAACCAGGCTCACCAACCAGGGATGCAGGATTCTGCTCCCAACCAGGGATGCAGGATTCTGCTCCCAACCAGCTCACCAACCAGGGGTGCAGGATTCTGCTCCCAACCAGGGATGCAGGATTCTGCTCCCAGCTGGGCTCACCAACCAGGGATGCAGGATTCTGCTCCCAACCAGCTCACCAACCAGTCTGCCTCTTCCCTGTGACTGTGTTCACAGGGGTCTTATGTTGAGGGAAGAGACAAGGATCTGACTCCATGTTTCAGAAGGCTGATTTATTATTTTATGATATATATTATTAAAACTATACTAAAAGATTAGAAGAAAAGGTTCTCCTCAGAAGGCTGGCTAAGCTAGGAATAGAAAGGAATGAATAACAAAGGTTTGTGGCTCGGGCTCAGAGTCTGAGTCAGCTGGGATGTGATTGGTCATTAATTATAAACATCCAACATGAGCCAATCCAAAAATCCACCTGTTGCATTCCACAGCAGCAGATAACCATTGTTTACATTTTGTTCCTGAGGCCTCTCAGCTTCTCAGGAGGAGAAATCCTAAGGAAAGGATTTTCCATAAAAGATTTCTGTAACAGGAAAGCCATTCCAGGGCAGGGCATGAGCAGGATGTCACACAGGACTCTCCAGCTCCAGGTGAGCTCCTTGGTGTGGATGTTCCTTAGGAAAAAATCCTAAGGAAAGGATTTTCATGAAAAGATGTCTGTGACACTTCCCAAAAGGATTCAGGGACAATCAGTGGCAGCAAACCCAAGGCAGGAATGAAGAGCTGCAAGATTTTTTCTCTTTGGCTCGTGAAGCCCCAGCCTGCCCAGCACACACCCAGGGCTGGGACCATCCCCTGCTGTGTTCCCTGCAAGCAAAAACAGAAGAAGAAGAAGAAAAAGGCTCAAGATATGCGGTGGCAGGTGACATTTTGGGCTGAGTCACTGAGAGATGTCCCCTGTGCATCTCCATGGGAATGATCCTTCTCCAGCTTGCTGGCATTTCCCTTCAGGCCCTGCTCCTAACTCTCAAATAAATTTACTTTATTCAGTGGGAGAACAAAGAATATTCCTGGCTACCACATTTCTGCTAGGCCACCAAGGAAACACCAGTTTAGGGTGTGACATTTGGGTTTTTTTGTAGGATAAACAGGAGGAAATGCCAGGCAGGTGATCTGCAGCCAGGCCCTCCACTGAGAGTAAAACACGGGATGCCAGTTGGCCTCTGGCCAGAGATTTGGCCACTGACCAACTGGCTGACACTCCTGCCTTGCTTGCTTCCCTCCTGGAGCCCATGGGAGGGGGTTTTACAGCAGCAATGAGTTTATTCCTGGGGTAAACAGCAGGCACTGGAGGGGAATTGCAGCAGGGAGTTCTCTTCCCGTTCCAGCGCGAGGAGCCCGCTGGGTGCCAACTGGATGTCAGCCCTCCCAACGTGAGCCCAGCTGGCAGCTGCTGCGCTTTTGTCCCTCTCAGGGCTGGCAGAGGGACGTGGAGAAGTGTGGGAATGGGGATCCCTGCAGCCCATCCCTCAGCAGGGCGAGCTGCAGGCCCAGCAGGGAGGGGATGCTGCAGGCAGGACACGGCTGGGGCAGGGTGAGAACCAGCACAGGGCTCCAAAGGGAATCACTGCAGCAAACATCTCTGCCTTGGGGAAAACAGCATCTTCAGGTGGATTTCAGCTGCACATGTCAGAAAAAAGACAAGGCTGAAATCAGAAATTCAGCATGGGCAATCTGTACCATGCACTGAATTGGCTCAGGGAAATGCAACAGTTGGCATCAGATA
Organism: Geothlypis trichas; assembly: GCA_009764595.1. NCBI lineage: Eukaryota > Metazoa > Chordata > Aves > Passeriformes > Parulidae > Geothlypis > Geothlypis trichas. Next base: position 944,575 of record CM019919.1, on the reverse strand, counting down.
AATAAAACAGTTTGTTTTATTTCTCTTTTTTTGGGGTATTTTTCTTTTTTTTTTTGGTAATCAATTATAAATCAAATTCTTTTATCTGTCTTCTGCTGGTAACAAAGGCTCTGCAGTGCCAGGTTGGTGTGTTTGTGTCATTATTTGAGCGTGTGATGTCAAAGGGTGTCACTGGCTGCCTGAAACCCCAGGCCAGGTTTTGGCTGCTCACAACTACAAACATGCAGGCTTTGAACTTCAGCTTGCTGGCTTTCCCAGCATCCTTCCTATTAATTAGCCCTCAGGAATTAATAATTCAAAAGTCTTTCCTCCTGCTACAGCCTTCTGACACCAGCGAGCGTGGCTGTGCTGTTGGAGATAACAATGGTGAAATATTCACAATTTAATACCCTTGTTCTCTCCCAGCAGTGAGGCAGAGCCATCTCAGGCTCCCAGTTTGCTTTAAAACTCCCCCTGCTATGGGTGCCAGAGCTCAGAGGTGGCTCATGAGCTTTGTCCCCATTGTGGCAGGGCCACCACACAAAGGACAGACCAGTTCCCTCTCATTTCCATCCACTGCTGGAAGTCTGCAGGACAAATGGGAATTAGGATAAATGCAGGATTGGGTCTGCATTTGCTTTCTGCTCACTCTATGGCCACAATCACACCAGAAGACAGCAGTCCCAGCAACACCTGGAAGGAATTGTGATGAAGGAAATCCCTGTGATGACCAAGCAAGAAGAAAATCTGGAAATCTGATGGACATCTGGGAATAGGAGCGCAAACACAGCACTGGAATTGAGGGAGGAGTGACCAGCCACACACTCAGCTTTTCACACATAAATCCCAGGGAGGACCAAGAAGAACCTCCCTCAGGATAGAAGAGCAGCCCCGTTCCTTCCATGGACACTGGGAATGCTCTGTCCTGGGCCTGTCCCCTCCATGGACACTGGGAATGCTCTGTCCTGGCCCCATTCCTTCCATGGACACTGGGAATGCTCTGTCCTGGCCCCATTCCTTCCATGGACACTGGGAATGCTCTGTCCTGGGCCTGTCCCCTCCATGGACACTGGGAATGCTCTGTTCTGGGCCTGTCCCTTCCATGGACACTGGGAATGCTCTGTCCTGGGCCTGTCCCCTCCATGGACACTGGGAATGCTCTGTCCTGGCCCTGTCCCCTCCATGGACACTGGGAATGCTCTGTCATGGCCCCATTCCTTCCATGGACACTGGGAATGCTCTGTCATGGACCTGTCCCTTCCATGGACACTGGGAATGCTCTGCCATGGCCCCATTCCTTCCATGGACACTGGGAATGCTCTGTCATGGCTCGGTCCCCTCCATGGACACTGGGAATGCTCTGTCCTGGGCCTGTCCCCTCCATGGACACTGGGAATGCTCTGCCATGGGCCTGTCCCTTCCATGGACACTGGGAATGCTCTGTCCTGGGCCTGTCCCTTCCATGGACACTGGGAATGCTCTGTCCTGGGCCTGTCCCTTCCATGGACACTGGGAATGCTCTGTCCTGGCTCTGTCCCCTCCATGGACACTGGGAATGCTCTGTCCTGGCCCTGTCCCTTCCATGGACACTGGGAATGCTCTGTCATGGCCCCATTCCTTCCATGGACACTGGGAATGCTCTGTCCTGGGCCTGTCCCTTCCATGGACACTGGGAATGCTCCGTCATGGCCTTGTCCCCTCCATGGACACTGGGAATGCTCTGTCCTGGCCCTGTCCCCTCCATGGACACTGGGAATGCTCTGTCCTGGGCCTGTCCCCTCCATGGACACTGGGAATGCTCTGTCCTGGGCCTGTCCCCTCCATGGACACTGGGAATGCTCTGTCCTGGGCCTGTCCCCTCCATGGACACTGGGAATGCTGTGTTGTGGCACGTGCAGGAGCCTTGCCCTGAGAAATGCACAGGCTGTTCCAAGAACTCCCATGAAAACAGCAACAACAGCAAGAAATGATGTAGCAAACACAAAGCAAAGGTCAGAGGGTGCAGCTGAGAGGCTTTGCTGTCCCTAAATCCACCCAGGAAGAGCTTCATGGCAAACTCCCTCCAGTGCTTTAGGTCCTGCCTGGTCTCCTTTGGTTACTCAGTGAAAAATGTTAATTTTCCCTGTGTTATTCTGTCCACAGCTATGAATATTCACAATATATTGACAACATGGAAAGAAAAAAGAATTTGTTTAGCTAGAAAGTACCAAAATAAAAAGTGTCTCTTTGTTTAGGATGAGACACCTAAAGTGCAATCAACAGTTTCTCTTGAGTCAGAAACCATGAATCACCCTCTGAAATCAGATCACATTCAGGACTAGTTTCTCATGGTATTGCTGAGGAATTTCAGATATTTCCATTGGGAATAGAGTTATTTCTTTAATCACCTCAAGGTTAGTTTGTTTAGTTCTATTTTTTTCTCGTATAATGAAGGTTGCCCAAAGGTAAGGAATGCTGAGATCTAAAAGTGGAGTGGAAAAAAAAATTGGGAGATCAGGACAATATTTAGAGACCAAAGCGGAGATACAAATTGGACTATTTTATCCTGGCAGAAAGTTCATGAAGGCTTATGACCATCCTGTTAGATACTACACAAAAACAGATCAAGTCACTGATAGGAGCTTTCTGCAGCCAGCTGTACATGAAACAACAGAGAAATGGATTTGAACATGGGTTTTCTGTGTTATCAGAGAGAATTATAAGTGTCAGGAGGGCTGGGATGGATGTCAGAAAAGGTTCTTCCCCCAGAGGGTGCTGGGCACTGCCCGAGGCTGCTGGAGCTGCAGGAGTTTGGGCTGGGATTGTTGGGTATCTGTGCAGGGCCAGGAGCTGGATCAGTGATCCTGTGGGTCCTTTCAGCTCGGGACATCCCATCATTCTCCATCTCTGTCACTTCCGTGTCACCTCTTTGCTCTAGGACACAGCAGCAAGCACCCAGCTCCTCCTCTGCTCACACCAGAGGCTGTGCCAGCTCCCAGCCCACCCAGCAGAGCCATTCCAGAGCCCCCTGGAGCATCCCTGCTCTGCCCAGGGCTGCCAGGAGCATCCAGAGGCTGATTCACCCCATCGGGGCATGAATCACCCTCTGACACAGCCAGCTCCCACCACCAGCCACTCCAGAGCCTTTGCAACAGGTTCTAAATAGATATTTCACTTTAAATTGATAAAATTGGGTGAAATCAGTCCCATCCAGGGGGGATTTTCTATCCCAGGTCCATTAAGCATCTCCCATCACTGATTTTTTGGGAATATCCTTCAAGTCATGACGTGTGTTTAGGCAAAATCTTTTCAGCTGCTTGGATGATGGTGGGAATTTTCTCAAGTGTGATTTTTTGGGTTAAATCAAGCATTTGGCCAATCTCACTGAATCAGCAGCTCTGAGTGACAGCAGAAAGCAGAGCTCCAAGTGCAGGGGTAGAAATTTTGACGTGGAGGGTGAATAATAGATGGAAGTGAAAAGTATCCTGCTATTTTCACCTCCTGCTTTTCAAAGGGAGAGGAGGAGAGGGAGAGAAGGCGCTCACTGAAAATCCTGAGTTAGATTTTTTAATAACACCGATTTCTCCCCCACTTTTCTCCCCTCCTTTCCCTTCACATAGTGAGAAACTTCCCGAGGTTGCCAATGGCTCTAAAACAGCCCGTCCACTTTCAGAATTTCAGTCACCTCTTAAACACTTAGAGGCTGAATTGAGTGAAAACCCGTTTTCAGAAGAGTTTCCAAGGAAGTAGAAAGTTTCCACACCCTGAATCTTGCACTCAAAGAAGTGGAAACTGGCTGGTGGCTGCCAGCAGTCTGAATAGTTGTGTCATGGGCTGCTGAATGCTTTATTCTGTCATAAAAGACACGAACATGCTTGGTGCTCCACTAAAACACACAAATACCCTTTGAGAAGTGTAGCTGCACAATATATGACTTGTGAATTCTTCTCTCCTTGCATTTTCTTGGCATAATGTTGCTTTTCAGCTGCCTCGTACCAAATAAATTCTGATGAAATTGCACAGCTTGTGTTTTGCAAAATTCAAGCGTTGCAATCACAGCGAGAAAAAGAGAGAGGAATGTGCCTTGTACTGAAGACACCTGGTTGAGAAAATCTGTAGCCCCAACTGTTTGGGAATGACTAATCAGGGACCACATGCTATGTGAACTTTTACTGATCTCACCTATTTATGGCTTAAAATGTAAAGCCTGGACTCCACAGAGTGCTGCAAAGCAGAATAAATGATCAACAAGACTTTGAGCTGAGACTCTGCACTGGAGATCACAGATTTGGAGGCTCAAATTTGAAATAAATCTGGGGCATTTTAGGGGTGCTGAACCCTCCCATTCTGCAATGAGGAGGGTGAGATTTGTGCCCAATTTTCCCTCTTTCCTTCATGTGGGAGGACCCAACTGGGGAGCCAGGAGTGACCATTTGGAGGATTAATTCCCCAGCTGGCCAAGATGTTCATCTCTGGGTAGATTTTATTATTGATTTGGTCTCTTTTCCCAGCTTGCAGCTCGAAGGGTGTTGAGTAGCAAATGCTGGCAAAATGTATTTTTTGGCTGGAGGTCCATGGTGAAAGCACACTGGAGAGCTCAGAGATGGATTTGGCTTTCTGCAATTCTCTAAGACCTGACCAAACCAAAAGGAGCTGTAGCATAAAGAAAATTAAGAGTTTAAAAAACCTTTCCTTGCTGCTCACTCTTTCTTCTTTGAGCAACAAGATTTGCTGCTTACAATATTCCAATTAATGGCTGCTTTAATGCAAGGGTGAAGGTAATAAAGGAAAAGACAATGTTGAATTTTAAAATTCATCCTCATTCAGTGCTTCAAGTCTGTGGAAAAGCTCAGGATGGGACATTGTGGTGTTCCCACTGTTTGACCCTGCTTGATGATCCTGCATTTATATAATAACATAAAACTACATTTATCAACCCATTCAACCACCTCCTGTCAAGGATTTTATTTAATTTCCAGTTTAGTGAAGAGTGTAAATAAAAACAAAGCTGTCCAAGGTTTGAGAATGAAGTTGCTTAGGGGTGCTGGTTAAAACACTGGAGAGTGTTCCATGGTATTTTGGGATTCCTCTGTGCTCAACGCTGATATTTGCTGCCAAAGCCTTGTTATCATTTGGTACAGCACAGTAAAGTTGAATTAAATTATTCTAATTAAATGGTTGCTATGTAAAAGCTCTTTGCTTTCCATTGCCTTTCATATTATACAATAGAAAGTAGTTATTATATAAAGCAACCAATCAAACCAACAAATCCCATTTCCAGAAAATCCTTCTCCTTCTAAAGTGTGATCAAATGCTAAAAGCTTTTGTAATGAGCAAATAAAGTTTGTGAACAAGATTTATTTCTCTACAAAGTAACTTATTCTCCATTTCAGTCCAGAAAAAAGAAATCATCACCTTTTCCTGTTGATAAATTTCGGGATCAAAATGCCAAGTCATGGGTGGGTTAGGAAAATCTTGTTTGTAATCAAAGGCTTGGCCAACTTCCTACATTTTTAACATTTTAATTATACATAGCATTGGCATCCTACTATAAAGACATTACTTTGTGAAAGTCCCAACTATTTACATGACTAAGAACTTAATTGAATCAAGAATTTTTACTCTTTTTTCTGTCTTTTGATTTTTTTTAATTTTAAAAAAGAGCCATCGTTCCCATTCCTTGCTGTGGAAAACATTCCTTTGCTCCTGTTGGATTTTGGTAGCAAACACAAACAAGACTTTTGTCCTCAAGCAGCATTTCAGGCACGTTGTCTGATGTCTCAAGATCTCAGTCTTTCAAGGAAATGTTAATTGCTGCTGCCAAATGGGGTTAACAATTCCCATAAACCCCACAAAGGTGTCCAAGATTTGAGGTTTTCCATGGGGTGGAAGGGTTCAGATGTGGTTTGGCACCTCCTTAGGAGCATCAGTCCCCTCTAACCCTGCATGTCAGAATTGGGATTAGCTCAGGTTAATGAATGAGCTGGGGAAAAGTGATCTCAGATCACCTTTCCCACGTGACCATGAGGAAGGAAAAGCAAAAATGGATCAAATTTTGGTCCATGAGGAGCATCAGGAAAACTCAGATGTTCTGAGTGAGGCCATGAAGGCAAACGTGGGGCCTGAGGGCATCCAAAAGACAGCTGAGCAGGGAGGGGATGTTGGATTTTCATTTCTGTGCCTCAAAGCCATCTCCACAAAGGATGGAGGGATGGATGGATGGATGGATGGATGGATGGATGGATGGATGGATGGATGATGGATGGATGATGGATGGATGATGGATGGATGGATGGATGGATGGATGGATGGATGGATGGATGGATGGATGATGGAGGGATGGATGGATGGATGGATGATGGATGGTTCCATGGATGGATGGATGGATGGATGATGGATGGATGGATGGATGGTTCCATGGATGGATGGATGATGGATGGATGATGGATGGATGGATGATGGATGGATGATGGATGATGGATGGATGGATGATGGATGGATCCATGGATGGATGATGGATGGATGATGGATGGATCCGTGGATGGATGGATGGATGATGGATGGTTCCATGGATGGATGGATGGATGAATGATGGATGGATGGATGGATGGATCCGTGGATGGATGATGGATGGATGGATCCATGGATGGTTCCATGGATGGATGGAAGCAGAACCTCTGCTCCATGCTCATCACACAGACCCAGCAGTGACTTGAATGAGAAGTATGATCTGCCCAGAATGCATGATCCATGTAATTTAAATCTTAAGAAGTAACAAAAAAGATGAAATTGTAAGGTGCTCCCAGCTTCGTGTTTCCAAGCATTCCAAAGGGAGCTGACAACACCAGTTCCTTTGAGCAGAGTGCAGTGAAAATTATATGTCTGCTTAAGAAAAAGAGCTGTAAGTGCTTTTCTCTTCTCCCCATTAGGAGACAAATTCAATTTCTGGTAATTACAGCTGTGCCTCCCTTTTTCAAGCTGTTTCAATGGGTTCAGCACACTTCTCTTCTCATTAGTGCTGAGAAATTCAAAATGAAAGGTACTGTTGAATTGGAAAATATTATTATTACAGTAAAAGTCACAAGGAATTGGATTTGTACAAAACTATAAAGCAAAACACACTGAGATGATTCATTATGCATCACATGGAGAAAGACGTAATGTTGTTAATATGGGAGAACAGATGTGTCTATGTATTTTAAGTATCTCTTTTTATTTTCTCTGAAGAAAAGTTGTTTTTTTTAACCAAAAAAAAAAAAGAAGAAAGAAAGAAAGAAAAAAAAGAATGAAAGCCAACCTGATCTTGATTACTGGTACTATTGAGACAGTTCACTGGGAAATGAAAGCAGTCACTGCTGTTGCCATTAATCTCATTTTATGTTAGTTTGGCTTTTACTGCAGAAAGTAAAAACTCTTGGGTTTTCTTTCCTCCCCGGTCCCATATGTGAGTTAAAGCAAAGCTGACAAGCAAGTCCTTGACATAACCTCACGCAGGCTGTGGTTAGGAGCTCTCGAGCAGCCACAGCCCAGATGTGATTTCCTCACTTTATTCAAATTAATTGGGCTCAAATTAAAAAGGCAGCGCTTTGTTTTGGTTTGGTTTAAAGAGACAAGGCTGGGGGGCAGTCGTCGCCTCGTTATCTCTGGTTTTTCATGGTACAGTTGTTTGGATGTGGGTGTGAAGGAAAGTTCATCCTTTTTCCATTCTGTCAGACCTCAAGTGTTTGGTGCAGGGACCCAAAAGCTGAAGAACAATCCCCTGGAATTTCACTGTGGCTGCACTGCCACCTTGCCTTTGGGACCGAGGCCACTTTGTCACTGTCCAGCAGATAAATCCTCCACCCTGAGGGGCTGAGCTCCCTCCTGCAGGCATTACTTTAATATCCTTTGTTGCACAGAAGGCAGATCTATAGAATTCATGTGATTTTAAGGAAGGATTTAAAATCCTTCTGCATTTTAAAATGATACATTTCTGCATTGGAGGTGCCCCTTAGGAATCCCAGAGCACTTGTTTGAAATGCTGGATTTTTTCTGTCTGCGTTACACTTGGGACTGCCTCCTCTATTTACTAAGGAGCAGTGTAGCCTCTTTATTTCTGCTTTTAGTATCCAAGTTAAAGATGAAAATTCAGTAAGTTAAAGAGAATGCTGAGCAGCAAATGGGTGAAGAAGCCATGTGGGGTGAAGGGATCTGGCTCTAGAAATGGTTTAGGGGAGCAAAGGCAATTGCAGAGTCTGACCCTGCAACAGAAAAACATTGGAAAACATAAAACATCCTCTTGGCTTGAGAAACCTCCCCTGGCACTGCTTGGTGACCCTCATGATTGCTGTCATTAATTAGGGACTATTTTATAAGCACCCAAAGACTTCCTAGGTCTGAGCCACTGTTGGAAGTGATGAGCTTTTAATGGCAACCAGCACGCTTGAAAAATTCCCATATTGTGGAGACAGACACATCCCTGGGGAGCCCAGTGCCTGCCCTCTCCTGGCTCAGATTTTGGGGTTAATTGGGGCAGCAGAGAGCTCTGAGGAGTCCCCACAGCGGGGTGCAGACATCTCTGTGCTTGATGTTTGCTTTCAGAGCCCTGCAAACAGAGCAGGGCAAGGTTTAGCTCTTACAAATCACATTAAACCAGGGGACACATTTTATTATTTGGCAGCAAGTTTATCTTCTGTGCTGAAACTGAGCCCGAAACAAGATTCCCACTCGGGTTTGTTTGCTCACTGGGAAGTGCAGATAGAAATGGGAGGATGCTGCAAATGAAAAGTCTGTTTAGGCCACTTAATCTCCTTCATTAAAGTATCAGTGATGCTGGATAAGGCTCACTCGGGAACCTATTAATGGAAACACATCTGCTGCGTTCATAATAATAAAAGGCTGGCTGTAAAGTGATTAATTGCTGTTAACAGAAGCAGGTCCAGCTTTGGGAAGGCAAATATGTGGCACATTTGGATGTGCACAGAAGGCTTTGCACAGATGAGCACAACTCTTGCTAAGCTCAGCTTGCAGCACTGCAAGGACAGCTCAAAGGCTTGGGATGGGTCAGGTCAGGCCAGCTCACCTCTGGCTAAAAATCCCACCTCTCCCAGGCCTTCCCAAGTTAGGAATTAACTGGAAAAGGAGCATCACTGCCTTTTTTTTCTGCTTCAAATGCATTTTATTAGCAGTGCTTGTATTACAGTGGTCACAAGGGACCCTAATCAAAGTGGGGCCCTCCTGGGTTAGACACTGTCCAGGCCCATAATATAAACCAGCTCTTCCTTTTGGGATCTGAAAGGTTTGCAGATAACCAGAGCTTGGGAAGGGAAAACCAGACACAGAGTGGGGAAATGCCACCACCTGCCTGGAGTTTAAGAAGACAACTGAGATCTTGTGGGTCTGGGGTTTGGATTTCAGGCCCTTCTTTAGGGCTGGGGAATGATGGATGAGATCCTCAGAGCCCTCAGCAGAGCTCCTGGTGCCTGCAGAGGGCTGGGGGAGCCAAGAAACTGGGCAGAAAAGCAATGACTGCTGTTGGAAAGATGCTGGGGATGCCTGGACGGGGAGCTCAGACCCATTCCCAGCTCGCAGGCACTCTGGAAGCAGGAATGTCATACCCTGTCAGAGGGAGACAAAGCCTGAGCCAGACTGGCAGGAAAATAGGACTCGTTGCCAGCACATTGATTAGAGCTGAGATGAAGATAAAAAGGCTGGAGATGCAGTGCACGGTCTGGAATTGTGTGGTTCTGGGGAGGATCTAATGTATTCATGCTGTCAGGTCACATACATTAGGCCCAGAAACCTGAGGTTTGCTTTCTTCTTTTTTTTCCCCCCTTTTTTTTTGGAAGCACTTGGAGCAAATATATTGAATGAGACATTTGCAAGCATGGAGCCCATTAATAACACAAGGCCAGTGCAAGGCTGCAGCCTCATTCATGCTGCTCTGGGGAGCCAAGGAAATTAAAATCCTCTCCGTTTCTTTTCTGCACTGGGGAAATCAGAGCCAAGCCCTGAGAAGGGGCTGATTGGAGACAGGTGAAATGTCTGTTTGTTTTTAAAGCCTTACAGCTCTCATTTTTTGATAGTCCCTGGGTTTTCCAAGTGCATTGTGCAGATACCAGAGGAGAGGTGGCTGGAAGAGAGGAAAACCAGTCTGAGGAGCAGCAGAGAAGGAGGAACTTTTCAGCTACCAAAGAACAAAAGACTTCCCAGCAAAGACTCCTTGCTGACAGCTGCTGGAGGTGCCCAGCTTGTGCTTTATCCCTCTACAGTGTTCCTACTGTGTTCCTCATGCCACAGACTCACAAGTCTGTGAGTTTGCACTCTGATTTGTGCTCAAACCACAATAAAACCTTCCAGGAGTCTCAGAGAACAAGGAAACAATAAAGCAGACAACAATTACCCAGTTCTGCACATGATATATTGTGCAGATAACAGGAACTCATGGATATATGGAGGTTTTATTGCTGGATGTAAGACACATCTTATTTAAGGTGCACAAAGAGCCCTGTCTGTGCACCCACAACCCTGAGCACTGCTCCTGGGCCAGGCAGCCCCAGTAAATCTCCATGCAGATGTCCATTAGCTGAGTATTAAGTGGGCAGGCAGACATCAGAATGACTTTGTCACGAATGTGATGTTCTCATCTAAGCAGATCTAAAGGGCCTTGTTTTATAAGTGCTTCCTGCAGTCAGCCTCCCATGATAGCCCAGACTTGCTAACGCTCCTTTTATTGCTGCCATCTGATTGTATAACTCTGCACTGATAGCAGCTCTTCATATTGCATCGATTAGGCAGAGAACAGGAAAATGAACAAAATGTACTCATTCTGTTTATAGTTGGAGCTATAATTTTGTGGCCCTCCTTGGACGCCTTAGCAGGAGAATCAGATGCACTTTTCTCCCCGTTTGGCAATGCTCTCCTGCACTGGCTGGGAGCTGGGGCCAAGTTCACTCAGCTCCTGCTCTCACAAATGGGTTTTTCTTAGGATGTGGGAGATGGAGAGGGCTCCCAGGGCAACTGCTGGGACAGGGTTAAATACAGAATTGTGTTAAATACAGAATTTCCAGAGGACAGAGGCTGTTCATCAACCCTTGATAATCACCAGTGGGGTGGTTGGGAGTGAAGGTTCAGGGTGAAGCATCAGAGAGGAAGATGATGATGGTGATGATGATTTGGCACAGGTTCTCTTTGCCCTCCTGATGTATTGAGAGATTACCTAGAAAAGAGGCTGGCCAGAGTTAAAGAATAAATTGGGGATTTATTAAAATGGGGATTTATTAAATTTATTAAAATACTCAAAGGATTCACCTTGGGCAGTGCAAGAGACCAACAGGGCTGTACCCAAGATATCAAATTAAAGGTGACCCCTGTGGCAGGGAGAAATGATGAGAAGGACTCCATGGTATCAGAATTATTTATTATACTATATTATTCTATATGGTTTTATTATTATATTTATTTTAATACAATAATAAATATAGTATATATAATATACTATATTTATTATATAATGAATATAATATATATTATATTTTATATAATATTTATTATATTTTAATATAATATTTTAAATTAATGTATAACTGTAATATTTATTATATTTATACTATTTATTCTATTTTATATAATATTCATATATGATATATTCCTAGACAATATATTATATATTTTATATAATATATTATATATTATATATTTTTATATAATATATTATATATTTTTATATATTATTTATTATACTATATTATTCTACACTATATTACATCTAAACTGAAACTGCACAAACACTCAACTGAACAAAATCTTGTGACTGTCTCCTGACTGATTCTGGTGTGTTTTGTTTTCTTGATCAATCTCAGTTTGCAGAGATTGGTCAAGAAAACAAAACACTCACACCAGAATCCAGTCAAGCAAATTCCTTTAGGTAAACAACCTTCCAGCACATTCCACATGTTCCAAAACACAGGAGCAGTAAATGAGATAAGAACTGTTTTGATCTCTGTGCTTCTCCAGGAAAAACCTGAGAGAGAGAGAGAATTCTGTCTCTCTGTTCTGAGAACGTGAATGCCACACAAGGTGGACTCAGAGTCAGGAGTTTTCACACTTTTATAAGTTTTGGTCCATTTCCATATTGGGTTAATTGTTGAATTCCAACCCCAGGTTCTGCAGTCTCACCCTCCCAGCCTGCTCTCCTCAATTTGCTGTTTTTACACTTTTTGGCCATTTTGTGCCTTTCTGTTGGTTGAATTTTTTGGGCTGAAGCTGCAGAGGTGTCCTTGGTTCTGGGGCTGGAGAAGGATTGTGTGTGTGCCTGAGCTGTGAGGAGAACTGCTGACACTTTGTATGGAGCTCAGAGTAACCAGTGCAGTACAGAACGTGGAAAATATGAAAGGTAAAACTGCAGGCATCACTCCTAATTAGGAACCACTCTTAATTAGGGGTTATTGCTCTTCATCACTGGGGTCACAGACTGCTTTAATGCACAAAACCTGACAAAACCCCTCTCAGTGCTGCCAGCCTTGCCTGCCCTTGATTTAAGGGGCTGAGATGGACATTTCACTCATTTCCAGCTGGGAAAAGCTCTGTTCTTGCATTTCTGTACTTTGGTGAATTCAGTGGTGAATGACTCAAGGTTATTCTGATTAAATTAGAAGTTTCAGGTAGTGTGAATCTGATCTTTAGAACAAGAAACAGAGAATAAAATGGAAAGGATACATTTCTCTCTTCTCTAGAATTCCTTTTTAAATGGAATTATTTTTAATAAAATCACTTCTTGGTTTCTGGGCCATAGAGTGGAATCTCTTCTATGTGGCAAGAAAAAATATTTTCCTGGAGTATTAACTACTTAAGGGTTGAGTGTCAGTCATCCACCATTTCCCTCAGGTATAAAGATTTAAAAAGAAAGCAGTTTGGTAAAACTCTGTAAAATTGAGAATGCAACTGTCTGCAAACTGGGCTAGAATAGGACTGGGGTCAGAGCCAAGCCAAATTGCCATATGAGGCTAATCCCAAAATGAGAGACCACCCTGGTTTATCCTCACCCACTGCTGCTGCAACGTGTGCACCAAAGGTTTTGTGGGAATTTAGCTTTTTCCTGTGTCACTATCAAATTCCTCCATTTATGGCTATGTGAGAGGGATAATTAAAGGACAGGAAAGCTGAACCCAGTTTCCTCAGTTTCCCTGTTTGCTGAACTTTCTTATTCAACCCAGTGCTGCTTTTGTTTGGTTTCTTTGCTGACTGAAGTTTCTCCCAAGGAGACTTCATGGCATTTTTAGCCAGGCCAAAAGAAAATAAAAAATCTCAATTTTTGCAAAATTCCATTAGCCAGTATTAACCTGATGATCTACTTAAACTGCAGGGTGGGAAATAAGATTAGATAACAAAAAATTAACAGAATTAATTAAGTAATTAACAGAATTAGGCAGCAATGAAGAGGCCTAGAAAGGTGTAGGATGTCACTTGTGCATGTCCCAGTGATGCCAGCCCAATTCCCATCCACAGGAATGGAGCTGCCCTCAGACAAGCTCTCAAGCTTTGTCCATTCCCATTTCCCCAGGCAGGGCAAAAATTTGTCATTGGCAAAATCGAGATCAAATCAAGCCTGAGTAATTTGAATGGAGATCTGAAGCTATCCTGGCACAGAGATCCATTTCCTGCTCTGACAGATTTAGAAGTGCTCAGGTTCCTGCTGGGACTGGAAAGTTGTTTCAGAACATCTTTCCTGTGATGCTCAGAAAAGCATGAGCAAACCTCCTGCATGTTTCCCCCCTCTATTTACTCACAACCAGTTTGATTTGAGGCCAACATTGTCCTTTAGCTTAAATAACTCTCTCTCCCTTCCCTGGGGATTTACCTGGGCTATTTATAGCAAGCAATCCCTTTCCTAGCCTTTTCCTGCTTTTTCCTAGCCTGGACAAAGCTATTTTGGCTTCTCCTCCCCTTCCCTGATTGCCCCACATCTTCCTCTGCACCTGCTCCACCGAGGTCCTGGTGCTGTGCCCACTCCAGGGGGGACCTTCCCTCTCCCATCTGCATTTTCAGCTCTCCTGACACTCATTCATCCCACAATCTCTAATTTCCCTTTGCCATTCATGATTTTCTGAGCCCTGCTCATCACAGCAGCCTCTGCCATTTGTCCCTTGGCTCATTTCCATCCTCTGTCCCTGTCCCTGCTGTCCTCTCCAGGCCACCACTGTCAGCAGGAGGAGGTGATGGCCAGTGGGACAAAGACATTTTTTGGAGTTTTCTACTGCCACAACAATATAATTTCCCTGATTTATCCCTGAAATCCTAAAAATAGGCCACTGGCACAGTCTGGGCTTGTTATCTGTGCTCTCTTTATAGCCCAGATTTTTTGTCTCATCCTCAGACTCGTGCACACAGGGAAGTTTTGGTGATGTCTGGTTTTCCTCAGTGGTTATAGAAGGAGGCCAGGGCATGAGCCCAGGATTAATCATTTAGTTTTGAGACCCCCTGAAGTCAGATAAGGTTAATTTCACTTTTAAGCATCCCCATCAACAAGGTAGTGATGGCTTTTAGGTACATCAGTCCAGCTGCAGGTCAGGAGCTGCCTGACAATAAATAAATCGGTTTTTTTCTGAAGCTGAGATTGTCTCTCGTTCATTTTGGGCACCTTCATGTGAAAAGAGAATGGGGATTTTGAATCTCTCCATCATTACCCAAAATCTGTTGGTTTTAGGCTGTTACCAAGTCAAGGAGGTGATGTAACATTGCTGAAAATGACTTTAATTGTCTGAAAAAAACCTTGTGGGGTTGAGGTTGAGCACTGTTAGCCCTGAGTGAGAAAGGGCCTTGCTCTGCTCTTACACCAGACCAGGGCTGAGGTGACACCAACCACACCTGGGCATCTCTGCTCTCCTGAGGATGGAGAGCAGAGTCCTCAATTCCCCCAATTTCCTCAATTGGAGTCCTCAATTCCCCAATTTCCTCAATTCCCCAATTTCCTCAATCCCTCAATTTCCTCAAACCCTCAATTCCATTTCCCCAATTTCCCTGCACCCTTCCCTCTTGTCCCCACAAAACCTGTACCTCAGGCCATCAGGTCACCCCCCAAGGTAAGTGACAGGCACATAAATCCTGGGCTTTTTGTTCTGATGGAATCTGGGCAAGAAAAGGCACTTGGAGCTCACGATGGAAAATATTTCTGAGAGCAGCCACTCCAGGGCAGCAGCTCTGCTCAGCAAGCACAGGAATTATTTTGGAGCACAATAAATCTTTGTAGTTCTGCAGCCTCACTTGTCAGCTGGAGCATCCTCCCCAGCCCGGAGCCTGACAGCTTCAGCTCTTCCTGGTAGGAATTCATTCAGTTTTCCTTTTTTCCTCATTACATTCACCTTCCATGCCATGGAAGATGAAAATATGCAAACTGACAACATTTCTTTTTGTTTCTAGGGCAAGGAAGATTTGTCTGTGTGTGAATGGGAGCAGCTTCATCCCTGACATCAACTTTGCAAGTGCCTAAAGTTGGGAATCAACCTTGAAACCTCCTGCTGAGGATTTGGAACCTTTCCCCTGAATACCCCCCAAACAGATGCCTGAAAAGAAAAAAAAAACCCTCCTGGAGGTGTTATCACAGAATCTCAGAATTAGCTGGGTCAGAAAAGAATCTTTGAGATCATCAATTAACTGGGTCAGAAAAGAATCTTTGAGATCATCAATTAACTGGGTCAGAAAAGAATCTTTGAGATTATCAAGTCCAGGCATGGCCAAAATGATGACTTCAGGGAAAGAAACAGCAGGATCTCAATGTTAAAGTTTGTTAACAAACCTGACCCTGCTGGCAAAGGACTGGTTCCATTTGGCTCCCAGGCAGTTTGAGGCCAGGGGTGAGTTAAGAATTCAGATGTATTTTGATAAATTCAGTGGGAATCTGCTGGCATAGGGAAAACACACCAAAATATTCCAGGGTAGATTATTAGAGAATGGGGAAAAACCTTGTAACTGATCTTGTGCCCTGAAATTTGCCTGTGCTGTTTCTTTTCTTGTTTCACCTTGGTTTAAATTCTTCAGCAGGAGTGGAAAATGAGAAGGATATAAACGTTTCAGTCCTCACTACATTTCTGAAACAAAAGAAAATAAACCCAAATTGTTTTCAGCCTGACTGTTCATAGGTGTCACCTTGTTTTCAGATCATGAGTTAAATACAAGTGCAAATATTAATTACTGTGTAACTAAATATCCCTTTTCTTTAATTCACTACACCTCCAGCTCATGCTTTAATTTCGCACTCCGACTGTTTAGAAATCAATATTTCCATTGGATACATGGGATTTAATTTCAAGTGGGGAAGCAGTGGATATATTAATTTCAAAAAGCAATTATGGGAGCACGATGGCAGATGTTCTCCTGCAGAAACTTCTCTTTATCCTTCACGGAAAACACAAAAACATTCTTGGGAAAAAACTCAGCCTATTTCTATTGCAGCCATTTTTTCCCGCTCGGCTTTGTCAGGAGTGTCTTTAAATAGGAAGAATTTCTTTCTATAGATGGCTGGAGTTAATCATTTCCCCCTGGAAATGCACACGTTGGGAAGAGCAGTGATGGGAATGGGAATGGGAAGGGCTGGGAATGGGAGCAGGGCCTGCAGTCCCAACCCACGGGGCTGAGCATGACCTAGGAAGGAAGCAGAAGGATGTTTCCGAAACCCATAGCACACAATAATTCACTTTAATCTTCCGTTGGTGTCTTGCCTTTATGGAAGCAAAATAAAAATAAAAGAGCTCCGGGTGAGGTTTGCTGGAGCTCCTGGGTTTGTGGCTGTCGGCAGGAGGAGCAGCTTGGTCTGACAGGCAGTGAAGAGCTGCCCCAAGGATGACATGGGATGAGCTGTGCTGGGCCACACAAACCCTTGATTTTCCCTTTGGGAATATACTGGATCATGTACTTCCAAAAGTACATTCCCTACTTCCAGACCAGCAGTGGGAAGGTGCCTGCTCCCAGAGATGTGGAGCCTTCATCCCTCAGTACCTTGAAATGGCAAACAAAAACCTCATTAAAAGAACTTTTGAGCAGATAAACCTCATGTTCCACTCAGCAGAGCCCATTCCTCGCAGGAATTTTGGGCTATTAACTCAGACAACATCTTCAGGCTATAAAAGCATCACATCACTAAACTCCTGCGATCTTCTCCCTGATTTTTTTTTACTTTTTGGTGCATCCCAAATCCCACCGAGCTGCCTGCTGTAAACCTGACAGCAAAAGAGCCAACAGCAGAACATTCCCTGGCTCCCTGCTTTTGCACAGCCTGAGAACGCAGCTCGTGTTACCGGCCCGGCGAGCGAGCGCCGCTGGCCAGGAGGAGAAAAGCAAATCGTTATTTAAGACATCATCCAGCTCCCGAGGGGCCTCATCACCTCCGACAGATTTGTGAGTCACTCAGAGGAAATATTTTACTGCTATCCTGTTTGCTCAGCAGGTGGAAGGGAAATCGCTCTCACAAACTCTGGAAAAAAACCTCGAGCAGGACTTGGATTTCAGCGGAGCCTCGGCGCGTTCGGCGCGGCCTCACGGAGGGTTTCATTTAGTGCCAGAGGTTTTCTGGAGATCTTGCAGAGGAAGACAACAAGACAAGATCCTTGGCATCAATACCTTTTTTTAACCCTATCCAATTTTTGTGCTACTTCCCTGCTTTTCATCTGCAAAAAGCTCTTTTTTTTTCTTATTCATCTTTCCTCTTGTGCTTGAGAATTTTTGATTCCTCTCTCCAGGAAATGTTGCTGCTAGGCGAGAATTAGTAAATTTTTTAAAGACTACAGGGTAGGACTTAAAACAGACTTGGGAAGTTTATTTTTTTCATTTCAAAAAAGAGATGAAATTTGCCCCTAAAGAAACCAGAAATTGCAGGCATCTCTCTTTTCATAATCCAGTGAAAAAAGAATAACAAACATTGCTGAGGGTAGATCTGAGAAAATTATTTCCCAATAGGATTGTAGGAAATTAAAAAAAAATACATATATAATTTGTACCAAGAGCATTTCCTAGTTGGAAACACATCCACTTAAAGAGGTATAGGGCAAATTAGAACATCCTTCACTCCCAGAAAATTAACTCTTCTGCTGGAGCTTTTGCCAAAAACTCTTCCAAGGTGTTGTGCTCCTTTGCCCAGGACTTTACCAGGATTCAGCAAAGGGAGAAGTGAGTGCAAAAATGGGAAATTGTGGTGCTGAGACACCTTGCTGGGAGCCCTGCTTGCCCCCAACCTCCTCAGTGGTGGGAACACCACAGGCAGGAGAATTCAGGGTTTTGGTTTTGCCCCCTCTGTTTTCCCCTGGGACAGAGAATCCCTGAGGTTTTCCACCTTGGTGATGGGAAAAGCTCAAGTGTGCACAGAAACCACCCAGGAGGGGAAGGCTGTGACTTTTTGAGGCAATCCTGTAAGAGAGAGAGAGCCCTGAAAATAAGAGAATCCTTTAGGCTGGAAAAGAGCTTTAAGATCATTGAGTCCAACTATTAATTTATGTGCACTAAACATTCAGAAGACACCAATAACATTTAGTTGTGACTTAAATATCCATCTTCTATTACTGTTGTTGTTCTTTAACCTTTATTATTCCAGTCCTCTAAAAGGTGAGGGTGGGCCAATTCGACTCCTAAACCATGTCTTGAATATAAATTACCTTTAAAGACCTTTTAGAGCCAATTTTTCTCCCTGTTTATACATTTCAGGTTCAGCAGAAACCCCTTTCACAACGAAGAAACGAACCCATTATTCAGGGAAGTGTGTAAAAGCTCTAAAGTTTCCTTAAAGATGTTCAGAGTGATACCTGACCCGAGACCTATAGGAAATGTTTGAAAATATTCTTAAATAAATGAAGTCACTGCGTCAGTTCCAGCCAAGCTGAAGAGAGAACAATGCATAATTTAGAGATGGACCCTCTGCCCCTGTCATGTGCTTGTTTCTCCATCCAGAGGGAGGGTTTTGGAAAGCCCTGCAGTATTTGGATGCTCTCACACACACATTTCATCTTCAGCTTCCACCTGGGACTCTCAGTAGCCACGCAGCAAAGAGAGCAGTTGTTTTTGTGGTTTCCTTCTGGCTCGGCCCACAGGGCTGATGCACCAGAAGTCTTACGAGAAATTCTGCTTTGTTGGGATTTCCTGCATGATTCTGCACACAAAGGCAGCTCAAACGATTCAGCTGACACGGTGATTGGAACCTGGAGATGGTTTTCCCAAAACACATCGATTTGGGAACCTCTGCTTTTCACCCACTCCTCTTTGTTCCATCCTACGTACTTCCTGCATGATATAATTTGGATCTATTTTTTAATGAACCCTCATTAAGTGCTCTGAAGTGCCATTGTGTTCTGCTAAAGCCCTGCCAGCCCAGGCAGAGCTGTAATTCATTTGCCAGGAAGAGATTTCAAGTTCCTGGGATTTAACAAGTGTCTGTGCATCAGCTGAGCTGTAGGAAATCTCCACATGTGCTTTTTTCCCCTCTGGTTTTCTGCATCTGTGGCAAATGCAAACCAAGGCATCCTGTTTTAAGCTTCTATGTGCTGGATGTTACGTTGAAGGAAACACAAACCAGTCTTAGAAATGTGGGAAAAACTCATTAATCCTGGAATGGTTAATGTCTCAGCCACAACATGGTGACACCTTCACCTGCAGATCTTCTCCTCAGTTTTCCTCTTTCATCAGCAAATCTTCTCCTGGGTTTGGGTTGGAAGGGCCACCTCGTTAAGGGATTAAGGGATGACCTGACTGGGTCAGGCCGCTCAGGACCCCGTCCAGCCTGGCCTTGAACACTTGCAGGGATGGGAATCTGTGCAGAAATGGGGCTGCACCTCCTGCCTGGAGTGTGAAACACACCCTCAAGTCTCACTTAGCATTGATGAACAGAGGCAACAACTTTTTACCCCAAATATCAGCACCCTAAAGCTGCAGCTGGAGCTTCCTGACCAGCCCTGAGCCCTGTGCCCACCCAGCTGTGGCAGCACCCTCTGACCCTCCCTCTGAATATTCCCTTGTTCACACAGAGATCAGCAAACCTCTATAATCCCAAACTGCTCTCCTTGCAAACTACGGGCAAAAAACCCCAACCAATCCCAACCCAGCTGAATTTTGGACTGGGAGATTTGTCAGATAAATCTTTTTCACTCATTAATGGATGTGTGGGGTGTTTTCATGCTGCTGGTCAGACCAAATCTACTCCTTTTGTTGTTTTCTTTCTTCAGTGTCACATGCACCCTTCTGCCCCATGGCCTCAGCAAATCCCTGCCCCAGTGGGGACAGAGAGCACCAAAACAAGGGGGAAAATGCACTGAAAAACAAAGTTAGGACAAGGTTATGAGTGGAAAAATATTTAGCTTGCATGAAGAGAAAAAAACCTCTTGGTTAGAAAAAAAGACCCACAAGAAGTCCCCCCAAACCAGCCTAAACTCATGGAAATAATAAAAAAATTCAGGTTCTGTGACAGAGCCCACTGTGATTGCAGTGAGTGGAGGTCTCAGCTTCGGGGAGAGGGAAGAAACAGTTTCCTCCTCAAAAATCTCCTTCAGGATTTATTTTTCAGACTTTTCTAGAGTTGTGATTGGCATTGGCATCTCCCCCCACCAAATAAAGGGCTGGAATTGAAAAAAGCCAGCTGGCCACAGTAGCCCAGTTAATTGCAGCAAGACATGGAGCTGAGCAAATTAAATCTGAATTATTGCACTATTACTCCAAAGGATTTACTGGACACTCTGAGTCACAGCGTGGTTCAGTCTTTTGTCTATGCAGACTTTGCAATATTGTGATTTTTTTTAGCAGGAGGATCAGCAAAGGAAGTCAGAGCAGGGGTGTTTTTTTTTTTCAAGCCCATCAATCCCACAGAAGGTGAGAAAGCCCCATGGAAGCCCCTCTCCATTTGAGCAGCAATATCCTTCTGAGGAAAATTCTTTCCTGATCCTTGCTTTAAAGAAGTTATTTGAGATTAATGTAAAGACCATTTGTCATTTTGGTTATAAGAAATGCTAATGGCTTTAGCAGCATTTTGCATTTTCTGCAAATCCAGCCTGCATTGCAAACTTCTCTGTTAGGCACAAAATAGGAAAAAATAGTCTCCTCTAATCTGAATCACTCATCAATTCCCTGCTAATTGTCAGATGTGTTTATTGCACAGGAGAATTGATAACCTGTAATGAGATGTGATGGATTTAGCCAGCTGTGTTTTTGCAATTCCAGGCTGGTGTGTGTCCAACAGAAACCCAGGGAGTTACACGAGTACAAAAAAAAAAAAAGAGGAAGAAAAATGGAGAAAAAAAAAGCCCAGTAGTGTTGATTCAGCACTGGTGTATTTTCTTCTCCTGATTATTTCTGTAATAACAAGTGTCTGATAAGTGGGTTAAAGACTGACTGAGGGAGATGGAATTGGAAAGGAATTGCCATTGTGTTTGTTGATATTCCTCCAGTTAATTTGAAATGTAGGCAAGTCATGGAATGATTTAGACTGGCAACACATTTCATGAGCCTTTCCTTCTGGAGCTAAAAAAGAGAACACCCTGTCTGGATTGGTCAGCAGGCAACGTGTTTAGATAAGGAAGTGCAGTCAGAAGGAATAGTCCCAACATGAGGAATGAATGGAGACAGGATCTGCAGCTGGAAAAATCTCTGCATGGCCAGGGCACTGCAGAGCTCCCTGGAGAAGTCAAAGCTCTGGCCACAGATCCCTGCACTGGCCCATCTCTCTCGTGATGTCCTCTCCTCTCCAGCCTAAAGAAACTCCAGCTCAGGCACCAAACCTGCCCATGGCACTGAGCACAGCCAGGGAATGGCTGGGAGGAGCCAGCTCAGAAGTTCACATCCCAAAATTGAAATTCCCAAGAAGTTCACATCCCAAAGCTGAAGTTCCCATGGGGGAGAAGCTCAGCTCCTGATGCATCAAGGCTCGGGGACAGTGTGGTGACACCTTGAAGGTGTGGTGGTGTGGAAGAGGCTTTACAGGGACTTCTATGAGAGAGGAGTTTGATCAGAGGATCCATGTTCACCCTTGGGAAAATTTCCTACCAAGGCACTGACATAGAAACCAAGAAAGGAAGAAGGAGAAATAAGAGAAACTTGCAGCTGCCTGTTCCAATGAGCACTTTGTCTCTGTGACCAATGAGTAAAGTGTAAACTCATGAGTTTGGTAAGAATGGATAAAAAGCATGCATGCTAAAATAATGCATGCTTTGCAGGTTTGAAACCTTCTGAAAATAGAGTGTGTAGCTTTGTGACCCTCTCAACTACGACATGGTGACACCTTCACCTGGAGTTCTTCTCCTCAGTTTTCCTCTTTCATCAGCACATCTTCTCCTGCCTGAATCCTGCCAGAATCCACCACCCCAAACACTGGGAGCAGCTCACATGACCCTGCAGCTGCCCACATCCTCCTCAGTGTTTCTTCATCCTGCCACACTCAGCTAAACGAGTGTGAAGAGAACAATTCACCCCTTTCCCACAGGGACTGGAGCTCCACCACCATTCCCCAGCACTCTGGGAGAAGTTGGGCAGGATTTGTGCAAACCTCCTGCAGCCCTTAAAACCAGAGCTGGTCTGATGATGCCTGACTAATGAATGTGTGGTGGCCAAGGGGAGCTAATGAGACATGACCATGTTAGTCCTGCAGAAACCACAGTGATTAATCACACAACCAGGGCACAGAAGCCTTGGACATCTTCACAGCAGACTCAGATGTTTTCCTGGAGGATAAATCCTACAGGGTGCAAGATTACCCAGCTTCATCACTGAACTTCATGAAGGGTTTTCATCTGGACCACATTGGGTTAGATTAAAAAAGGCATGAAATGTATCCAGCCTGCTCAAATTGCAGGAAAACTTCTCCTTGATCACAAAGGAAGATAGGAATCAAAAAGATTTCCTTAAGGGAAATCTCAGAGTTCAGGGGTTTGACAGTGCCCCCAAATACAATTAGGATGTGGTGAACCTTATTTTGCTCTTCAATTCACCTGTGTGAACTGAAATTGGAAATAGAAACATTACAGCAGCTTCCTGCACATATTTCCAGCCTGGATTTCATTAATATCTTCCCTGAGCTGGGATTATTTTGCTCATGTACAGTGTTCAAATCTGTTCAGGCTTTGTTTGGAAGCAGAAAAACACTCCTAATGGAGGCATCCCGTGTAACCTAATAGAAAATGATACTGTTCAACGGCTTCTTTTTTTAAACAACTGTTAAAATTTAATACATAACCATATCCCACTATGGAATTCTACCAGAGTGTTAAAAATAACCCAACAGGAAGCATAAAAGCACTTATTAAATTCTACAACTATTTACAGTAATTTCTGCATATGACTCTATTAAATTTCCATGGCAGCTCAGTCCCATTTCTACCAGACTGCACAGAATTTTTCCAGGCTGGTCAGCTCTTTCTTTCCAGTTCCAATGAACAAAGACATGGAGCAGCCACTTCTTATCAGAGATCTGATTCTATCAACACTGGTGGCTGTAAAAAACACTAAGCACTGGATTCTCAGCTGGAGAAATTCAGCATAAATGTGTCAGCCCTCAAATCTGGGCTGCAGGACTGCAGCCCAACCTCTGCCTGGTGCTCACCTCTGTCCAAACCCTCATGCCTCCTACTTTTGGCTCCCATTCCCCACTCAGTCAGCTCACCCAGCTGTTGTTTGGAGCTTTGCTGTGTTTTAGTAGCTGTAAAATCAGCTGTGGTAGTTCATAAATTATGGGAGGGGTTCCGAGATGCTGTTCCCTCTAACATTTGCTGCTGGAGATGGATGGGACAGCCAAGGACTGAGGTCATTGATGCTTTGTGTTTAGCAGGAGAGGGGGAATTTGAGGAGCCTTGCAGCTCAGACTGTCAGGGTTATGCAACTGGAGGCTCCATGGAGCCCTGGAAAGCTGCAGGAATCTCCGCTCAGGATGCAAAAAACCTTCCCAAAAACCCTCTGTGCCCCAAAGACTGACACTTGCTGCCTTCCCAGACACAAAGGCACAGCAGTTTCCATTACAGAGCTCGTCCCATCTCCCCAGGTTGTGCTGGCCCCGAGGGCTGATGTAAAGACTGATCAGCCTGGATGGGTCATGCTGCCAAAAAAATTCTTCTGGGAACAAAGGCACTGCTCAATTTTTATTTTTTTTCCCTGCAACTGAAGTAAATCTTAGACAAAAAACCCAGAGGGAGCTGTTGGCACACACCAAGCAGCCATCAGACAGGAATCCTGCTCGCAGCCCAGCCAGCTCCTTGTCAGGCAGGAGTTTAGAAAGCATTTAGCACATGGAAGCTGGTAAATTTGTGTGTGTGTGTGGATGTAGATGAGACACCCATGCAGAGCAAATCTGGGCTGAGCAGCTCATTTTGCTGAACTGAGAGCAGAGTGATTGCTTTAAACCTGGGATAAGGAGTCCATGAGGGCTCTTAGAGACACTCAGACCCCCAGTTGTGGGTTTGGAGGGGTGGTTTGGCTGGTGGCTCAATAGATGCACTGGGGAACAGGTGAACAGCAGGATATTCCTTGGAAACCTTCTCAGTGTGCCAATAGATGCATTGGGGAGCTGGTGAACAGCAGGATATTCCTTGGAAACCTTCTCAGTGTGCCAATAGATGCATTGGGGAGCTGGTGAACAGCAAGATATTCCTTGGAAACCTTCTCAGTGTGCCAATAGATGCACTGGGGAGCTGGTGAGCAGCAGGATATTCCTTGGAAACCTTCTCACTGTGCCACATTCTCTGTGCAGAACTGCAAATTTCCCAGGAGACGAGGGTGTCTGCTGGATACTGAAATCCAAACCCAGTCTGGAGGAGGTACAGGCTGATTCTGCACTTGCTGGTAGAGTTCCTCCAAATGACTCCCAGGCAGTCACTCGCAGAGCCCTGAGCTGAGGCAGGAAATGTTTTCAGCACAGTCCCTCGTTATTTAGTGCATGTCCTTGGGATGGGCTGTGTGCCCACAGCTCCTCTGTCACCACCAGCAGCAGCCAGGCCCCCCCAGCGCCACTGAGCTGAGGAATAAACTCCCTAAACTAAACACAGAGCAGGGATCAAAGGCACTGTGGGCATCTGCTGTCATCGTTTGTGTGTCTGCAGCAAGTGCTCAGCTCTTCCTGGTGACTGATGTGACGCTGGTGGCTGCCAGAGGGATGGGCACTCGGGGAATTATGGCAGAGATTAGGAGGAAGCTTTCACTTCCAGGGCTGTATGGACTTGCCCCTTAAGTGCTTGATGGACTTTGGTGTTCTCAGAGGAGTTTTTTAGCTCGGCACTTCCTCTTAGCCTTGGAGCTGTGCTGTGTTATACAACCCCTCCTGTTTACACCTCTGGAGAAGCTCAGGGCAGCAGGGCAAGGATGGGGTGAGGTGTGCTGGCCTGGAGTTAGGGATGAGCTAGGAACACATCCTAGGTGAGGCAGACTCATCTCAGACACCATTTCTTGGAATAACACCCCTAGCTTTTCCATTTTCCAGATGTGAGTTGTTCTATGAAAAATCGGATTTCTGCCCCCAAGGGCTTCATCCACAGGGTGCAGAGGGACAGAATCCCCTCAGCACCCAGGGGTGCTGTGAAGGGAGGGCAAGTCCAGACCCCTCCCAAACCCCACCCTGCACCTGTCCCTGCTGTTCTCGCCTCTGGAGAAGAGGTGGAAGCACTGCTGATAAGCTCATTAACATAAATTAGCACACCATGCTGTTTGCATGAGGTGGTTTCAGCACTTCCAGGCTCAGAGTGGGCACAACTTTCTCCTCCTCCTCCTCCTCCTCCTCCCACAGGAGAGGAGACATATCCTTGTCACCCTTGGCAGGGCCCTTGTCACCTTGTCACCCTTGTCACCTTGTCACCCTTGTCACCTTGTCACCTTGGCAGAACCACCTGCCACCTCTTGGGGTGGTGTCTGTCTGCAGGAAGCACAAGTGGAGCAGTATTCACAGGAATCACCACACTCTGCTGGGCTTTGTCCCTTGGTTTTCAGGGCACTTGGAGCAGCTGTGTCACCTCCTCACAGCTCTCTCCATGTCCAAGTTCTCCTTTCACCATGGTTTTACCATACCCAGAAAAGCACCACAGGCTCCAAATCCCTCACAGAGCACTTCCACCAACTCACAGGAAGGGTTGTGCAGCAAAATCCAAAAAGGACCGAGCTGGTGTTTGGATTTTATACCCCATAAAAGTCCATCCTGGACTCCATCCTGGAAGCAGAATCACAGAAGTGGGGGATCCAACTGTTATCCCTTGGAAATTGCTCAGCTGACTCCAGGAGAGGATCAAATCTCCGTTATGCAACAAATCAGATTCTGTAATCGAGGTGAAATCTGAATTTCCCCCCTGGCATTGGGAAAAGGCACTGGCCTCTGGCCAAAAGTATGTTCTGTGCTGAGCAGCAAGTGATGCACAGGATCAGGAGCTGAGCAGTTTGGGAAAGATTGTACAGGGGCAGAATAAAGGGCTAAACTGATAATCCTATCAGGAAAATCGAACTTAATCAGGAGTTAGGTATGAGAGATTGAACTCAAATCACAGCAAATTCACCAAATTTGCCTCTGTCTGCTTCTCACCCCAGCAGTGGAATTGGCTGCCTGGTGTTTTATAACTAATTACCTGCATTACAAGCCAAGTGCACAGCTTTTCTTAGAAGAGAACTATCTTATTTTCCCTGAAAGTTTAATCCTCATAAGAGGATTCCCATCCTGTCTTTGGCAGAGTCAAAATCAAGCTTTTCACATGGTCCTTTGCAGGAAAAAAATTCTGCACTGTTCCCATCTGCACGTTGGTGCTGGGCAGGAGCTCCTGGCACAAAGCTCCTCAGACCAAAGCCAGGCTTTGCTCCACTGTAGTGCCCTTTCTTTCCACTTTTTCCCCATTTCTTTGCTTTTTTTCCCCTGTTCTGGAGATTCCTCATGGCCTTTTAATGCCTGCAAATTCAGCTTTTTGGGTGCTGCCTTGCTGCAAATGTGAGCTGCCAACATCTCACCAGGGGCTGGGCTTCATCTCCAGAGGACTGTCTTGACCTGGGCGAGGATGGACAGATATCCAAAACCAGATAATCAAAATAAATAATAAACCAAAATAAATAATAAACCAAATATCTTGGTTTCACTTCAGGGGATTAAAAAGAGCGAACCTCAGACATCCCTGTCCTGGAAGGAGCAGTTACACCAAGCCTGGCTTAAAGTTTTATTGTGTAGATGAAGAATATAACTGAAAATGTGGCTGTTATCTAAGCAAGCCCACAGGCACACACAGCAAATAAAAAAGCCATTCATTCATTCATTCATTCATTCATTCATTCATTCATTCATTCATTCATTCATTCACTGGCCTTTGCTGTCACTGTTGGAGGTTCCCAGCAATCTCCAGCACCCTGTTCTACAGGAGCAGGGATGTCAGGGCTGGATTAACTCTTCCTTCCAGCAGGGAAAGCTGCTGATCCTGTGTGGATTCTCCTCCACACACATCTCTTGTCTCCAGGACCTCAAGCCAGCTGCTGGAACATCCCTGGGCCGAGCTGTCCTGTGTCTGTCCCAGCAAAACCAGCACTTCCCATCCCCACATGGCTCTGGGTCTGGTCCAGCTCTCCCTGTCCCAGGCAAACAAGAATCAAAGGGAGAAATCTGCTGGGAAACAGCAGACTGATGAGATCTTGTGGAGTTGGGCTCACCAGTGGTGTTCATTAAGCCACCAACCCTGCTGATGTCAATAAAAGTCTTGGAATGACAAATGAAACTCATCAGGGCCTCCCCTGTGAAGTCATAAGGCAGAAAATAATTGGGGAGGGACAAGGCAGGAAAAGAGTGACTCACAATTGGATGGATTTTATTTTCCCTTGGATTAAAAGCCTCCTGTCCTTCAAGGGGCTCTGTACCACCTTTCCACCCAGACAAGCTACTTTTCCAGAGGACATGAGGGTGCTGGGCAGCCAGAGTAGAAACAGCCACAGCACAGTTGGGGGACAGGGCTGTGACAACCTGGACACTTCCCAGAGGGTGAATGGAGCTTCAGGTAGTGAAGTCATTCACCCCAAGTTTGCTGCCCCAAATTCACTTTTGTCTCCATCTTGCAGGGCCTGAGGCACTGAGGTGTCCTTGATTGCCAGGCCTGGAGAGGAATTGTTGTGTCTGCCTCAAATGGGAAAGCAGCAGCTCCCACTGGACATGGAGTTTAGAGTTACACACTGCAGAACTGCAGGATTACAAACAGATGAAAATATAAAAAACAGAACCCTGAGGCTTCAGGGATGACCTGGACAATGGCACTGAGCTGCCCCTGTCCCTGCAGGGCCCAGGGGTGACAGCAGTGCCGGGCAAGGCCGCGGTTCCGAGGAGGTGCAGGGGAAGTTCTGAAGGACATATTGGGGCTCATTTTCCAATTACAGCTTCAAGAAGTCATTCACCCCAAGTTTGCTGCCCCAAATTCTCTTTGTTTCCATCTCCGGGGCCTGAGGCACTGAGGTGTCCTTGATTGCCAGGCCTGCAGAGGAATTGTTGTGTCTGCCCAAAATGGGGAAGCAGTGGCTCACACTGGACATGGAGTTTAGAGTTACACACTGAAGAATTGCAGGGTTACAAATAGATGAAAAATAAAAATGCTGGCCCTGAGCTCTGCCCTCCCACTGCCCTGGTTTTGTCTTTCCCAGCCCAAGTTCAAACAGCTTGAACTGGGGGAAGCAGTGGGTGTAAAGATGAACCCCAGGAAAAGATAAAGTGGATACAATGGCACAGGATGTTCTGAGAGCCCTGCCTGGCCTCTGCAGCTTTCAAATTCCTCTGTGGCAGAGGATAAAAGTCTTTAAAGCACTTTGCAAAGCATCTGCTGCCCTGACTGCATCGAGGAAGGACAAACACACAACAGGCTTGAGCCACTCCAGGGCTTGGAGCCACTCAGTAAAAATAAACTGAAGCACCACTCAAACCTTCATTGAACAGAAATGGTTCTTGGAAATGCATGGAGCAAACAAAGGCGTGTTCATTTGTGAAGGACAGAGCTTTTGAGAGGGAAGGATTTGGAGCACAGGCTTTGTGATGGCTCCTGTGAAGTCACCTCATTGCTCCGAGGCTCTGGACGTCTGTGGGATATTTTTGGATGTGATAGTGGGGTCATGTCCCACCCTGTGACACTGGAAGGGCCATCAGAGGCTGTGGGGACAGGCTGCTTGTCCCCTGAGCACGCAGGGCACAGCATGGCCTCAGAGCAGCTCAGGGATCAGCCAGGCCCCAAGTGCTGGGGCAGAGCTGGGCTTCATCCCAAATCCACCCCAAAATGGGGAGCTGGGACAGGCAGCAGAGGCTGGTGGCCTTCTGCATGGCATGGGACAGTGCTCTGAGCCTGGGGACACAGCAGAGCCAGCAAAGCTCACCCCAAAGGGCCCTGCCTTGCCTTCCTGGCCTGCACAGCACCAGCCAGCCCTGCTGCCACCTCCCACAGAAGAGTTTTATAAAAGATTTGGCATAAAGGACTTTTTTTAAGGCTCCATTGATGCTTTTTTGGTACTACATAAAAACAGAGGCCAGACAAAATTCAGAGAATACAAAGCAGTTTTATTTATTGAAGGGCCCTCAGGTGCATTTAGGGCGGACAAAGCCCACCCAAAATGGGCAACAGGTCATGGGTTTGCACACATTTATAAGTTTGGTCCATTTGCATATTGGGGGTTCATCTTCCAATTACAGCTTCAGCTAATGAAGTAATTTACCCCAAGTTTGCTGCCCCAAATTCACTTTTGTTTCCATCTCAGGGCCTGAGGCACTGAGGAGTCCTTATTTGCCAGGCCTGGAGAGGAATTGTTATGTCTGCCCCAAATGGGGAAGCAGCAGCTCCCACTGTACATGGAGTTTAGAGTTATGCATTGAAGAATTGCAGGATTACAAATAGATGAAAAATATCACAGCTAAAATCCTGAGGCATTACCATTTACTCAAACTGCTTTTATCCTCCTTGCTGCTGACCCTCTCCAACCTCCTGAGCTCATCCAGCCACCTTCAAACTGCTTCAAACCCAAGTGACAAGTGCAACAAACACAGAATAAACCCTTCCCACCCCAGAAATCCTTTCCCACCTTAGAAACCCTTTCCCACCCCAGAAACCCTCTCTGCTCTGCTCAGACCAGCACCTGGGGCAGGTGCAGGAGCTGGAGGACCTCCCTGAATACCCAAACCACCACGAGTAATTTGTTAATTGGGCAATGTAAATATAATCAAAAAAATGTCCTATTTGGAGATTTGGCTGTGCTCTGATTAAATGGAGGAAAACCAAAAATATAACAAAACAGAGCTGCCACCTCCTCCCTCTCTTTACTGCTCATAAGAGTTTGGGGCTGGGGAAGTTTGGGGAAAATTCTGGAAGATTCTTGTCGCAGTTCAGAGCTTTGGGGCTGCCTAAAATTCCTTTAAGGATGCTAACAGAGCAAAGAGATTGATTAATTAGCTCTCAGAGCATCATCACTTCCCGCTTTTGTGGCGGTATCTGTTGGAATATCAACAGATTTACTCTGGGAGTAAATATGTGAGATGCCACACATACCACAGACAGCCGGTCCAGGTTTTGGTCAGCGAAATAAACACTTCAGGTCTGATCCAAAAAAATGTCCTGTTTGGAGATTTGGCTCTAATTAAATGCAGGAAAAGGGAAAAAAACCCAAACAAAAACAACAAATCAACAGAGCTGCCACCCCGTCCCTCCCTCCACTGCTCACAAGAGTTTGGGGCTGGGGAGTTTTGGGAATTTTTGGGAGATCTGAGGTCGGGTGTGCAGTACCAGGAGCTGGAGCCAGATTCTCACTCATGCTCAGCCTCCTTCTCTTGTGGAAAAAGAAATGAAATCTCCAAATTTTTGTTCTGCACAGCAGCTTTGCCCTGGTGCAGCAGGAGAAGACCCCAGCTTTTGGTGGTGACGCCAGGAAAGGGCTTTTCCTGCATCCTCCCTTCAGCAAAATGACATTTATTGGCGGGTTTGTGCCTGCAGGGCACAGCAGCAGCTCGTTTAAATAAAGAGATTTGCTCAGAGGAAGCTTTTGAATTCTCCCTCAGTGCCAGCAGTGGAGGGAAGGCACGAGGAAGGAGTTCAAACACTGGGGAAATCCAGTCAACCTGTAAACAGGAACTTCACAAAAAATAAGAAATCCTCAATCCCAAGGCATGTCCTGCCCTTAATGACCACAGGCTCAGCTGCCACCATGATGCTGCCTGGAAGTGGAGGGGCCTCAGCAGAGCCCCAGCCCCAGCAGGGCCCTCAGGGAGCTCCTGGCATCACCAGCACCTCTCTGAGGGCAAAATGTCTTTAATCTCCAGCTCAGTGCCATGGAAAAATTCCCCTTGTTTTGCCATCAAACTTGTTCTGTTCATTTGTGGGTGTTGCATGGAGGACAGCTGGGATGAGGCAGTGTTTGCTCCCTGTGCCATCACAGGGGGATGAACCCCTCATGCACTTTTTTTTCCCCTAAAATCCCTACTTTTGGCCTTGGGCATTGCAGTGCATGGCAGTGGCTGCCCGTGCCCTCTGCTGGTTGGAATCCTGGGATTTAGAGAGGATCTGTGCAATGAACATTTTTAGGAACAAATGGCATCCAGCTAGCCCTGGAAAAGGGACTTGGAGGAGCTGGGTGCACTCCTGATGGGAAGCTGCAATCAGCAAACCCCACAGACCCTTTTTGGAGCACTTTAGGAGTTGGGCAGCTCCACACAAACCCCGTGGACATTTTTGGAGCAGTTTAGCAGTGGGACACCTCCACACAAACCCTATGGACAGATTTGTGAGGAATTTAGGAGCTGGGCAGCTCCATGCAAACCCTATGGACATTTCTGGAGCAGTTGAAGGGCTGGGCAGTTCCACACAATCCCACAGACACTTTTTGGAGTTGTTAACAGGTTTGCAGCTCCACACAAACCCTGTGAACACGTTTTTGGAACACTTTAGGAGTGGGGCAGCTCCACACAAACCCCATGGACACTTTGTGGAGCAGTTTAGGAGTCAGGCAGCTCCAAACAAACCCCGTGGACATTTTTGGAGCAGTTTAGGAGTGGGGCAGTTCCATACAAACCCTGTGGACACTTTTTGAGGAATCTGGGAGCCAGGCAGCTCCACACAAACCCCGTGGACATTTCTGGAGCAGTTTAGGGATTGGGAAGCTCCACACAAGCCCTATGGACACCTTTTTGAGGAATTTAGAAGTGAAGCAGCTCCACACAAACTCTGTGGACACATTTTTGAGGAACTTTGGAGTGGGGCAGCTCCACACAAATACTGAGGACAGATTTTTGAGGAATTTAGGAATTGAGCAGTTCCATACAAACCTCATGGACACTTTTTGAGGAATTTAGGAATTGAGCAACTCCACAGAACCCTATGGACAGATCTTTGAGCAGTTTAGGGGCTGGGCAGCTCCACACAAATTCCACAGACACTTTTTGGAGTTGTTAACAGGTTTGCAGCTCCACACAAACCCCACAGACAACTTCTTGAGCAGTTTAGGAGTGGGACACCTCCACACAAACCCTTTGGACACTTTTTGAGGAATTTAGGAGCTGGGCAGCTCCATACAAATGTATGGACACATTTTTGTGGAATTTAGGAATTGAGCATCTCCATACAAACCCCGTGGACATTTTTGGAGCAGTTTAGGAGTTGAGCAGTTCCACACAAACCCTGTGGACACATTTTTGAAAAATTTAGGAGCTGGGCAGCTCCACACAAACCCCGTGAATATTTCTGGAGCAGTTTACGAGTGGGGCAGCTCCACACAAACCCTATGGACACCTTTTTGAGGAATTTAGGAATTAAGCAGTTCCATACAAACCCTATGGACACTTTTTGAGGAATTTAGGAGTTGGGTCACTCGATACAAGCCCCATGGACATTTTTGGAGCAGTTTAGGAGTTGGGTAGCTCCACACAAGCCCTATGGACACTTTTTGAGGAATTTAGGAATTGAGAAACTCCACACAAATGCTATGGACAGATTTTTGAGGAATTTAGAAGTTGAGCAGCTCCACACAAACCCCGTGGACATTTCTGGAGCAGTTTGGGGCTGGGCAGCTCCCAGAGTGGCCGTGGGAGGCCGTGGGGTGGCAGTGGCAGGACGAGGCTGGCACAGGAGCCCAGGCACTGACTCATGGGCTCTGGGCTGTGCCAGCCCCGCCAGCTCCCGGTGACTTCAGCGCCTGAGAGAGTTCTTGGTGTTTCTCCCTCTTCCCTTTCAGCACAGGAATTGTTACTCATTCCCTACACAATGCCAGGTAGGTTTTATTGTGGAACGGGCAGTGACATGGAGCTCCTGGGCATGGGAATGCAATTGATTGAAACTCTGCGTTTCCGACATGACTTCAAAACACAACAATCACAGATATTAAGATGTTGGCACCAGGAGCTGCTTGGAGGATAATTATGAACTATGAGCTAATTTTTTGGGATCTGTGCTCATTGCCAAAAATCTCTGCAGCTTTCCTGTCTCCCTCGAGAGCAGCTCAAGCTGCAGGTCCCTTAACTCCCTCATCCCCTGGCTCATTCTCACTTTTTTCTTCCTTTTTTCTCCCCATCTTTCTCTAAAGTCTTATGGTAGAGCCTTTATCTCAAGCTGGAAGATTTCAGGCTGTCCTTTAAGGTCCTTATCACAATAGTGCATGGGGAAAAAAAATTAAACTGGGACAGATTTGGCAATTTTCACATTTCCTGCATTTTTAACTCCAGAAGTTGATGCTCCTGCAGATTTACTAACTGAAGCCAGGTCAGGGGTCTGTGAGTGTGCACCAAAACCCCCCTATAGTTCTATCCCTGGATGGAGAGGGATAAATGGTTGAGGAGCCATTTTTTTCTGAGTCCTTATAAGAAAAGAACAAATGTACAAGTCAAGAACTGCAGCATTCCCAGTGCTCCCTGTGAATGGAATGTCTTCAGGCACGTGGAGAGCTGGATGAAGCCACACTTCCCTTCACGTTGAGGCTCCAGTCCTGTCCCCAAGGGTGGCTGCTGCCTTTCCCTTTGGAATAAACCAAAATACAATATTTACACATATTTGTGCAAATAACCCAGCAAACACTGAGCCAGAGCTGAAGAGCAGGGGAAATGTTTCTGTCTGTCCCTGCCCACAGCCACTCATTGCTGCCCTTCCAGCTGAAATTGCTTCGGATATCATCCCTGCTGTGATTCACTCCTGAGCATGAATCCTCCTGAAAGGCTGCTCTAGTGGCTGTGACTAAGCTGGTGCTGAGTTTACCC
The DNA here is from genome assembly GCA_009764595.1 of Geothlypis trichas. NCBI lineage: Eukaryota > Metazoa > Chordata > Aves > Passeriformes > Parulidae > Geothlypis > Geothlypis trichas. Next base: position 910,473 of record CM019919.1, on the reverse strand, counting down.
ACGTTGGAGAGCCCTGGCAGTGCAGGGCTGGCTGCTGTCACTCTCTGTGACATCAATGGGGACAGGCAGTGATGCTCAGGAACACGGGGAGCCTGCACACCTGAGCCCAAAGGAAAATAAAACTGGATAAAGCTGGAATTTGTAGGTTTCCTCCTGCTGCTCAGTCAGGGCTGGTGTTGCTCTAACTTCAGTTTTCAGTCCAAAATCTGTAGGGTGGCCACGTTTGGGGGTCCCTGATCCCTGCAAGTGTCCAAGGCCAGGGCTTGGAGCAGCCTGGGATGGTGGAAGGTGTCCCTGCCCATGGCCAAGGGTGGAATGAGATGAGCTTTAAGATCCTTTCCAACCCAAACCAGTCCATGATCCCACGATTTTGGGGATCACCTATGGCACTAATGGCTGCTAATGTCTGATGAATCAGAAATTTTAAATCCATGAGTATCCATGAGCAGGGCAGAGTTCCAAAGGCATGGGGATCTCCAGGCATTCCATGAGACAGCCACTGAAAATTTCAGCCACTCAAACAGCTCAGGCTCATCTCTGTAAAAGGCCAGGGCAGGAGAGTGTGAAGAAGCTTTGTAAAACCCCAGTCTGATTTGGGATATTTAAATTTGGGACACTTAGCTACTTTTTGTCTAAAATAACTCAATTTCTAGCAACAACAACCCCCTTACAAGTCCCTCTGTCCTCACAGAGCTCAGCAGAACCTTTCCCAGAGCAGCAGCTTTGTCCCAGCTCCATCAGCAGCCTCAGCCCTGGCTCTGGGGCACTGTGGAGTGAAAATGAACCAGAGATGAGACAGCACACGAGTAAATTCATTCTCATTTCCTGATAAGACAAACCAGCCCCCTCAGGCTTTCTCCAAAGTAGAAAAGGAACCATTCAAACACGAAAAACTTGCTAAAATAAGAGCATGCTGTGAGAAATCTGTTTTCCTTGAGTAGGAAAGCAGCAGGGCTTTGATGTGGGGACACACATGGGGTGGCAGTGCTGACAGACAGACCCCCAAGGGTTGGGGAGCGGGGTCTGAGCTCACACAAACCCCCACACCCACGCCAGCACACTCAGTGCTCCCAGTCACAACTGGGATCTCACTGGGATGGGCTCCCCCAGGCTCCAGCTGCTCCCACAAAAACCACGTGCAAGGATCACATTTTTATTTTTTTCTAAGGTTTTGTTCCCTTTTGTTCCTGCTTTGGCTGCAGATTAAAACCCCAAGTGTCAATGAGCAGCCCCCTCCCCTCCAAGGCCCTGTGGGTGCTTGTGGAAAGGTTTGGTTTGGGAGAGGTTTGATCTGAACTTCTGAGGAGAATCAGGGGAGTGCTGCAGCCCAGGAGCTTTTTAAAACTTTTTAAAACTTTTAACCCAAATCTCCATCCCAGAGAATGTCCCACACTGCTCTCCACAGACACTTAGAGCACAGAGGAAGGAGTTCTGGCTCTTTTCTCCTCTGGATCCTGCAGGCTGAGCAGACCCTGGGGTGGTTTACAAAGTGCCACCCTCCTGCCAGCCCTGCTGATAATCCCCTTCTAAAACTCATCATCCAGCTCAAGATACTCCAACTGGGAAGATTTTATTTCCTCCTGGAGTTGCAGGAGCTTCTCCTCATAGCCCTGTCTCCTGGTCACCCACACCACACAAATTTATCATGATCAAGGCCTCAAAACTCCGTAAAAACACAAAAATCAGGCAAAGACACCTGAAGAAACTCCTCACATCACTATTCTTATTAAAAATGAGGTTTGTACCTTGCAGGAGCTCCTCTTCACAGCCCTGTCTCCTGGTCACCCACAAAAATTTATCATGACCAAGGTGTCAAAACTCAGTAAAAACAAAAAAATCAGGCAAAGCCACCTGAAGAGACACTTCCCATCACTATTCTTATTAAAAATGGGATTTATACCTGAGCTGGAACCCCCCAAACTTCCAGTTCCAAACCCCATCCCCCTGCCCCAAGCTGGTGCTTGACCAGTGATGGTTCCTGTTGACACCAGATGGTTTTCATCAAAGCCACAATTTTTATTCTGAAATAATAACATCAGCAATTGTGAATGAATGAAGTTGTCTCAGCTCTCACTTTCCCACCAATTACAGTGAATTATGAACCACCCTTGAATAAGAGAATCTCCCTTCTCAGTTATTGCTGCTCAAAGATATATTTTTCTGGTGGCCAGCTCTGTGTTATTTGACTGATTTATAGGCCCATAACTTATGGAATTAGAGGTGATCTTTTTTTCAGAGCTTTAACTCTAAGTGGTTTCTTTTTCTTTTTTTCTTTGAAATCATGTGGAAAATGAAGATGATAGATTTTCCCTCCATATATTTTCAGCCCTCTAATAACAAGCTGAACTTCACTTGCAGCTTTCCAGCTTCACCCTCGCCCCACATTAACTCTGGAACTCATCATTCCAAACACACTCAAGCTGAAATGGGCTTTAGGTTGTCTAAAATATTGATCAACCTTTAACCCTGCAAAAAGCCAGTCAGAAACTCAGGAATCTCTTAATAAATTTAAGAACATGCTGGCTTTTTTTTTTCCATTAGAAGTCAAACTTACAGAAGATTTTATGTGGGGAAGATTTTAGAGTTTTATCAGCAGAAATCATCTTGCAGTGAGTGCAGCATTGCTGTTGCCAACATATATTTGGTCAAACTTATTTAGGACACAAAAAAAAAAACCCTAAAAAGTTTCTTCCCATTTAAGCAGAGCTGACACAATCCTTAAATGATGGAAAATTTTAGGACTGTTCTTATGACACTGCTCTTTGTGACCTGGAGGTGAAATGTTGGAGTCAGAATTCCTCTGCTATGAAACATCCCCTGGTTCTCATCAACCCCATCAAAATTTATGGGGTCTCCATGGCTGGGTTGAGTTTGGAGGATGAATTTAGCAGGACAAAGTTGCCAACTCTCCATCACTTATCTGAACCTGAGGCAGCCTTTTAGATTTCCCCAGAACGAATCTGTATTGCTCTGGATGTAAATTGACTTTTTCCAGCGTGTGTATGGATTGCACCTGGAGTTGCATTTCTGCCTGGAGATGCATTTCTTTCTGGAGCTGCATTTATACCTGGAGTTACATTTGTATCTGGAGCTGCATTTGTATCTGGAGCTGCATTTCTATCTGGAATTGCATTTGTATCTGGAGCTGCATTTGTATCTGGAGTTGCATTTGTATCTGGAGCTGCATTTGTATCTGGAGCTGCATTTGTATCTGGAATTGCATTTGTATCTGGAACTGCATTTGTATCTGGAGTTGCATTTGTATCTGGAGTTACATTTGTATCTGGAGCTGCATTTCCATCTGGAGCTGCATTTCTATCTGGAATTGCATTTCTATCTGGAGTTGCATTTCTATCTGGAGCTGCATTTGTATCTGGAGCTGCATTTCTATCTGGAATTGCATTTGTATCTGGAGTTCCATTTCTATCTGGAGCTGCATTTGTATCTGGAACTGCATTTGTATCTGGAGTTCCATTTCTATTTGGAGCTGCATTTGTATCCATGGCTTCCACGTGTTTTGCTGGAGTGTCAATAAAACAATTCATTCTACAATAAAGAAATAAAGATGCCTTCCCACCCCTGTGGCTCCTGTGGTTTTTGGGTGTGGTTTAGCAGCCCTGATGTGAGAGGAACAAGGGGATGAGGCACCTGAGAGCCCAATCTCTCTGGTGTTAATTGTAGGCTGGCACAGGGAGCTGTTTCCTCCCCTCAGCCCTGTGCAGAGGCAGCTTTGCAGAATATTGGTGGCTCAAACTGCACCTCATGTGCAAGGAGTGAAGGGAAAAGTGCTGGGTCCCTGAGCTTTGTGGGGTTTGAGCTGAGTTATGCAAACAAAGCTCCTTCAGCTGTGGAGTTATTTACAGGTTGGCTCGTGCAGGCCTTAGTGACAGATTTAAATGAATTAATTTTTCTGACTTTCATTTGCTGTCTTCCCCTGCTGTTTCCCCTCCAGCTATTGCGTGTAATTACAGGAAATCTTCGTATATCACATCTTCAAAAAGGCACAAAGAAAAGCAATAGCAGAGATATCCACTTCTCCTTGCTTTCATGTTTGTTTTGGAGGGATGAAAGGGTGTGGTGGAGCTTTTCCTTGCAGCACCCCCGAGCTCTGCTCAGATCACCCAGCACAGGCACCCCCAGCTCTCCTCTCACTCAGCACAGACAAGACCTGGCAGCCCTGCAGCAATTACTTAGAGCTTTCTTGGCTTTCAATCTGCTTTTAATGATTATGGGAGACATCCACAGTAATCAGCCTAAACATGGCTTTTTTTTGGAAGAATTAAAGAAGAAATGCAAGTGGTTGTTCTTTTAAACCTGGGTGTTTCCTTGTTCAGGGAGCACAGTAATTGTTGGGGATTGTGCTGTCACATCTAAGAGGTAAAACTCAAAAGCACAAACTTCTAATTTAGGAGATGGAAAGACCTGGCCATACCTGCAAACAACTCCTAAACCAACATGTTTGAGCCCAGAGCTTTGGTGAGAAAAGAAAGAGGGAAAAAAAAAATCTGGAATTGGCTGTGATCAACTTAAAACAACACCAAGAGCATCTTTGTCCCCACCAGAGGGTATAAAACTAAACTAGGAGAGAAAAGGAATTAAGTAAAACCCACGGTGCTCAGAGTTGGATAAAACAGGGAGAGAGAAAGAAAAGCTCTGCTGGTTTGGTTGCCTTTAGAGAAAGAAATGTTTTTTTTTTTAAATGGAAAAAAAAAAAAAAGAATTTTCCACTGGAACCTGGGCAGAAAGTCAGAATGAAATAGATGTAATTGAGGCACAGACCCAAATGAGGGATTACATTACTGATATGTTTTTTCCTAAATGATTCTTCTTTTAATTTTATGTACTGTCAAGGAAACCTCTTAGATACATAAATACTGGTGGGAATTAAATTGGTCTGAGAAATGTGGGGTTTATCTTTTTTTGACAGAGGCAAATGAAAGGATAAAGGCTGGATCTTTGATAGAAACATAAAGAGTTTGTGCCAGGGAGGTTTTACCTCTCTCATCCAATGTGAACAACTTGCAAACTCCATTGAATGTCAAGGCACTGTGGATATTTATTAAGGGAGCTTGATTTAAATCAGAAAGAGCCCAATTCCTCCTCCCTGATAGTGGGATCACTTCTGGACAGGATTCAGACAGACCCCACACCCCCACCCATCCCAACACCACTCTGACATCACCTTCCAGTTTCGTGTCTTTTTACCACCACATAAATTGCATTGAAGCCCAGTGATATCACTGCTCCAAAATCCCCTTAATCCTCCAAGCAGATACAACCACAGGGGTTTAAACACCTCTGTTAATCCCTTATAGAGAATAAAAAAGCATTTGTTGGAGGAAACTTTATCTCCCCGACACCGACACGGACACGGCTGTGACATGAAACGCCAGGGGTGATCCAAGGGTTAAGCACAGGAAGTCAGAACTGAAAACTTGACTCAATTAAATCACAGATTCAGGCAATTTTCTGATCTGCAGACGAAGGCTGAGTTCCTGGCAGGTGATGTAAGTTGTGCCTTGCTGATGGACACGACTGCACACGACACATTTCAGGTATCCCACAACAAGTTCCTGAACCACTTCCCCAGTGGAGGCTCTTTTGCAAGAGCCTGCTTTTCCAAGAGGGTCATGAACATCATGAGGTCCAGAAAATGGTCTCTCTATCCTAAAAAAAGTCCCTAAAAAATGGACAAAAAACAATTAAAGTTCATCTTTTATCACCAGAAAAATTAGGAATATAAAAGACCTCAAAACTGCAGCAACCAAAAGGCACTGATATCTTTGTACCTCATGACAGAACCACAGCCATTCTTTAAGAGATTGCCTGAAGCTTTTTCTAGCTAGGACAAATCCTCAGGGATGTAAAACCCCCAAACATCCATATGTCTATGGATAACTGACCTCACCTGTGGCAATTCCCCTCCTCACCTGCTCAGGGATGGAGCTGGGAGCAGATGGAGCAGGACAGGAATGAGGGGCACATTCCCTGCACCTCGTGTTTCCCTCTTTTCAGCTGTTCCCTGCTGGTCACCAACTATAAACAGATTTTCCATAAATTATTGGGTCATTATGGTGATAATGCCAATTCTATTTAGTCTCATATTCTGATGATTTACAAACTGTAGCAGCAACACAAACAGTGGGGTCAATAACTCAACCCATCCCTGAAACTGTGTGGGAGCGAGCTGGGACAGAGGTTTGGGGCAGGAAATTTCCCTTTTTCCATGGGAAATTACTGGGGGAATTCAGGGAGACAAAGTGGAATCACACACAGAGGACTCTGCCCAGCTGATAAAAGCCCTTTGCACACCTTGAGTTTCATTTTCAGATGTATTTTCTTAGAAAGTCAAACTTAAAGGCAGCCAAGGCGTAGCCCCAGGTACCCAAGCTTCCCACAGGATGCATCACTGCAGCTTGATGAGCTTTGTTGTCTTTAAAACGATCCTGGAAATGTCCAAATGCTGGTCCAAATCCAAATGGAAATCCAAAATGAGGCAGCAGTGGAGGTGTTTGGAAAGTGAGGACACGCAGCCCTGAAATGAGATCCCACCACAGATGCTGCCCTTGCTGGGGCTTGTTTGTTCTGCAACACCTTCCCAGCCCTGGATGGTTGCAATTTCCTTGGAGTTATTTTTTTTTAACAGGATAAAGTGAGAAAACAGAAAGGAAAAAACACGAGAAAAAAAGAAAAAAAGTGATTTTTAAATCAACTGTCATTCCTGGCAAGGCTGAGGATCTCAGCAAGGTATTTGTTTATTATCAGGTATTTCCTCAGGATCAGGTTCAGGGGAGAGAAGTCTGGTCCTGGTTAAGGTCTGTTTAAAGCCCTCCTTGAAAAGAGATTTATGCAAGGAAATTACCTAACCTGGGGCAGGGGCTGAGTCAGCGGCAGCGGCTTCTCCTCCTCATTGTTGGTGCCTCGGGGGGTTTTTTTTAGCCCTGCCGAGGGCGCCCAGTGAGAACAGCGGCGGGTCCTGGCTCACAGATCGGGATCAAAGCTCCAATTGTTCCCAAGGAAATGAGGCAGCAGGAGCAGAGCGCTGGACACCGCTGCTCTGCCAGCCTCGGCAGCAGCGCCGGGCACCGGGCACCTCCTCGGGGTGAGGGACAAATGGACAACTCATTTGGGTGAGGGACACATGGACACCTCCTTGGGGGAGGGACACACGGACAACTCGTTTGGGTGAGGGACATATGACATATTGGCACCTCCTTTGGCATGAGGGACGCATGGATGCCTCCTTTGGGTGAGGAACACACAGACACCTCCTTTGGTGAAGGACACATGGACACCTCATTTGGAGTGAGGGCACACAGACACCTTTCCTGGGGTGAGGGACACACAGACACCTTTTCTGGGGTGAGGGACACACGGACACCTCCTTGGGTGAGGGACACATGGGCACCTTGTTGGGGTGAGGGACACACGGACATCTCATTTGGGTAAGGGACACACAGACACCTCCTTGGGGTGAGGGACACATGGACACCTTGTCTGGGTGAGGGACACATGGTCACCTCGTTTGGGTGAGGGACACATGGACACCTTGTTGGGGTGAGGGACAAATGGACACATTTTCTGGGGTGAGGGACACACAGACACCTTTTCTGGGGTGAGGGACACATGGGCACCCCCTTGGGGTGAGGGAAACATGGGCACCTTGTTGGGGGTGAGGGACACACGGACATCTCATTTGGGTGAGGGACACATGGACACCTCATTTGGGTGAGGGACACATAGGCAGCTCATTTGGGGTGAGGGACACACGGACACCTTGCTGCCACAGCATCCCCTTGGTGCTGGGACTGCACTTCCTAAATCCCACCTCGTCCCATGCTTGGGAGTGGTGGCTCTGCCAAATTCCCATCTGAACAGGGGCTTTTCCCAATTTTTGGCTGATTTTGGGAGAAGGGGACGCCAATCTCTTCCCAGATTTTGGCTGATTTAGTGAGTGGTGGCTGTGCAAAAATTCCCACCTCAACAGGGCCTTTTCTCAGTTTTTGTCTGCTTTTGGGAGAAGGAGACACCAATCTCTTCCCAGTTTTTGACTGATTTCGTGAGTGGTGGATGTATGAAGATTCCCAGCTCAATGGGAGCTTTTCTCAGTTTTTGGCCACTTTTGGAAGTGCTGGCTGTGCGAAATTCCCATTTCAACGGGAAAATTTCCCACTTTTTGGCTGCTTTTAAGAGAAGGGAACACCAGTCTCTTCCCAGTTTTTGGCTGATTTTGTGAATGGTGGCTGTGCACAAATTCCCACCTCAACAGGATCTTTTCCCTATTTTTGGCTGCTTTTAGGAGAAGGGAACACCAACCTGTACCCAGTTTTTGGCCACTTCTGATGGCTGTGCAGAATTCCCAGCTCAATGGGAACTTTTCCCAATTTTTGGCCACTTTTGTGACTTCTGGCTATTCAAAGATTCCCATCTCCGTGGGAGCTCTTCCCAGTTTTTGGCTGATTTCGTGAGTGGTGGCTGTGCAGAGATTCCCACCTCATCAAGAGCTTTTCCCAGTTTTGGCTGATTCTGTGACCGCTGGCTGTGCAAAATTCCCACCTTAACAGGATCTTTTCCCAATTTTTGGCCATTTTTGGGAGAAGGGGACCAATGGCATGGTGGGACAGCAACCTGGGGTGCTGTCCCATCCCAGCTGCTCCCAACTGGAGCATTCCCCAAGGAAGTGGCCCTACCCCATCCAAGCAGCAGATTTAAAGTCCAAAGGATGGAAAAGACCTCTGAGTTCATCCTTCCTGCCAGCAGCCATCAAATTCATTGCATTGTCTGGTGATGGGACTTCCACCATTTCTTTGGGGAAAAAACCTCTCACTTCCACCATTTCTTTGGGGAAAAAACCTCCCGTACACAGCTGAGCTCAGGGACACTTCAACCATGGGCAGGGCAGCAGCTCCAGAGCACATGACTAGGGTTGAAACGAGGTTTTGGAGGCAAAACATGGCCTGAGCAGGTTGTTGTATTATTTTTCCAAGGTCACTGCTGGAATATCTGGCAGCCTTTATCTCACGGCTGGGAAATTTTACTGTACTTGCAGAAAACAACCAATGTTTCTCATCCTGCTGCCCGACTCCTCGCTGTTTGTGTTGGTTTAACTTCCCTGACCCCAAAACACGAAACTGGAGCAACGTGGGCTGGAAGTGGAGCCCGAGGTGGACGTGAGTGATGTGTGTAACCCAGTAAAGGACTGGGAAACAAACATCCAGCAAGCATCCTGGATGGAAACTCTTTCATCTGCATCGATCATTGACGTCCCTGCTGACAGAGCGTGGCTCTGCCAGCGGCCTCTGATCACTTTGAAATGCCTCACAAAAAACGTCTCCCTGCACTTAAGGTTTTCCGCTGCTAAGAAATATCTTAATGCTAAAGATTTGTTTACAAGGGGTGGCTGTTTCCACTTGCTGGAGCGCTTAAAAAGTTGTTTTTTCCAACCACAAAGTAGATCTAAACATTAAGTGTTTCTCAAGTTGGGTTTCCAGCTCCTAGACTGCTATAAACATTAAGTTTCATTGGTTTAAAGCAAAATACGGCAAAAAAAAATTTAATTTGCTGCTTCCACTTAGCCTCTCATAATGTAAAAGAAAAAAAGGGTGTTTTAAAAGAAGTTTTATTTTTAAAAGGTTCGTTGTGCAATGGCCTGTGGTTGAAAACAGGGTCATGGGGACACAGCACTTGCATGTTTGTCCTGATGGTGCTGAGGGTGGGTTTTGGTCCTGTCCCCTTCCCTGCCACTCTGCTGGGAGGGGGAGCTGAGCAGTGTGAGCTCTCCAGGCAGAGGATTGGAGGTCCTGGAGCCTTCCAAGGCAGGGAGGCACCTGGTGGTGGATTCTTTGGGGCTGTAAGGCCGTGGGGTTTGAGCTCTGCTCTGAGGGGACACTGAGCCCTCTGCTCTCAGTTGTCCCCAGTGTTTGTAACAATTGTCCTTGCAAAAATGCCCTTTCCTAAGCCTGGATTTATTCAAGGGTCAAGCCTGGGCATGGGGGATCTTCCATCTGAAGAACTCTCCTTAAAAATAAAATATTCCTGGAAGTGTCCAAAGCCAGGTTGGACGGGGCTTGGAGCAGCCTGGGCTGTGGAAGGTGTCCCTGCCCATGGCAGGGGGTGGAATGAGATGCACTTTAAGGTCCTTTCCAACCCAATCCATTCTGGTATTCAGTGGTGATGGTGATGACCATGATCCCCCCACTGTCCAGGCTCAGCTCTTCCTCAGGATTTTGTGATGGCTGTCTGCAAACTGACAGCCCAAACGAGGGATTTCTGTTTGAGAACAAGGGTTGCTGGGTCATCACACACCCCCTGTTGGATCACTGGAAGTGAATGACCAACAGAAAAAGAATTTTTCTATTGAATTTTAAATTACAGAATTTCTATTGAATTTTTCTGTTGCTGGTTTGGAGTGGAAAACACAGTGTCTGGAAAATATTCCTGTGATATAGAAATGTCCCTTGGATCAGCTGTAACGTCGCCAATGGCCACAGCAGCAGCAGCTCTGCAAAAAGGGCTCTAATTCATACCCAGGTTTAATTTGCAGCAATATTTTTGCAGTCTCTGTAAAATTAAGGAAGTTCTGGCCTTGGTGGGCATTAATTAATGACTTGAGTGTCCTTAACTTCCAATGAACTCTGCCTAGGCTGCACCTCCTTGTGCCTTCAATACCTGGGTGGTGAAACCCAAGTTGGGGCAGGGCTGGCTGCTGAGTGCTGGGAGAAGCTTTTCCTCAGGCAGGAAGGGAGAGCCACTCTCTGCTGGCCCCACCTGGGGCTCAGGTTACCATAAATCTGCTCTCACATCTCCCAGCAGCCCATCAAACCTCCTGCCAGACCACTCTGGTGCTCACCCCTCATGCTGGATCTGTCCCCACGCTGCTGGGGACATCACCTGGCCCCTGTCCCTGCCCTCCAGCTCAGAGGAAACTTCTCCTGGGATGTGGATAATGCCAAGCAAAGAGCCCTGAGCTCAGAGCTAGCACTGCTCCCATCAGTTCTGCTGGATGCTCCTGTGATGCCACGGGTGAAAACTCCAAGGTTTTTGCCTGTCTGGTGTATTCTTGCTTTCCTCATGGGAAATTCAGGAGCTGGAAGCTCTCAGTGAATTGCATTGAAGCTAAAAACTTCTTTAAATACAGCTTAGGCAGTTCATGTGTTCAAACTCAAATGTTGTTTCAATATTTTGGCTCTAAATTTATTATTCTTATCAACAAAGGCACATCTTGGCCTGTCAGAAAGCTCCTGGGTATTTTCAGATGACTCTGAGGTAGAATTTCCTTGCTGCTATTCCCATGTCCTTTGCACGAAGGAAGGAGTTGCCCATCCCACAGTCTGGTTGAAATGTCAAAATGAAGTGATTTTTAACATCCTGAGGGTAAAAACATATTTTGCTTCCTGGTTGTTGTTCTTTTATGAGGAGCCTTGAATCAAAATAGTTGCACGAGTCTTTTCTTGATGAAAAGGAAAGCCACTTGTATCTCCAAAACATTTCAAGTGGAAATTGCTGATGCACTCTCACTTTAGCCAAAAATATAAAAGCACTTCAGGACGATTAAACAATAAATGTCTGTCATCCTCCTCCACAGTCACTTCTCTGTTTCCCTCGTGATGTTGTTCATTTAAATGTGACCTCAACATCCAAGTTTCCTACGGTCAGAGTTTATCCTGGTCCTTCTCATTTCTCTCTTTCCCCATCTGAAGATCTTCATTCTCTCTGCAGCTCAGGAACAGCGCAGGAAAACCCACACATCAAAGCATCCACGTGGGAAGGGACAGGGAAGAGTTCAAGAGGAGCAAAAAAATCCTCTTGATGTATTTTTCCTGATCTAAGTCAGCCCAAAAGAAGGAGCCCGGTGCTGTGGTTGGCACGGCCGTGGTTGGCACAGCCATGGTTGGCACAGCCGTGGTTGGCACAGCTGTGGTTCCCTGTTGGAGCAGCACAAGGACACCTGTGCTGGGCTGGGCACTGCACAATGCTCGGAAATCAGGGAGAGTTCATCTCCAGGCAGGGATGGCTGCAAGGAGACAACTCACAGAATACACAGAGCCTCAGCAGTGGCAGGGTGCAGAAATGGGAACAGGATATGTTTTTCCCATGGTTTGGGAACAATGTGAATACTTTCTCACACACTGTTGGTGAAGCACTTTGGCACACCTGTGCACTTGGACAGCTCTATTATACTCCAAGGTCTCCTGCTCAGCTGCTAAGGGCTCTTTTCCTCTCTAAGAACATGGATTGATTACGTGGAAACATGATTTGGTTTTGTATTTGTGCTGGATCGTGGATCAGGAGGAAGTTGCAGCATGTTCTGGCTCCTGAGCAGAGTTTTCTGCTCCACAGCTCGGAGTGAGAGAGGAGCAGGGGCAGCCCGGAGATGTTTACACAGCTCCCTTTTTATTTTGACCATCCTGAATAAGGAAAAACTGTTTACATGCTCCAGAGGATGTTTTGCCACTGTCACTTCCTACAGAAACGTCCTCAAGTTTCGAGTGCTGGCAGAGACAAATCACTGCTTGTGCCTTTGGCTGGAGTCCCCCAGGAGACAGCACAGACCTCGCTCCTCCCTGGGCCCATCAATCCTGTAATCAGCTCTGCCAGATCCAAACAAATCACAGTTGCTCCAGGGGCATCCGCATCTTGTTATTCCAGATGATTTTGGGTGGGATGCAGAGCAACAGGAGATCCCTGCGCAGGTGGGATGAGCTTTGTCCTCAGCTATCCCCACTCCTGGTGGGAACCACACAGCAATTCAATGCCACTGGCTTCTTAAATATCCACTGCAGTGAATTCAGAGCTGCATTTTGTATTTAAGGGTCAGTTTGGCATGGTCAGGGGGTGGGGACAGCACTGAGCTGCTGCTCTGAGAAGTGGATCCTGTGTCACCTCCCGTTTTGAGAGTTAGCAGAGGGTTCAGCTTGTTTTTCCTTCTCTCCAGACAATTCCTCGCCCTCCTCAGTCCCAGGCTCAGGACTGGCAGAAATGAAGATCACCTCAGAGTGTGTAAATTTAGAGTCCATCATATTTGAGCAACACCACCACCAGAGCCAAACTCTGAGATTCCTGAGCTCCTGCAGCTCCAGTTCTGTTGGTGCAGTTGTGCCCCGTAGGTGGGACAGCACAAGGTGTTTTTCTGAGCTGTAAAACAGGGTGGCTGCAGTCAATTCAAAGTTTACCATTTTCCATCCCCAAACAGGGCACAAAGAAAGCCAGAGAATTGCAACACTTTCCCCATAAATGTCCTTTAAAAAATGTTTTCAGCGATCCTTTTGGCACAGGAGCACAATTTCCATCAAAAAACTGTTGAAGGACAGGACGGTTCCCCTCCTTTCCCTCCACAACCGGGAAGGATAATTTGTCCCTGCAAAAACCATAGAGAAATTTTCCAGCTCAGGAACCGAGGCCCAGCCAACACCTGACCACGTGTGTGCAGGAGCGCGGAGATGCCGAGGGAGCCGCGTTCCCCGCGGAGCACAGCCCGTGCCATGCTCAGCCTTGGAATGAGTCAGGAGAAGTCAAATGAAGAAAACACACGAGGCAGCATCACGCACAGGGGCTGAGCTACCTGGGTTTTATAACATCCACCCGGGTTCCAATTTCATCCGCTTGGCAAACGCTCTCCTGGTGGAAATAATTGAGGCCCGAGAGTCAAAAGCGATGGAGGAAATATCTAAGCTATGAAATGTCAAGTTGCTTTCCAAAAGGGTTCCAATCTCCAACCACATCAAGAAGGGGTGTCTGAAAAGACAATCAGGATTTTGGTCAATTAAATGGAGTTTTTTTTAGTTTTTCTTTTGGGTGGGGATGCAGGGCCAGAGGAATGCCCGGCTTGGGGAGGGGTTTATCCTCCACAACCCTGCAGACCTTGTTTTTCAGCTGCAGGTCCTGGGATATTTTCTCCTCAAGGATTTGCAATCCTTGCAATTTGCAATCCTCCTTGCAATCCTGAACGTTGGTGGCTTCCCTGTGTGCCTCCTATGCTCTGTTACCCTGGACACCATTCCCAGCTCTCATCCCAAGATGCTGCTCCACTGTGGGTGACAAAGGAATTCTCTGCACCAGGTCCCTGCAGAGCTTTGATTCTGGAGCTCTGAAAAGCCAGCAGAAAAGGAGGTACAAAAATAACAGCCAGGAAGCAGATTAAAGCTTGAGTATAATCAGGGAACTTTGGGACTGGGTTGAGTGAGGATGAATCACTCCAGGTATAAGTAGGGAAGGACCACAATTTTCAGTAAAGTTCCATTCAGATTATCCTAAGTGGGTGATTTGGGAGCTTGTTTTCATTTTCGTTTTGTGTCAGGGAGGTGAAACCTTCAGCACTTCCAAACTCCAGCCAAGGAGGTAAATATTAATTCTCCAATTAACTCCTACTAAAACTACATTTCAACCTGAGAGTGCAGAACCTGCTGCACAAGGGGATTAATTTCAGATAAATATCAGCCACATCTACGGCCCAGCAAATCCTTCAATAAATAAAAAGGTTCAGAGTAGAAAAGTCATTCCTGAACATGAACCATGAGGCATCATTGATGTCTTACAACTGGAAATCAAAGGTACCAACCACTCACTCTTCCACTGGACAACTTGTTCCTCATCCCTGAAGAAACAGGAATTCTGTAATTACTCTTTCAGGGTACTTTGGAGCCTCTCAAACTTCATAAAAAAGGGGAAAGAAAGATGAATGTATTCTTTAACGTACCAAAAAAAAAGACTCAGCTTTATTTTCCCGGGGGAATTGAACTATATTAGTTTACATCCTGTGGTATGAATAAATAAACAATCCCTAACCAATTTCAGACTTGCTGCTGTTTTGGCTGGCAGAACCTTTGCTTGGAAAGGCTCAGCTAACGCTGCTCTGACCAGCTCCCATTTTCTCCTTCCCCTCACTTCCCTGCCCCTGGGCCTCCCCACTTCCACTCTCCCTCCTTGCTGATCACTTTCATGTTTCCTGGTTTCCTCTGTTGCCTTTTTTTTGGAGACAAGCTCCTTTCCACATCCATATTTTAATTATTCTCAGTTGCCAAATTGTCTCTTGTTGCACTCTGACAAGGAGGTGGTGTCCATAAAATTTGTATTTATGGGTTGGGAATTAATAGCACAGGGATGTGGGAAAAATAACATATTTAAATAAGTTACTGAGTCCTCCAGGATGGTTTGGGGTTCAAGTCTTTGCAATCTCTGCTGTCACTGAACCTTGGTGGCTTCCCTGTGTGTCTCCTCTGATAAGGTGCAGACACCATTTCCAGCTCTCATCCCAAGATGCTGCTCCACTGTGGGTGACAAAGGAATTCTCTGCACCAGGTCCCTGCAGAGCTTTGATTCTGGAGCTCTGAAAACCAGCAGAAAAGGAGGTACAAAAATAACAGCCAGGAAGGAGATTAAAGTGTGAGTACAATCAGAGAACTTTGGGACTGGGTTGGGTGGGGATGAATCACTCCAGGTATAAGTGGGGAAGGACCACAATGGTTCCTCTCCATCCCTGGGCTCTGAGGGTGCCTCAGCCATGGCTGTGGTGCAGAGGAGGAGCTGCACCCTCCATCATCCTCCTCATTTGGGGGTGTTGGGGTCAAAGATTCCTGGGGAGCATTTGGGAACAGAATCCTTCATTTCCCTGGGGCTGGCTCTCTCCTGTCTCCTTCCAGCACAGGACACCAGGACATTTGAGGACAGGGCAAGGACCTCTCTAAACCCCCAGGCTGAACCTGCACCCTGGCAGGTGCTGAGTGCATCAACATTGGATTTCATCCCTCATATAAATCCAGCAGGGCAGAAAACCATCCCGGAGGCGAAGGCAGCTTGGAAAATGCTGTTTATTCCCTTGAACTCCCTGTGAAAGACACAATAGAACAATGGGCTGGAGGCGATGGAGAGGCAAAGCCCTGAGGTCACCTTCTCCTGTCCCAGCTGGTGCAGCATTGTTCCCTGATGGGAATTTCTGCCCGTGGCTCAGCTCCGTGACCATGTGTTTCCTACCACTGCTGCTCCCTCCCCCAGTGCTTCCGCCTCTTTGTTACTCCCTCAGAGGCCAGGATTATTAATTAAACCTCACTCAGGCTCTGGGGGAGATCGGTATGAGGAACCTTAATCGTAGAGATAGGGAGCTGATGCAAAAAGAATGGGGATGGCCTTGGGAAAGGCAGAGTAAAGAGGCAGCATCCATGGCAGGAGAGCCTGTGGGGCTCGGCAGGGACCCAGAGCAGCCCTGGGAGGAGGATCCTAATGGACACCTTGGAAAACCTGGGCTCAGGAGATGTGCCAAGAGGCAGGATGGCACTCCTGGGGCTGTCTCCCCTCTGGGATGAGAGCTGGATCTCCACAAAGCTTCATCAGAGCTTTTGGGCACCATCCACCCAAGGATGTGGGTTATGTGGGGTTAGCTGGGACAGGGATTGAGCCTCAAACATCTGAGCTTGTTGGTTGCACACAATATTGTCTGTGTGGGTGGTTAAACCCTTCTGTCCCTACAAATCTAAAAGAAACTTATTTTCAAATTACCTTTGAGAACTGTCCACAGGAGAGAAACCACCCAACAACACAGAGCAATAAACGACATGAAATAATCTCTGAAACACATCCCATGGTTAGCAGGGGGCTTGGAGGACTCAGTCCCCCCTCCAGCAGCACTTGCAGGCACAGCTGCACGTCCTTCCTGTTCCACTCAGGACTGTGTATCTCCACCAGGATGATTTATTCCAGCAAACAAACCTTTCTGGGGAAGGGCCCAATGGCAGGGAAGTGGCAGCAGCTCCTCGGGAGGCACAGGCAGCAAAGGGCCTCCTGTTCTGGCTTGGGATCAGGGACAAGGCCAACACAGGGGGCTCAGGGAGGAACTCGTTATCATTTATTAAATATCTGACACCCCCCTCTCAGCACAGAGATAAATATCCACATATTTAACACAACCTAATGGCTTTTGCAGGATTCAGGGAGCGCTGCTGCTCCAGTTGTCTGAGCTGGCGGCTCCCAGTTTGTGGCCATATGGTTGGCTGTGAATTGGGCTAATAAAAATGGAGTGAACGTTTTTTCTTCTTTTTTCTTTTTTTCCTCTTTTATTTTTTGTTCTTCCTGACCCTACTCAGTGCCATAAATACCTGTGTGTAGCAGAGGGTTTATAAATAGCACAGTAGCATCCACTGACAGCAGACTGGTGTTAAGTCTGACTTAACAGTCGAGCTCTGGATCGCAGCAATGTGGAGCTGGAGCGGGCTGGGAGAGGAATATGTGGCCAATAAAGATTTGGGAAGCTAAAGTCATTGAGAAAGCTCAAAACTGGGCAAAAAAAAAAAAAAAAAAATTATACCAATCTGCTGTGGGACAAGGTCCTGAAATGGAAACGCCTTGAGCCAATATTGCCCCTCTGAGGTAGCCCTGAAATTCCAAATAAATTTACGGCGGAGCTGACAGCGAGCTTGAGTAACTTGGTGTGTCTGGACGTCTGGCCCAGTCCAATAATAACATGAAAGGGAATTTTGTGCATATCCTTTGCTGATCCGGATACTTTGGACTCGGTTTTTGGTTTTGCAGCTTTTTTTATTTTGCTTTTTTTTTCTTTTCGTTTGACGGCTGTCTACAAATTGTCGGATTCTCGAAATGGATCTGTGATTCCTGAGAGTCCATAAATTTTCTCAGCAGTAGCTGCTGGTATGTGACACTTCTGCAGGTCCAGTGCCAATCAGGAGTTATGGAGCTCCTACGGTAACAATCCCCTTCCCTTACGGGATTGCCTTGGTTTCTGCCTCTCCCAGCATTCACAAGCCCTGAGCCAATGCCCAAAACTGGAGTTTCAAACCTGATTATTTTTAGTAAAAATGTATCAAAATCGGTGCTTTTTTATTTGCTTTCTCGCTTCCCAGTCTGTAGGGTTTCCATATCCCCTCTGTTGGAAACCAAGGTTCAAAATGAAGCACGCTGCAGTTCCCACATAAATCCCACACTCTGGAAGGTAGGAGGGAAAGGTTTTCCCAAGAAGACTGGGTTTTGATGGAGTTTTGGATCCTCTGACAGCTGATCCAAGTGTGAGTGCCAGCTGAGGCTTCTCCCACTGTTGAGGATTTCCTTCTGTGTCTGTTCCCTGGGGGTTTGAGGCTCTTGCAGAACATCCTTCAGCAGAACCAGTGAGAACATCTCACCTCTTGCTGCTTTTGTGAGAATCCTTTGAGTGGCTGATGGACATCTGGTTTTTGCTGCCATCAGAGCAGTGGTCACACACAGATTGCACTGATTGCTTTCAAAATCAGCTCTTTCCAGGAGAAGGCTTTTGGAGTATTTTGAAGCTGAGTGGACAGATAATCTTTATCTCAGTCATGACTGAGAACAGCAGCATCAGGGCACAGAGCTGATCCCACACGGATCAGCTGCCCTCTCACTGAACACTCAGACCTCTCCTTTCTCCTGAAGGATTGAAGGAATTGAAAAATTGTAAAGTCTGGAGGGAAAAAATAGCATTTTCCTGATGGCAATTGATTTGCTTTTCCTAGGGTGTCTTTTAATGGACACTTGTGCCCAGAGAGGCAGCAAACACCAGGATTTGGGTTCATCAGGATGAACCTCTGGTTCCCCCATCCTTAATCACAGTAGCACATTACCAGACAAAACTGAGGACATCTCACCACAAAGAGATGGAAATGGAAGAGCTTGGGAGATGCTGTGCTGCTCTTTGGAGGGAATCCCACCATGGGCACTGCTCCTTTTGGTTTTCATGGTTTTCAGGATGGGAATCAGTCCTTTTCCCTTCCCTTGTGGCTGTTAGTCCTTCAATCCTCTGTAATTCCTGCTGCAGTTTTTCCTGCCTCACACTGATGCTGAGGTAAGAGCAAAGATTTTCAAATACTGGTTCTTCTGCTGAGGTGAAATGTTTGATTATGCCCTTTCCTGACCCAGAGATGGGGCAACTGAGAGGTGTTTTAAAAACTTTTAATCTATTTTCAGTCTCACCTGAAGCATGAGACAATACAGATGTTGTAATTCACGTTGAAACATCTCTGGATGGAGGCAGCAAAGCAAGGAGACCTTTGTGGTGTCCCACTGGGACCCAAGGCTTGATGTAGCTACACAACCCCTCCAGTTCCTTCATTCCTTCCCTTCCAAACAGCTCCCCTGACCAGGACCTTTCTTTCTTCCCCAAACTTTTTAATGCAAAACCTTGAGTGAGCTTTTCAACCAAGATGTCCAAAATGTCCATGTTTCATTTCTCTATTGTCCTCTTCTCCTTCCCTCTTCTCCCCTACCTTCCCAACCCTTCTCCCTTTCATTTTATTTTTCCATGAGCAGGAACATCTAAAAGGACATCCACAACATTCACATCCAGCTCCTGAACCTCAGTTTGTTTTCTTTTTCCTCCCCTCTACAACATTAAATTGCTCTGACTTTCCAAGCAAGTTTTATCTCACAAAATAAATGGTGCTGAGCTTTCCTACAGGCAATCCCGAGCCACGCTGGGCACGGCAGGATGTGTTGAACCGCCTTTTTCTTTGCTTCCCAAAGCAAATTCCACTTTCCTCCACACATTAAAGCAGACGGGAAATCATTTGAGCCCTTGGTATAAGTCAAACCTCTCCAGTAAGGTAAATGTTTTTCCTACAAATAATGCCCTGCATGTTTGATCAACTTTGAAACCACAATATCTATAAGCACCTCAAATGTTAAACAAGGCATGAGCCAGATGTATTTACCAGCCAGGAGACTTAAAAGCCATTCTTGACGTCAAGCTGTGAAGATCAAATATTCCAACTTGGTGGCTGCCAATACGGTTCCCAAGCATTGTCCAGGTCCAAACCCCATTGTACTTGTTTTTGTTTTTGGCTTTTCCTCAGACCACTGGTGTTCTTAAATAAATAAGTTTCTAGGTCAGCTTGCTGATGGATGTTAATATAGCCATGATTTAAATCCAGTGGTGATATCAGCTTCTAATAAGGGATAAATCAATGGCTGCGGTCGCTGTGCAAACATGTAGGGAATAACCTGGATTTCTGAGTGGTTTTCAGGGTGGGATTGAGTTTGGGTTTGTACTGATGACTTCTCTGGGCAGGTTACAGAGTAATTGCACAAATTCAGGGCTGGATTCTGAAATTGTGGCTCAGGTTTAGTGGTAGCAGCACCACAAAGCGATGACGCTCGTGGACTAAATGTCCTGAACCAGATCGAGTGTGTTGGATTGTGACTCTCCACCCACTGCCATCAATGAGTACATAAAAATCTGGCTCTGACATCTCTGGGAAAAATACACCAATTTTCCATATCCTGATCAACACTTATGGCCTTCATGGAATTCCAGCTGGGTGTAATTATTGTCCACAGTGTGCACAAATTGCTGCATCAGACCTCGAGATCATCTGAAACGCCATGAGGTTGTTAAAAGGCAATAAACCTCATTTGCATTTACTCAGCTGTGAGGGATTTAAGGGTGAGGATTTTATGGTGAGGGTCACATGAGGATTTCCTTCTTTTTCTTCAGCTTTGTTATAGGAACAACCTTTGTCCCACCTGGATGCAGGAGGGACCACACGACCTGGGAAAACAGGGACACAGGGGGAGTGCTCTTGCACTTGGAATATTTTGTCCCTCAAGGAGCTGATGGGATGTCCCAGGCTGTGTCCCCTCCTGCCCCGGCACCCTGGACATGCCCAGCAATGGATGCAACTGGTAAATAATCCCATATGGAATAATTAAATCATGTTCTAAATGTTCTTTTTTAAACACACAACAAGGAGAAAGGATGAAAGGACAAAACCTGGCACCCACTGTGCTGTTCAGGATGAACAGGGAGAGAAAAAAGTACCTGGCTTAGGCAAGCCCTGGGTGATCCAGACACCACAGGGCTCTGAAGTGTCTGCCTCTCCCCAAATTTAGTCTCTCAGTCTGATGCTGCTGAGCCTTTACACCCCAGCTCGAGTCTGAGCCGGATGCCCCTGATTTAGTGCTGGCTCTTTGTCCAGGAACACCAAATGTGTGGAAGGTCCAGAGGCACAGACTGCAGCATCCTCTCCTTGAGCCCCTGAAATACAAATTAGCCAGTCTGGTATTCGATCACGGGCTGTTCTTGCAGCACTTTTTCATTCTGCACTTTGATTTTCCACGGCTGTTGCCAAGACAGAGGCTCTCCAGGACCCCCTCCCAGCCCATCCCATCTTGTCCAATCCCCTGGTTCTTCATCCTTGCTTTTTCCCTTTTTATTTTCCAGATCAGACCTTGGCTCCTTCTACCCTTTCTCTTCCCCACTGGTTTTTGTGGCCTGTTTGAGAGCTCGTTTGTGTGTCTGATGAGTGCCCACGAAATCTCTCCTCGCTGGCACTGCCTCTCCCCAGTGTTCCCAGCACTGCCTGGGCCTGGTGTTTTTTTAATATTAACTTCTTCTGCCTTCCTCCTGGGTGTTGGACTGCAATGAAAAGGGCAATGAATTAATGAAATATCTATTGCAGCTGACTTTAAATGATCCTAAGAAAAAATAAATTCTGAGTCCTACTTAGTCCTGATTAGCTCAATTACCTGCCAGTACAGGCTGCTTCTTTATATTTCCTAATTCTTTGCCCAGGCTATTATTAAATGTCTGAAGGAATCGCCTTCCTCTGCTTTCCTTGAGGAAATAATTCCAGTGCCTAATAGCTCTCCCTGGCAGGAAAACTCTGCTGAAAATCTTCTTTTTGCACCTCCTCCCTTCACCCGGACGACACTGAGCAATTCCTGTCTGTCCTTGAGGAATATATGTCTTCACATATTCATAGGTAATTATTATTTTTTCCACTTTCACAAGGATTTGGCCACAGAGTGGTTACACTTCAAAGATCCCAGCCTCAGATACTTTGGGAACATTGCCTCATTATCTGCAGCTACCGGCAGAGACATCCAGCTTCTCATCGGAGCTCCAAAATGTTGGCACCAACCCCAGCTACAGCAGCACTTTGGGCTCTACCCCTGATTCAGGAGAAGTCTGGGGCTTTGGGAAGTGACACCCAATCATGGCAACGTTCCCTCTCCCTCTTCACTGGGTCCTTAGCCACAGTCCAGCCAGACAGGACAGCCTTGCTTGGAAATGAAATGTGAGGAGCTGCTTTTGCTCCAGGGGACTCAGTGCTCTTCCCAAGGGGCTCAGCAGGAGCTGTGCTCAGCCCCTGGGCTTAGCAAGGCTTCTTGGTTTGCCTGGGCTGCCCTCCAGCAGCAAAACATGCAGCACATGGAAGGTTTTGTTGCCCCAACCTGTTGTGGCAGTGCAGGAACTGCCTTGAGGGTTTTATGGCATCTTTCAAACATGATGGATGCATCCAGCGGATTTTGTCATGGAGAGAAAGCTTGGAAGGATGAAATAGAAAATCAGGGGGAGGTGAAGTCTGAGGGAGAGCCACAGAGAGTCCTGACACCTCCCCAGGGCTGGGGAAATCCCTGCCTCAGGGAGCTGAGCAAAGCAGTCAGCTCTGCTGCATTATTAGAGTCATTTCAGCAGTTCATTCCAGGGGTGCAGCAGGGCTCCCACCCAGGAAGGGGCTCAGGGGTCACAGGAAGCCTGAGAACATTTAGGCAGCAACTTTAGTCCTGGTTTTGAGGATTTGGAGAATGGCTGAGCAGGGATGTGCCAGTGCATCACCTCTGTCAACACTGCACAGCTGGATGCAGGGCCTGCTGCACATCTGGGTGCAGGGCAGGATGCAGAACCTGGGTGCACATCTGGGTGCAGGGTAGGATGCAGGGCCTGGCTGCACATCTGGGTGAAGGGCAGGATGCAGGGCCTGCACATCTGGGTGCAGCACAGGATGCAGGGCCTGGGTGCAGGGAAGGAGTCAGGGCCTGCTGCACATCTGGGTGCAGGGCAGGATGCACATCTGGATGCAGGGTAGGATGCAATGCCCACCTGCACATCTGGATGCATGGCAGCATGCAAGGCCTGCACATCTGGATGCAGGGCCTGGCTGCACATCTGGATGCAGGGTAGGATGCAGGGCCTGACTGCTCAGCTGGATGCAGTGCCTTCTGCACATCTGGGTGCAGGGTAGGACGTAAAGCCCACCTGCACATCTGGGTGCAGGGTAGGATGCAATGCCCACCTGCACATCTGGGTACAGGGCAGCACCACTGCCCGTGCCTGCCCGAGGGCTGTTACATGACTCACATTTTAAATCAGCATCTTCAAAAGCTCTAATCTCAGACAGAGACAAATGTGCTTAATTGCTGCTTTGATAGGACTTATCACACCCCTTGGTTTTGGGATTTTGGGGCTGGCAGGCTCCTGCACCCCTCCAGCTCCTGATGGAGACATCCCCATTTCACACCCTGGATTAAAAAGGTTTTGTCGGGCAGCCAGAGCTTCTCTGGAGCCCATCAAGCCCAGAACTCAGTTATTATTTCATAAAGTGCTCTGTAACTAAAGTGATTTACAGCCTTCCTGGGGGCTGAGCATCCCGGCCCGCCAGACTCCAGACTGATGGGAATTTAAAGGGCTTAGCTGAAAACTCCCAGAAAATAAAATAAAACAACGAGTGATCTGCATGGAAATTATTCCCTGCCACAATGGCATCAGCAGAAATGCCCAGTTTGTCTATTTATAGCCTTATCTGTGTCTAAATAGCCATAAATAGCAGTGTAAAACACTGCAGCGAGATGGATGCGTGGGGATGTCTTTTCCAGCCACTGAGATGTTAAATCAATTTTATAACAAGTTGCTTTTCCAGCCACTGAGTGGCTGTAAATGTTAAGTGTTTTTACAGGCGATTTTTTCCCCAGCTGCTAAGCAGCTTTAAATGTTATCAAAAAAAAAAAAAAAAAGTTGCTTTTCCAGCTGTTCAACCACTCTAAGCATTTTTAATGGATTTTTTTTTTTTTAACTTGCTAAAACCTATTTATATTTTACTCACAAAGCAAGTGCAAAATTGTCCTGGCTCTGTCTAGGTCTTGTTTTTATTGTATTTTTTTTTTCTTTTTTGAAACCTGCGAATAAAAATTCTTTCTCTGTCTGAGGAAACTTTTTTTATTATTATTATTTTTGAGGAGAGAAGGGGCTTTGCTTTAACGAGTCCAAGATGAACATTATGAGTTCATCTCAGCATTTAGATACCTCAAAAGCACCGTCCTTGTGGTACACTCAATGGAAACACTGTTCTTGTGGTGTGTTCAATGGAAATACTGTACTTGTGGTATTTTCAATGGAAAAAAATATTATTGTGGCTTTTCCAATTCAGGAAATGCTGGTCGGTCTTGAAACCAGGGGAAAAAGAGGGAGTGGAGGGTGAGAGAGCTAAATTGAGGTGACAGCGAAATGGAAGAATTATTTTATTGTAACGAGGTGGGGAGAGATATACGAAGAGTTTCGGGCAGGAAAATGGAAAATTCTTGTGGCCCTTGAGGATTCATAACAGTGGGAGAAGGAAAAAGCTCTGGAGTAGTGTTAGGGAAAGGTGTAGGACAAAGCTGGGAAGGAAGAAAGGTTTGGTGGAAAAACTGAACAAAAAGAGAAGGAACAGAGCAGAGATGTGTTTAAAAAATGGGGATAAAGATGAGAAATGTGCTGTTAAATGTAACAATTAAGGAAAGACACGAGTAATCCTTTTATTTTTGGTCCCAAAGTCAAGGATCCGAAGTATTGCTGCGTGTTCAGAGGAATTAAAGGATTTTACTGTTGATTTAACAGCCAAACCCATCCTGTGACTGCATCAGGACTTGTTGTGGTCACTCTGGAACAAGACTTGTAGCACTTTGGGTTTTTTATCCAAACCTTGGAATCAGCCAAGGAAAGGTGGGGATGAGGTGGCCCTTCCCACTGAGGCTGGAGCCTGGAAATGCCATTTCTGCCTCTAAAGCCACCAAGGTTCTGGAAAAAACGCTCAAATTGCAACAATTAGGAAAAAAATTACCAAGAAGAAAATTCAAATTAATTTTGATATCCATCAATTCTTTGGGGGAAAAATAGTAGGGTTTGGTTTAGGCAGGAAATGGGCAAGAAGTTCTTCCCAGTCTGTCATTCTGAGTAATAATAATTTTTAGGAGGTGGGTGTCATTCCCCTGGTTGGATCAGCTCCATGGTTCATAGATTCAGATTCCCTCTGAACCAACAGAGCATTAACAGCAAAACCCACCAAATATCCATGTAAACACCATGGTTTTGTTGTATTAAAAGTAAATATTCCATATTTCCATGTGTAGAGATTTTCTTTTCACTTAAACCCATGAAGTTTCCCTCTGCTCTCCAACCAGGTCAAGATCTGATCAACTTCTCCAGTCTGCAAAAATTCAGTTTACAGAAGATTCAAAGTGTGCTTTAACCAAATATTGGATTCATCCAAATTTACAATAAAGTTCTTTTGGCCATGTCCTCATCTCTTTGTATTTGCAATAAAGTTCCTTTGGCCATGTCCTCATCTCTTTGTCTTTGCTTTCGAAGAATTTTGGAGTTTTCAGGTTTTGCTGGCCAAAAACACAGTGGAAAGCGAATTTTGGAATCGCACAGAGAAGTATTTTCAGAAAGTGACATTTTGGGTTCCACCAGGAAATATTTGCACCAGATGTGCTCCCAAATGCCTCCAGCCAGCTCTGAAAACCCCACCATGTGACCAGGCAGAGTTTAGCAACTCTGATCAGATTTTGAAGGCTCCTAACGACTCCCCAGAGCAGAGAGATCAGAAATTTGGGGTTTCTGGAACAAATTTATCTGGATTGATAAAATCCAACGCCCCAGGAAATCAGTGGGAAGATTTCTTGTCTCTTCAGGAGCTTCAGATCAGCAACACAATGAATGAACTTCTAAAAAACCCCAGAATTTACTTTTAGATCGTCCTTAAGGAGAAGGGAAAAGGTAGCATGTGCATTAATACCCAAAACATTTTAATCTTCCTGGAGAATCATTACAGTTGTAAATCCTGCTGGATCTTCTTCGTGCTCACTAGAAAAAACTGAGTTAACAACTTGCATCACCTCACAGTTGTCCCCACTGACCATAATTTCATCAGCCTGTTATTAAACCCACGCATATTTAAAACTGGAATTCCTTGCTGAGCATTGCATCATCGGATACGAGGCGCTTGGAATCATTTTGGAGTGACACAACAAATCCACAGTGGCTGCTTGTGGGAATTGCTGCTGGCGCTGAGGTCCTTTGAGGACAGGTGGCAGATTTTGGGGTAAAACTTTCTTGGGTTTGAGCATTTCATTGAAATGCTCCCCATGCTCTCTCCCAGGCTATCCCATGAGGGATCTCTGAACCCCAAAATACAAATTGCCCTCTGGGCAGCAGAACAACTCCAATGTGTGTCTCTATTTCCATTTTCCTGGCTTAGAATTGCTGCTCCTTGCTGGGATGGGAGGTCCTGACCCCTCCTGCTCTCTTGGATGGCACAGGTTTCTCTCCAGCAGGTTCCAGAGCTGAGCTCATCCTGGTGGTGAATCCATCTTTAGCCGCACAAATCCCATGGATTTCCTTCTTGATTGAAACGTGTTCTCTCTCAGGCTGCCCTGTGAAGGATCTCTGAACCCCAGAGAAAAAATTGTTCTGGGCAGCAGAACAGCTCCAATGTGTGTCTTTATTTTCCATTTTCCTGGTTTTTAATTGCAGTTCCTCGCTGGGATGGGAGGCCCTGACACCTCCTGCTCTCTTGGATGGCACAGGTTTTTCTCCAGTAGATTCCAGAGCTGAGCCCATCCCGATGGTGAATCCATCTTTAGTTACACAAATCCCATGGATTTCCTTCTTGATTGAAACGTTCCCCATGCTCTCTCCCAGGCTATCCCAGGAAGGATCTCTGAACCTCAAAGTACAAATTGCCCTCTGGGCAGCAGAACAGCTCCAATGTTTGTCTCTATTTGCATTTTCCTGGTTTTTAATTGCAATTCCTCGCTGGGATGGGAGGCCCTGACCCCTCCTGCTCTCTTGGATGGCACAGGTTTCTCTCCAGCAGATTCCAGAGCCCATCCTGGTGGTGAATCCATCTTTAGCCACACAAATCCCATGGATTTCCTTCTTGATTGAAATGTTCCCCATGCTCTCTCTCAGGCTGCCCCAGGAAGGATCTCTGAACCCCAAAGTACAAATTGCCCTCTGGGCAGCAGAACAGCTCCAATGTGTGTCTTTATTTTCCATTTTCCTGGTTTTTAATTGCTGCTCCTCGCTGGGATGGGAGGCCCTGACCCCTCCTGCTTTGTAGGATGGCACAGGTTTCTCTCCAGCAGGTTCCAGAGCTGAGCCCATCCCAGTGGTGAATCCATCTTTAGTTACACAAATCCCATGGATTTCCTTTTTGATTGAAACATTCCTCATGCATTTTCCCAGGCTACCCCATGGGGGATCTCTGAACCCCAAAGTACAGATTGCCCTCTGGGCAGCAGAACAGCTCCAATGTGTGTCTTTATTTTCCATTTTCCTGGTTTTTAATTGCAGTTCCTCACTGGGATGGGAGGCCCTGACCCCTCCTGCTTTGTAGGATGGCACAGGTTTCTCTCCAGTAGGTTCCAGAGCTGAGCCCATCCTGGTGGTGAATCCATCTTTAGCCACACAAATCCCATGGATGCTCTCCCTCTCTGGGCATGGATGGATTGTGCTCCATGACATCAAAGGAGGTGCTGGGTACATCGATTTTGGCCTCTTCACTTCACCTCTTTTGCTGGGGCAAGATTGTTTAAGGTTTATTTGTGGTGCTTTGTCCAATCTGATGGCAAACTGCTCCACCAGTGGAGCTTCTCCCACATCCTTTGGAAGAATTTTCCACAGCCTAATAAGATTTCAGCACTTGGAAGTTTATCCAGCCTAAACTTTCCTCTACTTAACGTTGTGCTCTGAGTCCTTATACCCTTTTCACCATCCTAAACAATTCCTCCTCTCCTCGGTGTTTACAATCCACGAGATTTCCCTCTGCCTTCCAAGGAGAAGTTTCCAATCGGTATTTATGAAATGGAAAAATAAATGACAAACAGAAGGTTCAGCAGAGAAGAACCTCCTGCTCTGCAGCAGTCAGATGTTTGTGCAGCCACTGGGTGTCCTTCAAACAGACCCTCATTCCATCATTTTCTGCTGCCCAGCTGTATCCCAAAGGTGTGAGGCACATCTTCAGTCCAAACAAACTTCAGGAGCTGCAAACCTTCAACTTCCAGACGCGCGCTGTTTAAAAAACAAGAAAAAAGTATTTTAAGCCAAACAAGCTTTGAATTCTTTTAATTTCTTATTTTTTTTTACTCTTTTGCTGTTGTTGTTTTTGACTGGGTTTGCAGGGTCAGGGGTTGTTTGTGTTCAGTGCTGGGGCCTGGGCATCCCATCCACAGAAAGAGTTAAACCTCCCAGGATGCAGGAGCTTTGTTGTGTCTGATGAAGGCAGACTTTCATTAGGCCTTTTACCACCAGCTCTTGGAACCCTTCCACTTCATGCAAGTCAAAAAACCACAAATATTCCTCTCCTTATATCAGTACCAGAAGCTGGGAGCATGGAATTCTTCAGAATGCTTTGAACCCCGTAATTGTCTCTTGTAATAATACATTTTTTACATTCGAGCTTGGGAGTTATCAAGGAGAAAGGACGTAGCAAGTTGGTTAAAATGAAGAATTAAATTATGGCCATGGAAACAAAAAAAAAAAAAAAAAAGAAAATAAAGAAAACAAGAGGTACTTTCCACTGTTCTCAAAAGAAAGTGATTTGGGAAAGGATGAATCAGAATGGAGCTCTGGGTGGTTTTGTGTTCCATGGACAGAGGGATGGACAGAGGGAAGTTTGGGGTGGGATGGACCTGAGGGAAAGCTGTGCCTTGTCCTGGGATCCTCTGGTGTTCCAACACCTCCTGAGGAACAGAAAATGAGTGTTTGGAGTTTGGGTTATGGGGTGCAGGGCTTCTATTCTGTATCAGAGAACTTGGGAATGTTTCCTGAGCCACGGAGCTGTTCTGCTCCTCATCCCATCCCCACCATCAGCAGCTCCAGTCCTTGGCCCCACTCCCTGCTGGCCTGGCCCTTCCCAGCCCTGCCTGACCTCAAGTTCCCTTCCACTAAAATCACTTTTTGTGTCTTGATTTTCCTTTTTTTTTAAAATTTCTGTAGAGTTCTTAGATCTACATTTATGTCCACTGGCAGTGGACAGTGGACATTTATGTCCAGCCTATACCTACCCCAACTGAGCTTCCACTTTTACAGGAAAATATCCAATTTTATTCCCTTTGGAGATTTTAGATGTGATCCCTGTATTATGAATAACTCCTTAGCATTGTTTATTTTTCCTTCTGGGTCATCTTCCTCCTCTGGATTCTACCTGAGATGTGGCATCATTTAATCACAAAGATCTTCCCATTCCACACTTAGGAATTCCTCTTGAGGAATACTCAAATATTTATATATATATATATATATTTATTTTACATATATTTATTTTATAGATATATTTATTTGTTTATTTATATATGTTTATTTATTTATCTATATATATATTTATGTCTATATTTATATCTATATTTATATAATATACTCTACAAATCAGGACAGATTTTGACCATGGGAATCCTAATCCCAAAACATGCTGCCCTCCTGAGAAAGTCCAGGATGAAGAAGCCAGAGGAAAAAAATAAAAAATCAGTGGTGCAAGGAGGTAAAAAAACCCAAACCCCAATAGAAACCCATCTTTCAGAAGCTGGTTCAAGTCATTGTTAGTACCCTGTCATTTGTTTGTGTCCCAAATCCACAAAAGACATCAGAAAATGAAAAACAAAACCAAAAATGAAACCTAGCAATGTTATAAAAGAGTTTACAGCACAATAATTTTGTACTAAATTAAAGGAGTATTTACATCTGGAAAAATGTCGATGGAAACAGAGTATCCTTATTTTTTTTCCCTAGATTGATTGGATAATGAATTCTGGGTTCAGTTTATCAAAATAAAAGGACCCCTCTGACCCCTTTGGCTGTGAAATGAGCAGGAACAGGGGGAACAGTTCAACTGAGGAGACCAAAAGAACTTCAACCCTTTGGTGCTGCACAAACACCCCCAGTCCTGAATTCTGGGCAGATCCAGAGCAGGAAAACTCAGGCTTTTCTTGGATTTCATGTGACCCCAAATTATCTTTTAAGAGGGAATTGGGGTTTGACCCCAGCAAGCCTGTTCACAATTCTGCTCACTGCAGGCCATAATTTCACAATAAATCACTGAGGAAGAGCCAGGGTGACCTGAAATAAGAAGGAGCTGGGAAGAAACAAGGAAAGAAAACAAGGATATATCATGATTAGGAGGGTCTTTTTATCATTTTAATGTTTATTTATAATTTTAGGAATTTTATTGAAGAGCATCAAAATTATTCCTTGTTCAGCTCCATTAAAATTCACTTTAAGCTGCCCGAGGTCAGGGATGGATGGGATATTGGGAAGGAATTGTGCCCTGTGAGGGTGGTGAAGCCCTGGAAAAGAATTCCCAGAGGAGCTGAGGTTGCCCATGGATCCCTGGCAGTGCCCAAGGCCAGTCTGGACACTGGGGCTGGGAGCACCTGGGATGGTGGAAGGTGGAACTGGGTGATCTTTAAGGTCCCTTCCAGCCCAAATCATAAAACTTGGTGACAACTTTGCTCCTTGTTCCACCCTCAATATCCCCTTGGGAGAATCATCCCTTGTTTGCTTGGGAGGATCCCAGCAGAGCCTTTGGGATGTGCCCAGGGACCCGAGGGCTCTACAGCTCCTCCTGCCACCCCATGGCAGAGGATCAGAGAGCCCAAACCCCTTTGATGGAAGGCTCAGACCCTGCTCCTTCTCACTCCAGATTAACCAGGAACAAAGGCCTTTGTTCAGCGCTGCCTCTGCTATCGAGAGCAGGGCCAGATAAGGGGGGAAAAGCCACTTTTGAGGCTGTTTTATATCAAAACTGCCTGGTTTGGCTTCTCAGGCCGCCTGGGCAATAACTCACTGCCAGCCCTTATCAGCCCTTATCAGCCTCGGATGGATCCACAGGGCAAAGGAGCAGGAACAAAGTGTGCCAGGTTTTGGGATGGAAAAAGAGCCTTGTCCCTCAGAAAGCCATGGAAAACAAACCCAAACTGATGCCTCAGGCTGAGCTTTTCTATGTTTCAGGTTCTGTGCTGCTT
Organism: Geothlypis trichas; assembly: GCA_009764595.1. NCBI lineage: Eukaryota > Metazoa > Chordata > Aves > Passeriformes > Parulidae > Geothlypis > Geothlypis trichas. The sequence goes on along the minus strand of CM019919.1, from coordinate 879,459 downwards.
TAGTGTGTGGGGCTGGGCTCACATCAGGGGATGCTGAGCTCTGTGCACAGAGCAGGGACACAAAACAATTCCTGCTCCAGCTGGGCACCAAGGACAAATGATCCAAATCTCAGCCCAGGAGCACAAACAGCGTGGGCTGGAGAGAGAAAAACAAGCAGGGTGGGACTGGATGGGCTAAAGCTGGGATGGGACAATGAACTGCAAGATGCAAATGGAGCAGAACTGATCCAAGGGAGAGACCCCGTGCCCGGCCGTGCATTTTGGGACCATTTTGGTTCATCTTGGGTGCAGCCCTGGCTGGGCTCTTGTGCTGCCCAAGGTGGATCCATGGAGGAGATGCTTTGAATAAATCCCTGCTTTATTCTGTGACTCTGCCCAGCCTCTGTTCTAGCTCAACCTTCTCAAACCAGCCCCAGAGCCAGGGGAAGATAAAAACCTCCTGCAGATGATCTCACATCTCCCCACAATGAGCTGGGCTCCAGCTGATGCTCCTGGTGGAGTCACCTGGGGTGGAGCAGAGACAGCAGGGACAGGGGGACACGGATCCATCCCTGCTGCCAGCCAAGGGAACAGCACATTTCCCTCCCCTCTCACAATTTATCTTCCTTAAACGCCCCCAGTTAAACCACAAAAATAAAGGAACACCAGGACAGGTCCCAGCCATATTTCTCCAAGGATCTTCTCCCTGTGGGAACCTCCAGAGCAGGTTCCTGTTCCTACATGACTTCCTTGACCATGGATAGTGGAAGTTTTCTGTGCTCCACAGCATCAACAATGGGCTTGGGAACTCACAGAACCTTTCATTTCCTCCCTTTTATTTGGAAAGGACTTTCCTTTAAGAATCCTGCTCTTTAATAGATGGGTTGTGATGTCAAACTCTTTAATAAGAGCTCTGCTTTTTCCTCTGCAGTTTTGTTTTTATTCTAAACAAGATTCTTATTTTTTTTCCTAAACAGATACAATTTTAAGGAGAAGAGGAAAAAAAAAAAAAGCCAAACATGACCAGAAAAGACCTTATTTGTTATGGAAAAATTATAACAAAGATTTTCTGTGGTTTATTTTTCTCTTTGCTCTTCCTGTTGTTGGTAATAAAGGAATTTTTATTGTTCTTTGGTGGTAATCCTAGCTTTATGTTGAAAATCAGAAAGGATTTTTTTCCTTTCTTTTTATTTTTTTAATTTTTTTTTTTCCTTCTCTGTTTTGGGTTTGGTTCTCTGGTTTGTAGCCTGGATGGAACTAAACCAAGCATTGAAAAATGTTGCCACACACTGTCAGGAATGGCTCAGCTCCTGAGCTGAGGATGCTGCTGCCCAAAATCCTTCCTCACATCCAGTGACTGACAGGGCATGAGGAGCATCTGCACATATTCCAGGATAAATGGAATATTCTGACCTGTGTTATGCAGCTGTAATTTCGGGATAAATCTCAGAATTTCAAAGATTGAGGCCAGGTTTGTCCCATGAGTGAAGCACCCACTTCCACCTGGGAGGTGCCACCCGAGGATGGCTGAAAAACCTGCAGTGAAGATTTATTTTGAAGGATTAGGCTGAATTCAGTCTAATTTTTTTCTCCCTTTTTGCCTTCTCTCCTGGTGGTGGAAAGTAACAAATGATTGGAATTTTTGTTTCTGCAAAAATAGAAAATTAAATTTGATTTTTAATATGAAAAGCACCAGCAGCTGAAACGTTATAATTTCAAGATTAATTTAACTGATACTCTGCCTAAGCACAATCATGTGCTGATCATGATAACCTTTGTTTTCCTTCTCCCACAGAAGTTTTTCTGCCTATATTTATGCAAAATAAGACAAAACTTGGATCATTAAAAAAAAATCCCATCCTTATTTAATAAAAATATGACACAAACCAACAGCAAAACAAAGAGAAGCAAAGCAAGGAAAAGCTTCTCCCCCTTGTTAAAAATGACAAAATTCCAGTGTGGAGAGCTGCATGTGCCTCTGCTGGCTCTGCTCCAGACCAGGGGTGTCCCCAGGAGCCCTTCCCACCTGGCACCCCGAGGTTTCCCTGCTCAGCCCTTCCTGGGGGTGATGGATCAGAGCTCTGGGAAGTTCTTTTCCACTCTCCTTTCCCCTTCCATGACAATGCCCAGAGGAAAGAATCACAAATAACTTCCCTTTTATTACAACTGAGTCCACAGCTCTCATGGTGTCAAAACCTCAGGGCAGAGTGCTGTGCTATTCCTGTACCCAGGTCCTTTCTGCCTCAGCTTGTTCCACCAATGTTTCATAGGATCATGAGATATGCTGATTTGGGAGGGATCCACGGGATCATTGAGTCCAACTCCTGGCCCTGCACAGGGCACCCCATACCATGTGCCTGAGGGTATGGTCCAAATGCTATTGTCCCAGGTCCTTTCTGCCTCAGCTTGTTCCACCAATGTTTCATAGGATCATGAGATAAGCTGATTTGGAAGAGATCCATCGGGATCATTGAGTCCAACTCCTGGCCCTGTATAGGGCACCCCAGGAGTCACACCATGTCCCTGAGCTTCTTGAACTCAGGCAGGCTTGGTGCTCTGAATATTTCTTTGGGGAGCCTGTTAGAGTGTTCAGACCCCCCTTTTTGTGACATTCAGCCTATACCTACCCCAACTGAGCTTCATGCCTTGAATCTTGTCCCTAGTGACAGGACTGAAGAGATCCAGGTCAGCCCTTCCACTTCACCTGATGAGGATATTGAAGGCTACAATGAGTCTTGACACCATGGCTCTGGCAAGACTTGGAGAGGCATCTGACCAATAAAACATCCTTAAATATCAAGTTTGGAGGTGAATTCATTCAGAGCCACACTCCCCTGCCAGCCAAGGGAATTTCGTGCTGCGAGCATTTGCCGCCGTTTCAGAGTGAGACCACCATGGCCTCAGCAGAACTCCTGGAAATTATCAATCTGGCAAGACTTGGAGAGGCATCTGACCAATAAAACATAAAAATAAAACATCCTTAAATACCAGATTTGGAGGTGAATTCATGTTGAGCCGTCCTCTCCTGCCAGCCAAGGGAACTTTGGTGCCGTGAGCGTTTGCCGACACTTCAGACTGTGAGCGCCACAGACCCAGTAGGGCTCCTGGAAGTTATCAATCTGGCAAGACTTGGAGAGGAATCTGACCAATAAAACATAAAAATAAAACATCCTTAAATATCAGTTTTGGAGGTGAATTCATTCAGAACCACACTCTCCTGCCAGCCAAGGGAACTTTTGTGCCACAAGTGTTTGCCGCTGTTTCCGAGCAAGAGCACCACGGGCCCAGCAGGGCTCCTGGAAGTTATCAATCTGGCAAGACTTGGAGAGGCATCTGACCAATAAAACATAAAAATAAGACATCCTTAAATATCACATTCTGAAGATTTCTTCGGGGAGCCTGTTAGAGTGTTCAGACCCTCCCTTTGTGACATCCATCCTATACCTACCCCAGCTGAGCTTCATGCCTTGAATCTTGTCACTGGTGACAAGACTGAAGAGATCCAGCTCAGCCGTTCCACTTTGCCTGATGGGGATGTTGAAGGCTACAATGAGTCTTTGACACGATGGCTCTGGCAAGACTTGGAGACACATCTGACCAATAAAACATCATTAAATATCAGGTTTGGAGGTGAATTCATTTGGAGCCATGCTCTCCTGCCAGCCAAGGGAATTTTGTGCTGCGAGCATTTGCCGCCGTTTCAGAGTGAGACCACCTTGGCCTCAGCAGAACTCCTGGAAGTTATCAATCTGGCAAGACTTGGAGAGGCATCTGACCAAGAAAACATAAAGATAAAACATCCTTAAATACCAGGTTTGGAGGTGAATTCATGTTGAGCCATCCTCTCCTGCCAGCCAAGGGAACTTTGGTGCCGTGAGCGTTTGCCGACATTTCAGACTGTGAGCACCATGGCCTCAGCAGGGCTCCTGGAAGTTATCAATCTGGCAAGACTTGGAGAGGCATCTGACCAATAAAACATCCTTAAATATCAGGTTTGGAGGTGAATTCATTTGGAGCCATGCTCTCCTGAGCCGAGGGAACTTTGGTGCCGTGAACATTTGCTGACATTTCAGACCATGAGCACCACGGCCCCGGCAGGGCTCCTGGAAGTTTCAATATCCACTTTGGAGCCTTCTCACTCACCCTGCAAATGAACTGTGCAAACAAAGCTTTGTGGTGGGGGAATGGCATGCCCTGAGCCCAAAGCACAAAGCTCTGCTCCTGCTCTGCTGCCACCCCTTCCCCAGGAGGGAAATCACAGAGCCTTTGCTGCCCCTTGCAAGCAGCTCCAGCCCCAGGAGTGGTGAAAATAATGTTTCCAGTCAAGATTGAGAGAGTATTTTTCTTGGAGCATTCTTAACCTTTGGGATCTTTTCATGTTCTTTAGCCATTGTGTTTGCTTCTTCCTTGTTTTCTTACAGGGAAAGCCGAAAGTGACTAAAATTAAAATCTTTTTTTAACAGCTTTCTCCTGTTCCCTTGGCAAAACAAATTTTTGAGCAGTTGGAACGATACAGAGCCGTTTACTCCCTCCTCAAATAGTTTTCCCCTTCTTCCAAGAAATCCTGCTCCTTTTGGATCTGATCTCTTGCTTGTGTAAGGAGGGGACACCTCCAGGTCTGGAGAGATCTGCACCAGCTGAAAGATGTCATTGTGAGGGCAGGGGACAGAGTTATTTAGGCCAGATTCCCTGAGTGCTACTTGTTTGTTTTTCAGTGTTTCAGGACCCACTGGTGATTCAGGGTGGTGGGATTGGGAGCAGGAGTAAAATTGATTTATGCCAGTCCAGGTTCTCTCAGTGCTATTTGTTTGTTTTCCATTGTTGCCCACTGGTTATTGAGGGTGGTGGGACTGGGAGCAGGAGTAAAATTGATTTATGCCAGGCCAGATTCTCTCAGTGCTATTTGTTTGTTTTCCATTGTTGCCCAGTGGTGATTGAGGGTGGTGGGATTTGGGGCAGGAATAAAATTGATTTATGCCAGGCCAGATTCTCTCAGTGCTACTTTTTTGGTTTCCATTGTTCCCCACTGGTTATTGAGGGTGGTGGGACTGGGAGCAGGATCTGCTGGAAGAAGGGAAGGCACTGATGTCCAGTCAGGCTGGAATGGGAGGCAGCCTGGAACCACAAATCTGTAAAATCTGGGAGGGTTTGGCATTTAGGAATCTGTTTTTGCCCATCCTGGGACAGAACATGACTGTGACTCTCCCAGCAGGGCTCTGCTGTCACCTCAGCTCCCTGTAGGATCCATGGGTCACCTTCAAGTGCTGAAGCTGTTCCAGTTCCAACTTTGAACTCGTGATCCACCTCAACCTCAGCCCCAGTGAGAACCCATCCTCTGCAGAGCACCTGAGATGACCCAAAATCTTCATTCCTGCAGTGTGAAACCCTTGCTAATTCTCCTCAACGAGTGTGTTTGCTCCGAGGACAGACACATAAATCACACCAGCTGAAACCCAGGCGAGCCCATGACAAATTTGGTATTTTTAAAGGTTAGTTGTTGTTCTTTTTAATCAAAGAAAAGCAAGGGGATGGGGTTGGACATTTATGATGTGCAAAAGAGGTTGTAACCACAGAAAAATCTGCCTCCAAAAGCCAAATATTATTCATTTTGGTGGAATGCACTGTTAAAATAGCTCAGCCTTTAAGGAAGAGGCAGGCTTATGTAAATCAGTGAGTTTACTTTCTTTTGAACACAGAACCTTACAAAAATCCCATCTGTGCGTGCATGGCTGTCTCCCTATAGGCTTATAAATGTCACTTGATCAGCTGTGCCCCTCAGGAGACTTTGAGAACACATTTTAGGGGAGTTAAACACAGAGGAAGGCAAAGTTTTGATCCATGACACCTTCCTGAGGCCACTGAGCAGCATCAACAAATCCCAGTGCTTCACCAGGAGTCAATAATTCACTCATGCCCCTTCCTGGTCCACCACTGAATTCCTTTCAGAAGGGCAAAATCAGGCTGAAAATTCATCCTCAACCCTCTGCCAGAGCTGGGAAACACCTGCCAGGAGCACTCCATCAGAAAATATAAACTCTGTGCAAGAGGGTGATGAAAATATTGCCATGTTTTTAAATTTAAACAGAATTTCTTTAATCAACACCAAACTCTGGAAGTTTCCTGTGGAAGTCCAGCAGGCAGGACACTGAGTAGCTCAGTTCTTTTTGTACTGAGATTTTCAGCTTTTTAGGGATCCTTAATGGGATTAAAGGCAGGTTTGCACAGCTTCACCTCTTGAATTTCTCTGCCATTGGCTCCACCTGCGTTTTGCTCCCTGAACAGGCAGGACCTTCTCTCATTTCATGGAACCCCAAAATTCCTTCTGACATTTATTCAGGTGGATGCTTCACTTTCCCTCCCTGTTTCTGCCCATTTTCACTCCCCAGCCCCAGGATCATCCAAATTCAATGCCCCAAACCTTCCAAGCTGTTCAATAAACTGTTGAGGTTTGGTGTTGCTTTACCTGGAACCAATTGGGATTTTTTTCATATTTAATACATAAAATCACAATAGAAGATATCCAATATCTTCTATTTAATAAATACTATTTAATAACTTCTATTTAATAAATGCTATTCAATAACTTCTATTTGATAAATGCTGTTTAATAAACTTTTATCTAATAACTGCTAAGGGGACCAGAGAGGGTGTGATTGTGTCCTGGGGCTTTAATTATTGACCATAAAACTTACTTTTATGGTACAGTTTAGGTTTTAAGTTTTCATTATTACAATAATTATTAGTTAAAAATATTTAATTATTAAAATAATTATTATATTTTAATTATTGTCCATAAACCTTACTTTTAGGGTGGGCTTTAGGATTTAATTATTGTCCATAAATCCTACAGTTTTTGTGGCTCTCAGGGCTCTAAACCACACAGATTTTGTTTCCAAACACTGTGGGATCTTCCCTTTCTCATTTCAGTTCTCCACACTGTTGGAAAATAGGGATTGTTCCTTAAAGAAGAGTCCTGGAGGCCAACCCAGGCACGTGAGGGAGGAGACAAGAAGCAAAGGTCAGCGTTGATTTACCAAGTGCAGGGTGGGATGAACAAGCTGCTGCTTTCTGTGAGGAGATGGCTCTGCAGAAAAGGGCAGAGAGATCAGTTACAGAATCCTCCTCCTTGTCTGTGTGTGGAAATGTGGGATGCTGCTGAAAACCCATTTTCCTGCTGAACCAAGTTCTTAGGGAAACAGATAAACTTAAATTCAGATTTCTTTCTCAGCTTGAATCCCACAAAACGCTTCAGGTGTCCGGGCATGCTGCTCCAAGGGGGACCTTCCTGGCCTTTCCTCCACCCAAATCTGCTTTTTGTTCTCTATTTTCCAGAAAAAGGCTCAATTTCATAGAATCCT